>CM042688.1:460853318-461197826 GCA_023614405.1 Avena insularis | reverse complement strand
GGGATCATAGTTCACTAGAGGTGGCTCTCCTTAGATAGATAACATGATGGGTGAACAAATTACAGCCGGGGACAATTGATAAACACCAAGAGAAAAGCAATACATGCATATACTAATCATCTTGAATTGCTTTGAAGAGACTTGATTCCAGGCATTACAACATAATACATAGACTGCCATCCAACTACATATGCAACTAATAATCCCACACCTTAGAGTTATCCATCCGAACCCCCCTCGATTATTAAGTTGCACTGAGCAGCAGGATTATTTAACTTCTGACTACTGCGTGTAAAGAAGTAAACAATACTTTGATTGTTCTATGAACAAAGGTTGTTGTTTTCTCCCTAAATGTAGCCACTTGACACATCTAGTACCTTAAGTTCTGTCATACTTCCCAGGATTACGGAGGCATGAACCCACTATCGAGCATAAATACTAACTCTTGGGTTGCTAGCATCTACTTGTCTAAGATAGCACCACTAACAGCCCAGGAAAGCACGTCTGAATCACAAATAACAAAGAACATGATAGAATCAATAATCAATCTGAAATAGCATCTCAATGTCCATGCCAGTTCCACTAAACAACATGCGAGAATTACAAATAGATGATCTTGATGCATGAGCGGAGCTCACAAGATCTAGACATGAAAAGCACAAAGGAGAGAGGGAACCAACCATCTAGCTAATACATTGGATCTATGAATCCAGGGATGAACTACTCATGCATCTGCACCGGAGGCTGCATGGTGATGAAGAAGGCCTCGGTGAATTTCCCTCTCGGTAGGATGCTGGGAAAGAGCTTAGGATCCTCTCGGTCTAGGGATGGAAATGGCCAGTGGCCTCTGAGACTCTTTTCGTGGATTTTTGTTGAATCGGTACTTAGGGTTTTTACGTCGGTAGCTATCTTATGCCATAAGCCGAAAGGAGGCCGAGGGGGTGTTGGGGTCGGCTTGGACCACCCCCTAAGCCCGGGCCGGAGCCTGGCCACTGCCACCTGGCCAGTGGTCAGTGATGCGAGTCAGCCCCCATCCACCATCTCCTAGTCTCGTATTCCCTAGCATCGATGACTTCACTGGAAAAATAGGCACTTTGGCTTTTGTCTGCGTCAATTCCGAGAATATTCATTTCGACTTTCACGGAACCAAAAACAGCGAGAAAAGCAGTAATTTGGCTTCCTTGTGGCTCTTGTTAATAAGTTAGTCAAGAAATCATATGAAAAGTACTCCAAAGTGTGGACAAAACACAAGAAATTAAGATAAAACCAAGCATGGAACATCAAAAATTATAGATACATTTGCGTGTATCAACATCCCCAAAGCTTAACTCACTGCTAGATCCTCGGTAGGTAAGTGATAAAAAGAAGAATAATTTTTGAGGGTGACATGCACCATCAAAGACTTGATCAAGTATTTGCGAGAATATTCAAATTTGGGATCATAGTACTTCAATCATAACATGAAATACAAATTTCTAGCAATAAGACAAAGAAACTATGATGCAACATGAAAAGCACAAACAAAGATTCATGAATAACAATGCTTTGCAGAGCGTTTATTTGTTTCACATAAAGAAAACATAGCATAATAGCATTGACATGTCCCTCATAGAGTACAAAATATAGATGCATAGACACCTTCAAGGATTCATAAGAGTGACTAGATACGAAATAGTTTTAAAAACAAAGCAATATCAAAGAGTTATGCATCAATCTGACTAGTCTTGGGACAATGCATAGAACTAAGAATGGCCACTATGCTCTCAAAGTAGGTGCATAAAAGATAGAAAATTGGAGACTCAATATATAATGGTGGAAGAAAAGGCCTTCATAGAAGGAAGTAGAGGGAATTCAAGTTTCATAAAAGAGCTTCCAAAAATTATGGTACTTATAAGCTTTTTAGCTCTCATTGCCCCCATCATAAGCATCTTGAAGTGATTAAGGTTAAAGTGAACAAACTATGGTGTACATGCTTGACGAAGTATAAGTTAGAAATCTCATGTCCCTTGTATCTGAGGGCCACTCCTCAAGCTTCTCAAGTTTAGTCACGGTAAGTTCTTGTCATCGTAGTACATGTGTATCATAGAGAACACGATGGGTACCCTTGCAGATAATCGGAAGAATCCCATATCAAAATGACAAGGCAAGCGGACAAGCATCTCAGCAATCTTCTTGTTTACCATGGGAATATGGTGCTTTTATCTCTTTCCTCTTTTCATAATCTCTTTTTTATTTTCTCTTTTTTTCTCAATATAGGACTCTTTTTATAAGAAGAATGCTTCATAAACTGACTCATTATGGATTCGCTGCGGGTTTCCACCATGTCGGCATGGATTAGACCAATGACCACAGCATTTCTCTAACATATATACATAACTCCATGGACTTACAAGCTCCCCTTTCATTTCACCGATGACATCCATATACAAAGGCATGATATCAACTAGGTACAAAGTACCAAGTGCAATGTTAAGCGTTCCCCATGAAAGCATGGTTACGCTAATTCCCAACAAATAAGTACAAGCCTATACAACATAGACAACACAATGGTTCAAGTTTATTAAGGGCAAGAAAAGTAAAGTGTGCCATCAAGTTGGTGAGAGCTTTAATCACTAGTTTTCTCATAACAAGTTTAATTTGGAAGGTAAACAAAGCATGAATATACTTGGAATAGCTTAAGATAGTAGGTAGGTATGGTGGACTCTTTGGAATAACTTGGTATAGGGAGTTGGATGCATGAGTGGAACTCATACTTGATTGTGGAGAGCTAGCAAACCCAGGAGGCGACAAACTAAAGAGTAATAATGGCCATAATGATGCGAGGCGACAAAACATCATTGATCAAAGCATAAAGTGATATACAAGTTTAAAACTAAAGGATCATAAAGGCTTTGGTGACTTGAGATAGTCATAACATGGTGTGAGCATGCCAAGTCAACCCAAATAAAGCATCAAAGGAGAATACCACTATACTATGCTTTAATATGCTAAAACAACGCATAATTCATCAAGGCACATTAAGCAATCTCAATTGTTTTATAACAAGTCATGCTACAGCAAAGAATACTAAGCATAAAAGCCAAAACAATATCAAAGCATGGCATGACGGAGCATAGGCCACAGTCAAAAGAGCTCTTTTACCACATAAGCATGAACTTTCCTTTCTTTTCCAAACCAAACCAAACTATTTGAAAACCAATGTATGAAAGAGGGGTCAACCAATTTATTCAGAAAACTAAGCAAACAAAGCAAGCGAAAAACCAAAACAAAAAGCGAAAAGAAAGGCGGCTCCAAGAACAACACAGTTGTGCATGAAACAATAAAAATGGGCGTTTGGAAGAAACACAGGATTTTTTATTGATGAAGAGGATGCCTTGGCATCCCCAACTTTAACGCTTGTACTTCTTGGATATTTCTTGGGGTGACAGCATTGGCATCCCCAAGCAAACTTTAGTCCATCCTTCATCTCATTACTCATTCCTTCATACACGAAATTTTTCCTTCATACAAAACTTCACACAATCTTTATTAGCAACATTAGTGCACTAAAAGATAATAGGTCTTAAGGTTCAGTTCTAACACCAAATAAACTTCCATTAGAAAACTAGCTACTGAAGCACTTCCCTCAAAAAGCTCAATTCCCCAAAAGAACTCAAAAAGGAACCAACAAGAAGCAAATGCAGAAAATGGCAGAAATCTATCAAAACAGACCAGCAGGTAAAGGCAAATTTTTTCGAAGACCTTCTGTTGCTCAAATCGAAGAGTGCTGAACTAACGAAAGTTAGATAACATCCTGGGGCAGAATCACAAAAATTCACGCCTGAAAAATATGTTCAGAAGATTTTACGAATTTTTATGGTGAAGCACAGAAATCTGTTCGGGACAACAACTTTCCCAATCGTTACTTCTCTCTCATTAGAGGTTACTCTTGGCATAAAAAAGCAAATAAAAGGATAAGGCGGTTATTAATGAAATGTAACTTCCAAGACTCATCTAAAACTTTTGGGTTATCTCCCAATAAGTACTTTTATTTAACCCCTTTAAGTTAGGCATAAGAAGCAAAAAAGAATCAAGTGTTCTCAAATGAAGAAGCATTGAAACAAATTTTGTTTTTTCATAGGAGAGGCGGAGAAATCTTCTCTCTCTATTCTTGGAAATGTTCTATACCTTTCTTGAGTGGCAGTTGATATCTAATGGTGCCTTCTTTCATATCAATAATGGCACCAATAGTTCTAAGAAAAGGTCTTCCAAAGTAATAGGACAAGAAGCATTGTATTCAACATCAAAACATAGAAATCAATGGGGACATAGGCATTGTTAACCATAATAAGAACATCATTAATACTCCCCATGAGTTTCTTTTTAGCATTATCATCAAGTGGGACATTCAAATAACAATCTTAAAGTGGAAACAAATCAAGCATATCATAAATCCTTCTGCATAATAGAGACACTACTATCGAGATCACATAAAGCTTTGAAATCAGTCCTTCACTTTCCTTATTAATGATGGGTTCCCAACCATCTTCTTGTTTTATAGGAATGGAAGCTTTATGTTTCATCTTTTCTTCTTTAATCTTTATGAGAGATGGCCGGCTCTAGCTCTCACCCGCCACCTTGAGGAGTGGGGTCGGACGAGGCGGGACTTCTGTAGCCCGTCCTGATCGATTCGGTGAGGAGGCTGTCGTGGCTCCTCACAGTTAACCTCGAGATAACCCGGGAGGGCGGAGGCCAACTTCGCCATGGAGAGACAGCTTCTCCTCCAGGAGGCCATGGAGTTGGCTGATACATTGCAAATGTCTCTATAATTTTTGATGTTCCATGCTTGGTTTTATCCACTTTCTTGTGTTTTGTCCACACTTTGGAGTACTTTTCATATGATTTCTCAGGACTAACCTATTAACAAAACCCACGAGTGCTAGCTGCCCTTTTCTCTTGTTTTGGTTCCGGGAAAGTCAGAAAATGAATATTCTCGAATTGGGCCGGGACAAAGCCAAAGTGCCTATTTTAGGAAGTCATCGGATGCTAGAATCTGAGGCGGAGAAGGGCTGGGGCCAGCCACACCACTGGCCGAGTGGCTAGGCTTTGGCACTGCAGTGTGGTCAGCCGACCCCACACCTCGGCCTCTCCTTTACGCCTATAAGATGCCCTCGGGGCGAAAACCCTAAGTACCGGTCAAAAATCCACGAAAGAGTCTGTATACCGTCATCTCCATCCGTGGGTCGGGAGGGATGCTGAAGCTCTTCCGGCACCTGCGAGAGGGAAATTCACTCTGGAGGCCTTCTTCATCACCATGCAAGCCTCACGGTGTGATCGTGATAGTTCATCCTTGGACTACGGATCCATGTAGTAGCTAGATGGTTGGTTCTCCTCCTTTGTGCTTTCATGTCTAGATCTTGTGAGCTCCATTCATGATCAAGATCATCTATTTGTAATTCTGCATGTTGTGTTTGCGGGGATTCGATGGATATTGAGATGCTATTTCAGATTGATTATTGATTCTATCATGTCTTTGTTATTTGTGATCTTGCATGCTTTCCGTGGTTAGTAGCTATCTTGGACAAGTAGATGCTAGCAACTCAAGTTAGTGTTTATGCTCGATAGTGGGTTCATGCCTCTGTGTCCCAGGGAAGTAGCGAGAAATCTCTAAGGTACTAGATGTGTTGTTGCTACTAGGGAGAAAACAACAATCCTTTGTTCATAGAACAATCGTATTATTTACATTACATAATTAAGTAAAAGCAATAATCTGTTGCTTGTAACCTTAATATTGGAGGGGTTGGGATGATAACACGAAGGTGGATTATTAGTCATAGATGCAGTTGGATGACGGTCTATGTATAATGTTGTAATGCCCAATCAAGTTCCAAAGGATTCAAGATGATTAGTATATGCATGTATTGTTTTCTCGATGTTTGTCAATTGCCCCGCTGTAATTTGTTCACCCAACATGTTATTTATCTTAAGGAGAGCCACCTCTAGTGAACTATGGATCGGTCCTTTCTTTTAGGTACAATCTACAAACTGTTTCTTGCTTTGTGTTTACTTTACGCAAACTATTACTTCTTTCCATTCGTCGTTTAATCCTTTGTTTTCAGCAAAACACGGTGAGATTGACAACCTCATCCATGAAGTTGGGGACAGAGTTACGTGGATTTGTGTTGTGCAGGTCTCACGTTGCTATGCACTTAGGTAGTGTGCCACCTAAAACTCATTAACAACACCTTTGGGTTGTTTCCTTGCTCCCTCTTGGTTCGATTAAACCTTGGTTTCATAACTAAGGAAACTTGTTGTTGTGCTCATCATACCTTCCTCTTGGGGTTCCCAACAAGCTCTACATCAACACCGAGCCATCAAGCATTTTTACGTTGTTGTTGCCGAGTCAGGACATCTTTACAAGGAGTCCCTCATAACCAATCTCTTTACTTTGTTATTTTTGTTTTGCTTAGTTTCTTTTTAGCTTTGTGTGCTTGTTTCTTTATCAAAAACACAAAAAAAATAGTTTTACTAGTTTGCTTTCTTATTTGAAAACCCAAAAAATGACTACTCTTGAAAACACTAAGTTGTGTGACTTCACTAGCACCAACAACAATGATTTTATGAGCACACCTATTGCTCCGGTACATCCCTGAAGCTACTTTCTTTGAGATAAAACCTGCTTTACTCATTCTTGTTATGAGAGAACAATTTTACGGTATTGGTAATGAAGATACTGCTGCCCATCTAAATAACTTTGTTGAACTTTGTGAGATGCAAAAAGCATAGGGATGTAGATGGTGATATTATTAAGCTGAAATTGTTTCCTTTCTCTTTGAGAGGAAAAGCTAAAAAGAATGGTTGAATTCCTTAACTAGGAATAGTATTGATTCTTGGACTAAGTGCAAAGATGCTTTCATTGGAAAATACTATCCTCCTACTAAGATTATATCTATGAGAAGTGAAATAATGAAGTTTAAACAATCGATAATGAACATGTTGCTCAAGCTTGAGAAAGAATGAAATCTTTGGTAAAGAATTGTCCCACTCATGGACTGACCTTGGATGATCATCCAAACTTTTATGCGAGGATTGAACTATTCTTCAAGGAACCTATTGGACTCTCTGCTGGAGGTGCCTTTATGACCATTACTTTGGGTCTTTGCAACAAAACTTGACAATATGATGGTTAATTATTACGAATGGCATCTTGAGAGGCTCCACAAGGTAGGAAGGTAAATTACATTGAGGAAACCTCCTCCTTGGTGATAAAATTGATATTATTATGTCTATGCTTGTTAATGGGAAAGCCATATTGATCCAAATAATGTTCTTTTAGCTTCTTTGTTTGCTCAAGAAGAGCAAGTTGATGTGAACTTCATAAGAAATAACAATTTGGCAATAATGCTTATAGGAATAATTTTGGTAAGAACAATTATAAGCCATATCCTCCCAACAATGGTAATGCTTATGGAAGTTCCTACAATAATAATAGGTGTGCACCCTCTGAACTTGAAGTTATGCTTAAAGACTTTATTAGTAAGCAAACTCCTTTCAATAAAACTATTGAGGAAAAACTCTCTAATGCTAAAAGAAATATAGCATCTTTGGCTGAAGCTCAATCTTCTTTGAATAAAATGGTTGCTAAACCTGAAACTAATGAGAATCCCTTTGCAGCTACCAATGCTATACAAGTAATAATTGATGAAAATGTTAGACTATTAGCTGAATTACATGCTAAGTGGGAAGAGAAGATGAAATTGCTAGAAACATTAGTGTTTATACTATTACCACCACTGAGTGTTGAGGCTAGTAATAGTTCTACTACTCTAGATGATAAATTTGATTTTGATCTTGATGGTTTGCAATATCTACGAAGTTATTAAGTTCCTACAAGCTTGTTAAAAGTCCTAATGCTAGTGCTATGAACATGGCCTTTACAAAACACATTACCTCGATGCCGTGAGGCGATGGGCGCGCTGCCAGGTGCAGCGGTTCCATGCGGAAGCTTGATCTCCCTAGGGAAGCGCTTCACGCAGTGGCGGCGTGGGCAGGGAGGTCGTCAGCGAGATAGAACCGTTTGGAAGCGAGGTTCCGAAGCAAGCATTGTCGATGACACGATCAAATTTGCGAGCATGAGCACCAGGCCGCGAGCCGCTCCACCGGCTGAAGTCGAGGTCCCGTCGCGGGCGTGAGTCGATCGAAGCCATCTAGCCCCACGGTGGGTGCCATTGTCATTGTATTGGGAGCAGCCTACGCGGTGAATAGAGGTGTGGGGACTAGCGGGAAACTCGGCAGCGTCCACAGGCGGTATTGGGTACAAGCAAGTGTGGCGAGACACGAGAAGTACCCAGGTTAGGGCCCTCGTGATGAGGTAAAGCTCCTACTCTGCCGATCGACTATGAGTGGTATCTGCAGTAATCGCTCCTCGGCGGTATTCTCTAGCTCTTGTCTTAAATGCTCTAAGACCAACCCTTCTCACGAACCTTGCCTCTCCTTATATAGGCGGAGAGGCAGCGGTCTTCTTGGCAGTCACGATTGGCAGGCCCTGGCGGATCCCCGGCTGGTCATCTATAGTACTCGGTACACTTACATCCATCGTGGTACAAGCGGTAAGGTCGTAGTGGAGTGCAGTGAACACCGTCTTGAACCCATGCATCAGCGTCTGGACACTGTTCGCATCACCCGGCAAATTCTTGATGCAGTCGGGTAGTTGTGGGTCTTGTCATCGTACCAGGCGTCACAGCAGCATGCGGACGTCGCCTTGTCCTCTTGATTGAGTTCGGCTGCGGATGTAGCCAGCCCGATGCCTTCTTTGCTCCTCGAGGTTTCGGCTACTGTGAGGTAGCGGCAACTTTCTCTTGTTGACTCGTTCAGCCATGCCAGGCAGCGATCCGACTCCGTGATTCTTGTCAGTTTGGGGTATCAGGAGGTCATCCCCGACAAGCGCTAGGAGGAAGAATAGCAAGAGAGGGGCACAAGGGGAAAGTGAGCCAAAACTTCCCTGCTCCCTATTTAACCACACCGAGAACATGGGTAGTGGGATCACCAAGCTGACTAACCGCATGATGCGGGCGTGTATTCCTGAACGAGCACATCAATGGCGAGCCACACAAGAGTCTGCAGCGGCGGAAGATCAAGCGACGGGGCGTGGCTCTATGGTTGTCGAAGAGGCACTTACGATGTGATGGAGGTGCAGTAACCCATGACGGCCCGTGGCAGTAACTGCTGCCACGGCCCTTAAAATGATGCGAAGGAAATGATTAGTTGCCATGTAGGATATGAGGAGGAGTACACGAGAGGATAGGCATCTAAGAGGTGAACCCGAGATGTAACACTATATTTCGTCCAATGAGGAGATATCTCGAAAGAGCCAAAGAAAGTCAAAGTGAGAACCAAGTCACCATGAGGCACTGCTGAGTTAAAATTGGTATAGGCTAAAATATGAATATGTCGGTGAGATGGACAATGATCCAAATAAGATTGAACCTTTTGTGGCCTTATCAACTAAAGTGATGAGACCGCACCATCTTGAGGACTAATGTTGAGATGACCCCAGTAAGAGTAAAGCCAAGGTAAAAGGACAAAGGTGCAGAGGCAAACACGTCAAAGCATGAGCTAGCTTGAATCATAGAAGGGTCGGCGGGGTTACCACAGCCAAAAAGCAGCAGCAAGACTCGAGCATACATGATATGATAAGCGACGAGGAATGAGCTACTTTCCCTTTGCAGTACCAACTTGGCGGGTTAACTTTACCTAGGCGAGTTAGGAGATGGCTTATCACGAGAAGGAAGGAATCATCTTCAAGGTTAGTGGTTTCTCTTTCTCTGGGTTTTCCATAGAGACAAGCATGATGGCTCAATGCATTGCGGTAGAAAAGTCTTGGTGCGTGGTTGATGTAGAACTCGTTAGGAACCCCAAGAGGAAGGTATGATGAGCCTGACAATGACAAGTTTCCCTGGGTTATGAAACCAAGGTTTAATCGAACCAGTGGGAGAAAGGAAACACCCAAAGGTGTTACTAGCTGAGCTTTGAGGCGCCTTACCGTGCTAGTAGCAATGTGGAGACCTGCACAACACAACCACAGAACTTTGTCCCCCAACTTGCGATGAGGTTGTCGATCTCACCGTGTTTCTTGAAAACAAGGATTAAACATATCGAATGGAAAGAAGTAAAAAGTTTGCAGAAAGTAAACACAAAGGTAAATAGTTTATAGATTGTATGTAAAGAAAAGGCCAGGGATCCATAGTTCACTAGAGGTGGCTCTCCTTAGATAGATAACATGATGGGTGAACAAATTACAGCGGGACAATTGATAAACAAGAAAGCAATACATGCATATACTAATCATCTTGAATCCTTTGAGACTTGATTGGGCATTACAACATAATACATAGACTGCCATCCAACTACATATATGACTAATAATCCACCTTCAGGTTATCATCCGAACCCCCTCCAGTATTAAGTTGCAAGCAACAGATTATTGCTTCTGACTGTGTAAAGTAAACAATATGATTGTTCTATGAACAAAGGATTGTTGTTTTCTCCTAGTAGCAACAGCACATCTAGTACCTTAGAATTTCTGTCACTTCCCCAGATTACTAGAGGCATGAACCCACTATCGAGCATAAATACTAACTCTTGGAGTTGCTAGCATCTACTTGGCCAAGATAGCTACTAACAACGGAAGGCATGCAAGATCAAAAATAACAAAGACATTATAGAATCAATAATCAATCTGAAATAGCATCTCAATATCCATCGGATCCCCGCAAACACAACATGCAGAATTACAAATAGATGGTCTTGATCATGAGCAGACTCACAAGATCTAAACATGAAAGCACAAAGGAGGAGAACCAGCCATCTAGCTACTACATGGATCCAAGTAGTCCAAGGATGAACTACTCATGCATCACACGAGCTTGCATGTTGATGAAGAAGGCCTCAAGGTGAATTCCCTCTCGTGAAGTCTTTTGGGAAGAGCTTGAATCCCTCTCGATCTAGGGATGGAGATGGCCGGCTATAGACTCTTCGTGGATTTTTGATCGGGCACTTAGGGTTTTCGTCCCAAGGGCAATATATAGGCGGAAGGAGAGGCTGAGGGGGTGCCGGGAGCGGCCACACCACCCCCTGGCATGGGCCAGGCCTGGCCACGTGGCCAGGTGGTGTGGTGCCCCCCTGGCCCCTCTCCGTCTCGTATTCTAGCACTTAATGACATCTGGAAAAATAGGCACTTTGGCTTTTGTCCCGTCCAATTCCGAAAATATTCATTTTCTGACTTTCCTGGAACCAAAAACAACAGAAAACAGGCAGTTGGCACTGTGGCTCTTGTTAATAGGTTAGTCAAAGAAATCATATGAAAGTACTCCAAAGTTGGAAAAAAAACACAATAAAGTGGATAAAACCAAGCATGGAACATCAAAAATTATAGATACATTTGCAATGTATCAAAGCACTAAGACAAATGTGAGAGAGAAGAAGAGGCGAACACGGGCTCCACAAGCATGGCGATGTCGACCGCCAACATGCATCACGTGGACTCAGGGGTATTGCCTCCACATTGGCGACATCTTGAAAGAGAAGCACCGCTTTGATACTTCGGGAAGAGCATCTATAGAGAATATATCGGGCCATGTAAGCCCTAGATATAACCTGGCCACCCCTTTATAAGGTGAGCCAGGGCCTCCAAGGAGAAGTCGGGATTTTGGCTAAGGAAGAACCCTAGAGAGAGTAGAGAAGCGGGGAGCATTTCATCTCATTCCTCTCTCTGATATAGCTCAAGGAGCATATGTATTGGCCCATTGATCGTAATATAATATCTGATTGGTTCATCATGTGTTGTGTTGTTTTATCTTTCTTGTGTAGATCCACTACACTATCCTCCCAGATTCCACTAGTGCACATTGGCCCCATCTTTGCTTACCCATGGCATAGCCATTAACACCACCACGACACATGGAATGAGCTAACCATGCCCTTGGGAATCTATCTTGCAATATATATAGGGGTGAAAGTGGGCTCCACTCACTTGTGGCCCATTTACTAAAGCTTATATTAGTCACTGAGTCCAACTCACTTACTCGGTTAGTGTCCTATTCAGGTCCAACCCAAGCGGTTTCTAGTTTGGGTCAACCCAAACTTTCTCTAGCTCTTAAGTGTGAGACTGGCAGGGCCAAATGGTGACTCGACACGATTCGAGTCTTACTTGTAGTCGATTAGTCGGTAGTGGCTCCTAGCAGAATGTGCTGACTCCCAAGTACCAAAGAGTCATGATGACATACCTTCCAACGCAACTTACGTCTGAGTCCCTTTTGCCTCATGATACACCTTGTCAAGTTATAAGCGAATAATCGTCATCCTTCAAGTAGCTCAACTATCTTTTTCAATCTGAGGTAAGTGATTCATCCAACTACTAACTCTTAGTGGACGCCTCGGTTAACACTTAACCGACTTCGTGCATGGCCATGCTTTCGAATCATATCACCTAAGAGGGCCTAGAGAATATCTCTCCGATTGGAGGGAAAATCCATCTTGGTTATCCACACCATGCATCTTGATTCTTAGTGAGCCTAAACTACGCCTTTATATTTGTCCTTTGATGGAACAATGTTTGATAGAACCTAAGTATGTGATCCACAACTCGGTTTGTGCAACAACCTTAGGTGCAAGGATTACATTGATTGATACATACAAATGATGACTTGCTACGGCTTTATCTCACTGTAGATTGGTCGGCTCACTAAACTATTTAGACAAATCGTGAAGTCAAAATAGCATGACAAGTGGAACCGAGTCATCAGCCGACTTTCCAATTAGTCTAAGTTGTGTGTCCAGCACAACCTCAACGACCAAGGACATCTAGTATGAATAACATGAATATATAGTTCCACAACCGAATCACATATTCAATGATACATATCAGTAGTTCATATAAGGACAATATAATAACTTTATGAATACATCGGGAATAACATCATACATGATTGCCTCTAGGGCATATTCCCAACAAAAACAAGTTAGATTCCTCTAATTTCTTTTACATATTTTATGCGGCTTTGGGCTTACGAAGATAGAAATTTTCATACCTACGAACTTCCAATCACAATAGTGATAAACAAATTATTAACAATCCATTGTAGATCACATCTTAACTATAGTAGGAGAGACAAACACCTATTAGCCACTTATGCAATATGATATGCATGTCAAGCGTGGAACAGGTCTCATGTGCGAGGACATGTAAAGATTATTCGGTAGCTTCATCCCACTATGCCACTAAGATCCAATATACATAAAAAGTTGCAATAACATGATCATCAATACCCACAACCTCATGTGTTCTACTGTTATAGATATCTACGCATAGATATGACTACGATACCCTGAAGGGTTGCAACATAGAAAACAAAAAATCGACGATAAGAACGCCTAATTACGCCAAGATCTAATGTAGTAGATACTAGTAACTAGTAAGGGGTTAACTAGAATAACTTACCCTCGAAGACCAAAAGTCTTTTTACTAAAACTAGTATTGTTATTGATGTAGTCGATCACTTGCCAATATCAAGATAAAGTTGAAGAATGTAAACCAGTGAGTGCACCTTAACAAGACTGCGTCAGGATCCCAAAAACCTCCACACCCAAACTCAGTGAAGCGGCGAAGCATCGGATCTTTCTCCAAATAATCCAAGACAACATGTGCCGCTAATCCAAGCCATGTGGAAATGCTAGAGGAAAGAGAACCTTCACAAGGAGGTGGTGAAAATGGAAGGACAGAGTGGCCTACTTTTATAGGGAGGAGTAGCCCCAAGGGCATGGACTCCGACCATGAAAGTGCCCCACCTCTTCCCTCATTCATGTAGTGGACACTCCACTCACATGCATTTAAGAATCCACTAAATTAAATGCAGTTCTCTATTAAATAAAAACACTTTTATTTATTCTATTCAGAATTTGGTTAATTACTTTAATTAAAAAGCATCTGCATAAAACCCCTTGCATTATTTCAATATCACATTTGAAACCAATTTTAGCGATTTGACCGAAACAATTACAGTGATCATCAAAACAATTCTGGCTCTAACAAAACTATTCTCTAATATGTTTTATCTTCCCAAGTGTGTTGGTATTCCTTAAGTGTGTCACCCTATGGTTCTTGAATAATGCAGACATGATAAAGACACTTCTCTTATCAATAATCAATAGCGGGATCTCGAGATCTATCTTGACTCCTACACATTCAATGATAAAAATGTGATCATGTGAACCATTAACGTAGTACACAATTCCTTTTGTCTCGTGATATGTTACTTGTCGAGATCCGATCACATGAATCAACCATACCCTAGTTCAATATCGTTATCGACAAGTACTCTTTACTCATTCTGTTGATACAACTCCTTGTGAACTAGTCACATCTTGCAAGCTGTGTTGATGTGATATCACCGATAGGTCCTCAGTACATCTCTGTCATTAGGATGGAAAAATCCACTTTTGATCCATGAGCCTCTACATAACACTTTCGAATACGTAACCCACCTTTATAGTCACCTTATGGTGTGACATTTGATAATATCAAAGTACTCCTCGTTAGTGATTGACATGATCTCATGGTCTAAGGATTAGGGCTACTTTGTATGTGTTTGATGTAGCAATGTAAACTTAATGAGTAGATCGAGCTACGTTTACTTTGGATGTATGTTCATCATATCAATATTCCAATGATATGATCTCATTATTAACAACATCCACTATTCATGATTACAAAACCTTGATCATCTATTAATCAATGAACTAGTTAAATGAGATGCATAACTATGAACTCTGGTTTCTTTATTAAACACACATGTATTAATATTTCTGATTAATACAATTCTAGCATGAGAAATAAACATTTATCATAAACATGGAATAAGATAATAACCATTTTATTATTGCCTCTCGAGCATATTCCCTTCAATTGTTGCATCTTGAAGTGGCCTTTGTATTGACCCTTCCAACAAGCTGGACAATTCTTCTAGCTCCAATGCATACAGTCGGTTGAACCAAGCATCCCAGGCCATCCTTGAGCTTCACTCTTAGCAAGCAGTCTCTCAGTGTCTTCTTCATTGGGTTCCCTCAAGTACTTTGGATCGAAGACATCAATCATAGCTTGTGAAAACCTTCTCACGGCCTCCAAAATGGTGTCCTCCCCAATATGGACATAGTCATCAATGGCGTCGGCCGAGCAACCATATGCAAGCACCCTCATGGCGCTACACACTTCATCACGAGCATACACACATATCTCGGGATACCTTTCGAAGCTTGAACCAATCATCATGCTCCTCCGACTCTTGTTATTATGAGGAGTAAGTCCTTGACATCCGGAACATTGCTGAAATTGCTTTCCTTGATAGATTGCACCAGGGTTGAAATAATCCTGCATGATCTGAGCATGGACCTCGGCTCTATTCTTGTTGATCCACGCACAGCCAAATTGAGATTCCAGCCTTGGCCTTCGAAAATCTTCATTCACAATCATGATCAAAGCCATCTCCAAATCCTCTTAGTCTTCTTATTCCTCCGACAATGAAGAGTCATTGAATATAATCTCTCAACCTCTTCATCTACAGCTGAAGGTACTCTCAATTAAGCTAGTTGCAAACAAACAAAAAAGAAATGATCATAGTGTAATTTCGTTGAATACCTTGAGTGAAAGCAATTGGAGGAGGGACAGCTGGGGCAGCGACCGAACTACCCTGTAGCGGTTGTAGAAAGTTCTCTGCTGGGGCGACACGGCCACTAGACATCGATGAAGGTCGAGGCCACCGTCAGGTGCAAATCTTGTCGGGAAGGGCTACAGTGGACGTGGTTAGACATTTTTGGTGCATGGCGGTCGAATCTACACGTCCCCATGCTCCTATGACCCTTTTTTAGGCTAGAGTCAACCTTGAAGTGGCCGGAATCGACCTTGAATCAGCGGTAGGCTCTAGCTCGATGTGGTGGTTCTCGGGTCAATTCTAGCAATGGCTAGCACCATGAGTGGGACGAGACGGAGGAAGAAGCGTGGTGTTGGTTTACAGCGAGGCGCTGGTGGTCAGCGCTATGAACACCAAGGAATATGATGGCGGGTGTCAAGGCTATGGCGGCGAGGTGTGGACTTAATTTTTAACCAGCGCCGTAGTTGTTCATATTTGGGGTCGTGGGCGGGACTAAAACATTTATCCTCTAATTGCCGCTAGGGTTTGGTTCGAGGTGTGGCCATTAGCGGCCGAAATTTTATCCTCTAAGAGCCGTTTCTCTTTCGGTTAGAGATGCTCTAACAATATTAGGTCAATCATACTTGCTGGAGCCTCCATAATAACGGTTGAGAACAATGAGCTCGAGGACACTGCATGGCCGACTCAAGAGAGCTCCGGCTCTCCTTCATTGCTAACCAAAGACGACGAGCACATACATTTATTGATGGCATGTTCCACATTCTCCTACTCACTCCCCATAGATCAAGCATATTCCAGTAACTTCCTCCAAACAAGCTTTCGCCCAACTATATTAATATAGCAACCATGCAATGCAACCTTGCGAGCAATCTTTGAGGCGAAAGTAACATAGAATCAAGTGATATCTTTGATTAATTCATGGATGTACTATAATAGTAATTTTTCCCTAGTATACCTAGGTTTAATGAACCATGGAAACAATGCTAAAAGGAATTAAAAAGTACATGTCTTCAAGACTTTGTTTTTTTGCTTTACCTTCGTTTACCGGACCAATCTAGTTTACTTTATATCGTGGGTTGATTCATTGGATGAAGATAGGTCAGGGTTGAAGATCCACCTATAGTTGCACATCATATGGGATAAAAAAGATAATAATATGCATAGCCATGTGTAATGTTTTAATAGAGATAACCTTTTGGGGGTAGCACATCCTAATATACTAAAACCCCTACAAGCCACATGCATAGCAATAGTCTTTTGATCAAACCTTACGCACCACGAAGCACCGGGCTACAAATAGTTATTAAGTGAAAAACACAGATCAAAGCCTTAAGAAGAAATGTTGATGTTGATCCCGAATGGGTTGCTAAGCGAAGACCGTACAACCCTTTTTATCACTAGGTTTCCTATGGGATGTTGCTAACCAAGTATCTCACCTCAAACCTTTATCGATATCGGGTTCTTGGGTACATACAAGTCCAAAGATCAAGGCAAGAGAAAAAGAAACAAAAGATACAAATCCCTTATTCAAACAATACACAATACTCCCATAGATTAGATGCACATAATTGCTGCGAGGTTTCTCCCCAACCCGCAGCTCGTGAGGACTACTCACTCATAACAATTAGATCAAGGATAGAAAACATTGTGCAAAATACTTAGATTGAAATCAAATATTCTTACAATGGTGCGAATCACAAGGAGATCTCAAGTACAAAGCAATGGCTATGGCTAATGGAGATGATGGAAGATGGAGGGGATGAACTATGGTGTGGACCTCCTTTGGTGGTGTTGTGATGCAATCTGAGAATGGCGGTCGTCTGCGCGGCGGTTGGGACCTCAAAATATATAGGTGTCTTCATGAAAGTTGTAGGGTTTGATGAGACAAAATTAAATAGCCACATAGTGCAAGCGAACCCTACAGACCTTGCTCGTACCAGTTGTCGTTACGGTTGTTGTCCCCTGGTTATTGCTACATGATTACTTGGTCATGTGGACTTCCTCAAAATCTTCAATTGTGACTCTTGATTTTGCATAAAAGCGTGATTTCTGCACAACACAATTCAAAGCAATTGTTTGCATATCTTTGAAATAATTAGTCATTAGTGGCATGGCTAGAGAGATTCTTGTCGATTGATTAACTAAAAATGTTTAAACACGGAAAAGATGGCTATTTTAGAGCCATCAACCTCTAAAGCTCAAACCTTGATTGCCCTCGAGCACTAAGAAACAAAAGAACTATAAAGAATTCAGCGTTTAAACTTGAAACAACAAGAATATGAATTCACTTACGGTTAAGCGTTCATGTCGTCAACACTTCATCCATTTGAAAGGCTCATCAAAGTTAGAGATGACAAGAACACTATACAAGCTTTGGTAAATCAAGACAATCAAAGTAGAGTTTAATATAAGTATAAATAACTAGAAGTGTAACAACCAATCCAATTCCTCTAGTTAAATCTCATCTTTCCGGGGAACACTAGGATGTTTATTATAGCAAAATTGGTAAGAGAGTTCATGTCCTAAGTAGCATAACGGTGAAGTGTCTTATTGACACCCACATCAGTAAATCAAAGGCTATCAAAACACTTCTATTCCAATCATTGTCTTTCAAGAAAATTCATAAAATAGTAATGAGACCATGCGAAGGACTTGTTTTGTGGATCTTCATATATTTTTCTTCCTTATTTCAAGGATAATTCTCAACAAGGAACATGTTGAGGAAAACCTCTAGGGTGGCCTGATCTTTCACGAATCCCACTCAAATCAAGGATGGAGTGCGGGAGGATGAACACGATGAACTCACGCACGAAGCGTGATGAACACACACATAAAACCACGATACACCAATAGCTCACGCCCGGTGGCCGGTCCGTGTGATCCTAGGATCGGTGGCGAGGAGGACTCTCTCTCGAACTGCACGGCGAGATCAGGAGACTGGTGAGTTCTTGGCGTCTTGGCAAAGGGACACGATTCCAAGGCCTTGTACAACACGGAGGCGATGCAAACTCCAGCGAGGTTTGGGATATTTGGTGCTCCTTTGTCAAAGGGCATGAGGCAAGAACTAGATAGATCCATAAGGGGTTTCCACTAATTGAAATATCATGCCTAGGGTTTACAATGGGTGGGGGTCTATATAGGCCAACCACAAGTTGAGGTAATTAGGGCATTAAAGTAGAGTTAGGCTGAAGTAGAGGGTACATGGGCAGGGCCCAGCTAAGGCTCATGAGCCCATCTTTAGGCCGGATAGTCCGGGTCGAGTGGACTAGACAATACGGGGTGGCCGGACACTCCGGGTAGTGTCCGAACTAGCCTTCTGAATGTCCATTCCAGGTTGGGGCTGGGGATGCCGAATCATAGAAGGGTCGGCCGGGTTACCCTGAGCCAAAAAGCACTGGCAAGACTCGACCGACATACATGATATGTCAGCATGAGGAATGAGCTACTTTCCCTTTGCAGGTACCAACTTGGCCGGGTTAACTTTACCTAGGCCGAGTTAGTAGATGGCTTATGCGAGAAGGAAGGAATCATCTTCAAGGTTAGTGGTTTTCTCTTTCTACTGGGTTTTTCCATAGAGACAAGCATGATGGCTCAATGCACGGCGCCCAGAAAAGTGCTGGTGCGTGGTTGATGTAGAACTCGTTGGGAACCCCAAGAGGAAGGTATGATGAGCACAGCAGCAAGTTTCCCTCAGTTATGAAACCAAGGTTTAATCGAACGATGGGAGAAAGAAACACCCCAAAGGTGTTACTAAGTGAGCTTTGGCGAGGCGCACTACCGTGCTAGTAGCAGCGTGGAGACTGCACAACACAACCCACGAACTTTGTCCCCAACTTGCGATGAGGTTGTCAATCTCACCGTGTTTTGCAGAAAACAAGGATTAAACGTATCGAATGGAAAGAAGTAAAAGTTTGCAGAAAGTAAACACAAAGGAGTAAATAGTTTATAGATTGTATGTAAAGAAAAGGACCGGGATCCATAGTTCACTAGAGGTGGCTCTCCTTAGATAGATAACATGATGGGTGAACAAATTACATGGGACAATTGATAAACACCGAGAAAGCAATACATGCATATACTAATCATCTTGAATCCTTTGAGACTTGATTGGGCATTACAACATAATACATAGAGCGCCATCCAACTACATATATGACTAATAATCCACCTTGAGGTTATCATCAAACCCCCTCGGGTTATTAAGTTGCAAGCAGCAGTTATTGCTTCACGAACTGCGTGTAAAGTAAACAATATGATTGTTCTATGAACAAAGGATTGTTGTTTTCTCCTAGTGTAACACACATCTAGTACCTTAGAGATTTACATCACTTCCCAGTTACTAGAGGCATGAACCCACTACTCGAGCATAAATACTAACTCTTGGGTTGCTAGCATCTACTTGGCCAAGATGGCTACTAACAGCGGAAGGCATGCAAGATCAAAATAACAAAGACATTATAGAATCAATAATCAATCTGAAATAGCATCTCAATATCCATCGGATCCCATAAACACAACATGCAGAATTACAAATAGATGGTCTTGATCATGAGCAGCTCACAAGATCTAAACATGAAAGCACAAAGGAGGAGAACCAGCCATCTAGCTACTACATGGATCCAGTGGTCAAGGATGAACTACTCATGCATCACAGGAGGCTTGCATGTTGATGAAGAAGGCCTCCAAGGTGAATTCCCTCTCCGTGGAGTCTTTGGGAAGAGCTTGAGATCCCTCTCGATCTAGGGATGGAGATGGCCAGGTGACTATAGACTCTTCGTGGATTTTGATGGGCACTTAGGGTTTTTCGTCCCAAGGGCAATATATAAGCGGAAGGAGAGGTGAGGGTGCGGGGCGCCACACCACCCTGGCATGGGCTAGGCCTGGCCACGTGGCGGTGGTGTGGTGCCCAGCCCCTCTCCGTCTCGTATTCTAGCATAATGACATCTGGAAAATAGGCACTTTGGCTTTTGTCCGTCAATTCGAAAATATTCATTTCACTTTCCTGGAACCAAAAACAACGAAAAGCAGGCGGTTAGCCTTTGTGGCTCTTGTTAATAGGTTAGTCAAAGAAATCATATGAAAAGTACTCCAAAGTTGGAACAAAACACAATAAAGTGGATAAAACCAAGCATGGAACATCAAAAATTATAGATACATTTGCAATGTATCAAAGCACTAGAGACAAATGACAGAGAGAAAGAGGCAGAGCACGGGCTCCACAAGCATGGCGATGTCGACCGCCAACATCGGAACAACGTGGACTCAGGGTGTGCCTCACAGTGGCGACATCGAAAGAGAAGCACCGCTTTGATACTTGGGAAGAGCATCTATAGAGAATATATCGGGCCATGTAAGCCCTAGATATAACCTGGCCACCCCTTTATAAGGTGAGCCAGGGCCTCCAAGGAGGGGGTCGGGGATTTTGGCTAAGGGAAGAACCCTAGAGAGAGTAGAGAGCAGGAGCATTTCATCTCATTCCTCTCTACGATATAGCTCAAGGAGCATATGTATTGGCCCATTGATCGTAATATAATATCTACAAGCAGTTCATCATGTGTTGTGTTGTTTTATCTTTCTTGTGTAGATCCACACTATCCCTCCCAATTCACTAGTGCACATTGGCCCCATCTTTAGCCTACCCATGGCATCTGTAACACCACCACGACACATGGAATGACCTAACCATGCCCTTAGGAATCTATCTGCAATATATATAGGAGTGAAAGTGGGCTCCACTCACTTGTGGCCCATTTACTAAAGCTTATATTAGTCCTTTGAGTCAACTCACTTACTCAAGTCAGTGTCCTATTCAGGTCCAACCCAAGCGGTTTCTAGTTTGGGTCCAACCCAAACTTTCTCTAGCTCTTAAGTGTGAGACCCGACAGGCAAATGGTGACTCTGACACGATTCGAGTCTTACTTGTAGTCGATTAGTCGGTAGTGGCTCCTAGCAGAATGTGCTGACTCCCAAGTACCAAAGAGTCATGATGACATACCTTCCAACGCAACTTACGTGGAGTCCCTTTTGCCTCATGATACACCTTGTCAAGTTATAGGCGAATAATCGTCATCCTTCAAGTAGCTCAACTATCTTTTCAATGAGGTAAGTGATTCATCCAACTACTAACTCTTAGTCGGACGCCTCGGTTAACACTTAACCGGCTCGTGCATCAGCCATGCTTTCGAATCATATCACCTAAGAGGGCCTAGAGAATATCTCTCCAGTTGGAGGAAAATCCCATCTTGGTTATCCACCATGCATCTTGATTCTTAGTCGACCTAAACTCGCCTTTATAAGCATCCTTTGATGGAACAATGTTTGATAGAACCTAAGTATGTGATCCACAACTCGGTTTGTGCAACAACCTTAGGTCTAAGGATTACATTGATTGATACATACAAATGATGACTTGCTCGCTTTATCTCACTATGGGTCAGTCTGGCTCACTAAACTATTTAGACAAATCATTGAAGTCAAAATAGCATGACAAGTGGAACCGAGTCATCGACCGACTTTCCAATTAGTCTAAGTTGTGTGTCCAGCACAACCTCAACGACCAAGGACATCTAGTATGAATAACATGAATATATAGTTCCACAACCGAATCACATATTCAATGATACATATCAGTAGTTCATATAAGGACAATATAATAACTTTATGAATACATCGGGAATAACATCATACATGATTGCCTCTAGGGCATATTCCCAACAAAAACAAGTTAGATTCCTCTAATTTCTTTTACATATTTTATGCGGCTTTGGGCTTACGAAGATAGAAATTTTCATACCTACGAACTTTAATCACAATAGTGATAAACAAATTATTAACAATCCATTGTAGATCACATCTTAACTATAGTAGAGACAAACACCTATTAGCCACTTATGCAATATGATATGCATGTCAGCGTGGAGCAGGTCTCATGCGAGGACATGTAAAGTTATTCCGCTTCATCCCACTATGCCACTAAGATCCAATATACATAAAAAGTTGCAATAACATGATCATCAATACCCACAACCTCATGTGTTCTACTCGTATAGATATCTACGCATAGATATGACTACGATACCCTTTGAAGGGTTAGCAACATAGAAAAACAAAAAATCCGGCGATAAGAGCGCTAATTACGCCAAGATCTAATGTAGTAGATACTAGTAACTAGTAAGGGGTTAACTAGAATAACTTACCCTCGAAGACCAAAAGTCTTTTTACTAAAACTAGTATTGTTATTGATGTAGTCGATCACTTGCCAATATCAAGATAAAGTTGAAGAGAACGAAACCAGCGGCACACAAGACTCGCGTCCGGATCCCAAAAACCTCCACACCCAAACTCCGGTAGAGCAGCAGAAGCATCAGATCTTTCTCCAAATAATCCAAGACAACATGTACTTCGCTAATCCGAAGCCATGTGGAAATGCTAGAGGGAAAGAGAACCTTCACAAGGAGGTGGTGAAAATGGAGAGGACAGAGTGGCCTACTTTTATAGGGGAGGGAGTAGCCCCAAGGGGCATGGACTCCGGCCATGAGAGGTGCCCCCACCTCTTCCCTCATTCATGTGGTGGACACTCCACTCACATGCATTTAAAGTCCACTAAATTAAATGCAGTTCTCTATTAAATAAAAACACTTTTATTTATTCTATTCAGAATTTGGTTAATTACTTTAATTAAAAAGCATCTGCATAAAACCCCTTGCATTATTTCAATATCACATTTGAAACCAATTTTAGCGATTTGACCCGAAACAATTCTGGTGATCATCAAAACAATTCTGGCTCTAACAAAACTATTCTCTAATATGTTTTATCTTCCCAAGTGTGTTGGTATTCCTTAAGTGTGTCACCCTATGGTTCTTGAATAATGCAGACATGATAAAGACACTTCTCTTATCAATAATCAATAGCGGGATCTCGAGATCTATACTGACTCCTACACATTCAATGATAAAAAATGTGATCATGTGAACCATTAACGTCGTACACAATTCCTTTTGTCTCGTGATATGTTACTTGTCCGAGATCTGATCACATGAATCAACCATACCCTAGTTCAATATCGTTATCGACAAGTACTCTTTACTCATTCTGTGATACAACTCCTTGTGAACTAGTCACGTGCTTGCAAGCTGTGTTGATGTGATATCACCGATAGGTCCTCGAGTACATCTCTCTATCATTAGGATGGGAAAATCCCACTTTTGATCCATGAGCCTCTACATAACACTTTCAGAATACCGTAACCCACCTTTATAGTCACCCTGTTATGGTGTGACATTTGATAATATCAAAGTACTCCTCCGGTGTTAGTGATTGACATGATCTCATGGTCTAAGGATTAGGGCTACTTTGTATGTGTTTGATGTAGCAATGTAAACTTAATGAGTAGATCGAGCTACGTTTACTTTGGATGTATGTTCATCATATCAATATTCCAATGATATGATCTCATTATTAACAACATCCACTATTCATGATTACAAAACCTTGATCATCTATTAATCAATGAACTAGTTAAATGAGATGCATAACTATGAACTCTGGTTTCTTTATTAAACACACATGTATTAATATTTCTGATTAATACAATTCTAGCATGAGAAATAAACATTTATCATAAACATGGAATAAGATAATAACCATTTTATTATTGCCTCTCGAGCATATTCCCTTCAATTGTTGCATCTTGAAGTGGCCTTTGTATTGACCCTTCCAACAAGCTGGACAATTCTTCTAGCTCCAATGCATACAGTCGGTTGAACCAAGCATCCCAGGCCATCCTTGAGCTTCACTCTTAGCAAGCAGTCTCTCAGTGTCTTCTTCATTGGGTTCCCTCAAGTACTTTGGATCGAAGACATCAATCATAGCTTGTGAAAACCTTCTCACGGCCTCCAAAATGGTGTCCTCCCCAATATGGACATAGTCATCAATGGCGTCGGCCGAGCAACCATATGCAAGCACCCTCATGGCCGCTACACACTTCATCACCAGGCATACACACATATCTCCGGATGCACTGCTCCGAAGCTTGAACCAATCATCATGCTCCTCCACAGCTCTTGTTATTATGAGGAGTAAGTCCTTCGACATCCGGAACCGCTGCTGAAATTGCTTTCCTTGATAGATTGCACCAGGGTTGAAATAATCCTGCATGATCTGAGCATGGACCTCGGCTCTATTCTTGTTGATCCACGCACAGCCAAATTGAGATTCCAGCCTTGGCCTTCGAAAATCTTCATTCACAATCATGATCAAAGCCATCTCCAAATCCTCTTAGTCTTCTTATTCCTCCGACAATGAAGAGTCATTGAATATAATCTCTCAACCTCTTCATATACAGCTGAAGGTACTCTCAATTAAGCTAGTTGCAAACAAACAAAAAAGAAATGATCATAGTGTAATTTCGTTGAATACCTTGAGTGAAACAGAGGTGGAGGACACCGCTGGGGCCGCGTGACGACCGAACTACCCTGTAGCGGTTGTAGAAAGTTCTCTGCTGGGGCGACACGGCCACTAGACATCGATGAAGGTCGAGGCCACCGTCAGGTGCAAATCTTGTCGGGAAGGGCTACAGTGGACGTGGTTAGACATTTTTGGTGCATGGCGGTCGAATCTACACGTCCCCATGCTCCTATGACCCTTTTTTAGGCTAGAGTCAACCTTGAAGTGGCCGGAATCGACCTTGAATCAGCGGTAGGCTCTAGCTCGATGTGGTGGTTCTCGGGGTCAATTCTAGCAATGGCTAGCACCAGCGAGTGGGACAGACGGAGGGGAAGGAGCAGCGGGTGTTTCGGTTTACCAGCAGGGACGCCTGGTGGTCAACGCTATGAACACCAACAGGAATATGATGGCGGGGTGTCAAGGCTATGGCAGCGAGGTGTAGGACTTAATTTTTAACCAGCAGTAGTTGTTCATATTTGGGGGTCGTGTAGGGCCGGGACTAAAACATTTATCCTCTAATTGCCGCTAGGGTTTGGTTCGAGGTGTGGCCATTAGCGGCCGAAATTTTATCCTCTAAGAGCCTTTTCTCTTTCGGTTAGAGATGCTCTAACAATATTAGGTCAATCATACTTGCTGGAGCCTCCATAATAACGGTTGAGAACAATGAGCTCGAGGACACCTGCATGGCCGACTCAAGGGGAAGCTCCCAGCTCTCCTTCATTGCTAACCAAAGACGACGAGCACACATACATTTATTGATGGCATGTTCCACATTCTCCTACTCACTCCCCATAGATCAAGCATATTCCAGTAACTTCCTCCAAACAAGCTTTCGCCCAACTATATTAATATAGCAACCATGCAATGCAACCTTGAGCAATCTTTGAAAAAACAACATAAGTCAAGTGATATCTTTGATTCGAATTCATGGATGTACTATAATAGTAATTTTTCCCTAGTATACCTAGGTTTAATCGAACCATCGGAAACAATGCTAAAAGGAATTAAAAAGTACATGTCTTCAAGACTTTGTTTTTTTGCTTTACCTTCGTTTACCGGACCAATCTAGTTTACTTTATATCGTGGGTTGATTCATTGGATGAAGATAGGTCAGGGTTGAAGATCCACCTATAGTTGCACATCATATGGGATAAAAAAGATAATAATATGCATAGCCATGTGTAATGTTTTAATAGAGATAACCTTTTGGGGGTAGCACATCCTAATATACTAAAACCCCTACAAGCCACATGCATAGCAATAGTCTTTTGATCAAACCTTACGCACCACGAAGCACCGGGCTACAAATAGTTATTAAGTGAAAAACACAGATCAAAGCCTTAAGAAGAAATGTTGATGTTGATCCCGAATGGGTTGCTAAGCGAAGACCGTACAACCCTTTTTATCACTAGGTTTCCTATGGGATCGCTTTTGCTAGTAATATCTCACCTCAAACCTTTATCGAGATCGGGGTTCTTGGGTACATACAAGTCCAAAGATCAAGGCAAGAGACAAAGAAACAAAAGATACAAATCCCTTATTCAAACAATACACAATACTCCCATAGATTAGATGCACATAATTGCTGCGAGGTTTCTCCCCAACCCGCAGCTCGTGAGGACTACTCACTCATAACAATTAGATCAAGGATAGAAAACATTGTGCAAAATACTTAGATTGAAATCAAATATTCTTACAATGGTCGCCGAATCACAAGGAGATCTCAAGTACAAAGCAATGGCTATGGCTAATGGAGATGATGGAAGATGGAGGGGATGAACTATGGTGTGGACCTCCTTTGGTGGTGTTGTGATGCAATCTGAGAATGGCGATTAAATGCTGCGGCTGGTTGGGACCTCAAAATATATAGGTGTCTTCATGAAAGTTGTAGGGTTTGATGAGACAAAGTCGTCGCCACATGGTACGAGCGAACCCTACAGGCGGGCCTTGCTCGTACCAGTTGTCGTTACGGTTGTTGTCCCCTGGTAATTGCTACATGATTACTTGGTCATGTGGACTTCCTCAAAATCTTCAATTGTGACTCTTGATTTTGCATAAAAAAGCGTGATTTCCACAACACAATTCAAAGCAATTGTTTGCATATCTTTGAAATAATTAGTCATTAGTGGCATGGCTAGAGATTCTTGTCGATTGATTAACTAAAAATGTTTAAACACGGGAAAAGATGGCTATTTTAGAGCCATCAACCTCCCAAAGCTCAAACCTTGATTGCCCTCGAGCAGAAACAAAAGAACTATAAGGAATTCAGCGTTTAAACTTGAAACAACAAGAATATGAATTCACTTACAGGTTAGCGATGTCGTCAACACTTCATCCATTTGAAAAGGCTCATCAAAGTTAGAGATGACAAGAACACTATACAAGCTTTGGTAAATCAAGACAATCAAAGTAGAGTTTAATATAAGTATAAATAACTAGAAGTGTAACAACCAATCCAATTCCTCTAGTTAACTCTCATCTTTCCAGGGAACACTAGGATGTTTTATTATAGCAAAATTGAGTAAGAGAGTTCATGTCCTAAGTAGCATAACAGTGAAGTGTCTTATTGACACCCACATCGATAAATCAAGGCTATCAAAACACTTCTATTCCACTCATTTTATTTCAAGAAAATTCATAAAATTGTAATTAGACCATGACAAGGACTTGTTTTGTGGATCTTCATATATTTTTTCTTCCTTATTTCAAGGATAATTCTCAACAAGGAACATGTTGAGGGAAAACCTCTAGGGTGGCCTGATCTTTCACGAATCCCACTCAAATCAAGGATGGAGTGTGGGGGGAGGATGAACACGATGAACTCACGCACGAAGAACGTGATGAACACACACATAAAACCACGATACACACCAATAGCTCACTTGGCGGTGACGGTCGGGCAATCCCTAGGATCGGTGTGGGCGGAGGACTCTCTCTCGAGGCAAGCCTGAGATGGGAGACTCGGTGAGTTCTTGACGTCTTGGCAAAGGGACACCGATTCCAAGGCCTTGTACAACACGGAGGCACGATGCAAACTCCAACGAGGTTTGGGATATTTGGTGCTCCTTTGTCAAAGGAGCATGAGGCAAGAACTAGATAGATCCATAAGGGGTTTCCACTAATTCGAAATATCATGCCTAGGGTTTACAATGGAGGTGGGGGTCTATATATAGGCCAACCACAAGTTCAGGGGTAATTCAGGCATTAAAGTAGAGTTACAGAAGTAGAGGGGTACATGGGCCACGGGGCCCAGCTAAGGCTCGTAGGCCCATCTTTAGGCCGGATAGTCCGGGTCGAGTGGACTAGACAATACGGGGTGGCCGGACACTCCGGGTAGTGTCCGAACTAGCCTTCTGAATGTCCATTCCAGGTTGGGGCTGGGGATGGCGGACACTTCAGCTGAGTCGCGCCGGACACTCCTGCTGCGCCGGATACTCTGGCTGGATTCGGGCGAACACTCTAGCTCAAGAAGCTTCAGGACAGGTGCAGCTTTAGGGCTCGTGGGTCGACGCAGCAGGGGTTCGTACCTGATGATGCACAGAGTAGTGGTATGCAGTAGTAAGCCATCCAAGTGTATGTCAAAGGCACATGATGAGAGGAGCGAATTCACCTTAGCTTGAAGGAGCTTGGCTCGGGCACGGGTCATCGGTCCACTTGGGGGACTTGGTGGTGTAGATGTAGGAGCGTCCGTAGGACGGGCTGCATCAGCTCCCCCCTTGGGAAAGAGTCATCCTTGACTCTTCATGGTTGTCATCTTGAACATCTCCATGGTAGGGTGAGAGATCCTTGACGTTGAATGTATTGCTTGCAAGGTACTTGGATGTCGGTATGTCGATGATGTAGGCATTGTTGTTGATTCGTTTGAGGACCTTGAAGGGACCATATCCTCTTGGCTTGAGTTTGGAGTCGTGTTCCTTGGGGAAGCGGTCTTTGTCGTCGGATTGATGACAAGTATGCCATGAGGGGTCCTCGAGGCGTGCGGAAGAGAGGGGTGTGAGACGTATGGTGTTCCGGGACAGTGAGCACACAAGTTTACCCAGGTTCGAATCCGCCGGCTTTGGACGGATCCTACTCCTGCTAACAATCCAGTAATATGGCAGAGCCAGAATATGGGTTACAAGGGTTTCGCCTGTGCGAGTTGAGATTGTAGACTATTGAGGTCTGCCCTAAAGGCTCTCCCTAGGACGGCTTATATAGATATCTGGCCTAGGGTTTACAGGAGAGATCTATCCGGCTACGACTAAGAGTTGGTTACAGAGTACATCTTGAACTACAAGTAACATTATGGGCCTAAGTTGGCAAGTCTTCTGGGCCTTCCCATAGCCAGATTGGACTCCGTCTTTCTCCATGACTAGGCCGCCCGTGAAGCAAAGCTCTAACCCGAAGTGGGCCACCCTGGTCAGTGAGGAACTATGAGGATACTCGGAAAGTATATCCCCAACAGTAGCCCCCGGAGGCCTCCAAGATCCAAAGTCGGATTTATCATCGTCTAGCTTGATCTTTGGCTTGCAGAATCTTGAAGGGTTCCTGAAACTTCACAACAAATAATACGATCCGGGTCTTAAAAATAAGTCAGACCTATCAACAGGTTACTCGGATTTTCCAGCTTGATTTCAACTAAGCCGTAACTTGGTTCCCAACACCACATGACACAAGTCATGGTCAAGTCACGTCATCTGACAGGCATTCCGTCAGCACGACCGTTGGTGGGTCCGCGGTTCGCGGAACCGAGGCGCCATTTCAATGCGTGCGTGGAGATCGAGGCGACGTAATCATCGCGTGGGTCCTTCCCAGTTCCTTCCACGACACGTGGCGGTTACACTGTAGCATTTGCACGAATCTTGGCATGGTTAGGTGGATATAAGGGGTTAGGATTTTCTCCTTCTCCTTCCACCAGTCCTTTGCCTTTTCCTCTCCTCCCAATCTCCCTGCGCGCACAGAGCTCCCATGTTCCTCCCCCACAGAACTCCCAGCACCGCCCCTTTTAGGTCAACTGCTCGCCGGAGAAATGGCTTCATCTTCTTCCTCTGGCTTGGCGGCAGCGGCGGTGGTGATGGAGGAAGCGGTGGCGGAGAAAGAGAGCTTTCGCGGGCTCTGGATTCCCTGCGCGCTCAATGACGAGGGCCTCAAGAACATGGAGAAGGAGGGGCTTCTTGCCGCCAGCGACTGGCGGAGCGGCTTCGAGGAAAACCGTCCCCAAGCCGTGCGACGGCGAGCGGGTCCACTTCGGCACCCACCTCGACAGAGGTTTGTCGTTTCCTCCCTCGGAGTTCTTCTCCGAGGTGATTGATCATTACGGAGTTCAACTCCATCATCTTCCTCCCAACTCTCTCTTAGAGATGAGCGCGTACACTTTGTTGTGTGAGGGCTTTCTCGGCATTAGGCCGAGTTTGACTCTTTTCCGGTACTATTTTCATGTCTGGAGAAATTCCATTACCACCGGTGTTCCTTATATCACCGGCACTATTAGTTTTTCGCAGGCAGCTTGCGTATCCCAAAATTCTAGCTAGTGACTCGGTCAAACAATGGCCAGCCACGTTTTTCTATCATAGGATATTACGGCTCCGGCAAAGCCCCGCTTTGCGGCTTTGTTGAATAGACTGCCACGGCCCAACCATCCTGGGACGAGGCTGCTCCGGCTCTCACCGACGATCTGATCCTTGCTAAGAGGCGGATCGAATACTTGATCAAACAAAGGGTCTGAAGGGATCCGACTTGGTCCAATGCTGGGTCTCATGTCGGATCCAGCCCCTTCAGTACCACGGGACCCGACTGATGCACTCCATCACGTCATCCAAAAAAGACTCCCTCCGCATTAGCCCCAAAGCCTACACCACTCAAGGCTACATAAGCCAGATCAAGTGGCTGATCCGGGAGCGGATCGAGAGGAGAATCCCGGAGGTTTCTCTGGATATGCATATGGCGGATAACCCCATAGTGCCGGTAAGCTTCTAACAGTACACCTTTTTATGTGTTTCAATCTTTGAGTTATATCGCAATACTGATATGTTTTCTTCTTTTCAACTTCGACCTCCACAGTCGGAACTTGCTCCGCTCAAAGGATATCCTCCAGAGTTCTCTCAGGAGGTAGAGGTGGTCCCATTGCCGGATCTTGCGCTCAAGAAGCGCAAAGCTCCGACAGTGGCTGTTGGCACAAAGGAGGTGCCCATCATGAAGAGGTAACTTTCAATCTCAACTTCCGCCTTTGTACTTTACCCGAATTTCTTTCCGAGATGTAATGTTTCTGACTTTACTACATTCTCAGAGCAAAACCGCTCGTCAAGGGCAAGGGGAAGGGAACTTCTTCGAAGCCCCTGCGACAGACAAAGCTCACCATAACTTCCCCTGCCGTGGCTCCTCCGACTCCTGCCCCTCAACCTTCTGCAACACCAGCAAACATTCCTTCCCCTGTCATTGCAGAAGATCCAGCTCCTTCAATAGAGCCCGTGATCCTTGAATCGCACACTAACGTCACCATGGGTGAGTCAGATATAGATAAGGGTGAACCCTCTTTGGGTAATGATCCCTCGGCAGAAACCTTCGCCGAAAACCTTATCAGCAATCCGGGACTTGCTAAGTTTGGCCTGTCTCGGAAATCTGCTGAAGAAATCTAGCGGCTCGCCAGGCAATGCCTGGAGAAAAGTACTTTATCTGCAGAAGAATAAGTGCAAGAAGCAGAGGACGTCAAGTTCTCCGACCTTCTCCCCCAAGTGCGCCTTCGTGATGAGAGGATTAGGACTGGTGAGCTCCCAACAGCCCCGGTGATTCCTCTGACTCTCGCCAAAAAGGTGGCCTCTGAAGTGAACACGGGTTTGGATAAACTCACCCGCGAACAATATGTAAGTCGGAATTCCAACTCCTGTTTTTTCCATTGTTTTATATCATATCCTCTGGCCCCCAAGCATGAAGTAGGATATATAATCCGGGTTTATGCTTCATTAGGATGCCAAAGAACGAACTAGTGTATCCCCCAAGGCTCGTGCTGATATTAGCAAAAATATTAGCCCGAGTATTAAGTAGCTTTCTGACTTTGGGTATTCTGACTTACAGAAAGTATGTTCCTATAACCAGGATTTACTGAGAAATGTCTGCGATAAGCGGAGAGAGATCAAAGCTCTCCGGCTTAAAAATGTTGAACTTAAAGTTGCCAAGGATGAGGCCGAAGGTGAACATTCCGAGACTCAAACCTTGTCTTTGTTATTTTCAATGTCGAATTTTTCTGAACTGTTGTTCTTTTTGACTTACAGCGCTGGTGAAACAATCCTGCGCCATGATCGAAGAGGCCGAGAACCTTAAGACCTTGGTGGTGGAGAACAAGGAGCTTCGCCAAGAGCTGGACCAGCTCAAGGAAAATCATGAAAAGAGCATAGCTCAAGTCCTTGAATCCTACTCCATGGCTACTGAAGAGCATGATCGCAAGATCGCTGCTCAAGATAAAATAATCTCGGACCTCAAGAATGAGCTTAGCAGAGAGAGGGATCTTTCCCAGGCGCTCCGGGATGAACTCCAGAGTCTCCGGGAGGAGAAGACCAAAATTGACAACGTCATTTTTGGTACGTTCCATCTGTCTGACTTATCTTTTTCTTCGACTTCCTTCAATGTCGGATTTTTCTAAACTTATTTTGTATATAGGTCCTCTGAACTTGACGGACTCTCTTTCCGCTGAGCCCCGCACCTACCGGCTTACCCAGGTCGGTGACCTGCTTCATGACTTCTGATAATCCCTTGAGGACATCGGCGAAGCTCTCAAGATTCTGGACATGCACAACATGTCGGATTTTAAGGTGCGGGACAAGGCAAAGGAGATGTCGCGGCTTGTTAAGGATTGGAACATGTCTTACGCGCGGACTGCGGCGCAGAACGCTCTCACCATGGTCATGAGACACCATGAAAACATGGAAATATGGCAAGTGACCAGAGGGTACTGCAAAGTAGATGAAGACGGCCAGGAGCAGGACCTTCAAGCCATCATGCACTCCTGCGCCGGATATGGGTGTCACGTGGCTGATCTGACAAGCTACGAGACCCCTTTCTTCACCCGCGTGGATACTCCGCCTCCTCCTCCAGAAGAATCCGCAGAAGTTTCCGACGATGAACGCACCACCTCGGATGCAGACATCTCGGAACGATACCAAGGCGGCATAACCAGCGAGCCGGCAGCACCTTCATCTCCTCCTGCATCATAGATCAGAAATTTTTGTATTATTTCGAAAAAACATGATGCATCTGTAAATATGCAGTACTTTAATTTTGCTAGTGCTAAGCTTTTGATCTATTCAGCACTTTTGGCTTTAAACTTTTTGCGTGCCTGAAATGTTTCCACAAGCACTTGTATTTTTTCGTCTCTACTTATCGTTTATCTGGATTTCCGCCTCGTCCCTTTCGTGAGCCGGCTAAACCTTCTGCCGGAAACTTTGCCGAGCAACAGAGCTCAATTGCTAAACCAGTTTAAACTCGGAAACAAAGCCGGCTTCCAGTACCAACAATTCACTACTTGGAAAATGCCCGCATCTAGCAATCAGACAAATAACCAAAGTAAAGACTAGAATTTTTTTAGAGTTATACCCGAAGGTAGCAGTTTTTAGAATCGGAAATCTAAACCAGAACGAACATGAGCATAAAGTACTTTCAAGCATTCTGGGATTTTCGATTATGACATGATCATTCGGAAATAAGATGATAAAAACTTCTCAGAAAAACTTGAGGCAACCAAAACTTTTATTTCTTAGAGAACATGTACATATCTATAATTACAAAGAAGGATAAACTAAGAATAAAAGGGACGTAGCTGAGCAATATTCCACGGTCTGTCTAACTCATCCGGATTTGTCTTGCCTCGACTCTCTTTCTCTTCTTAGTAGAAGGTCTTTCTTTGTGGCCTCATGTCGATTAAGTAGTACGATCCATTGTGCAATACTCGACTAACTAAAAATGGCCCTTCCCATACTGGGGAAAGTTTGTGCTTTCTTTGTTGCACAAGCAGGAGAACCAAATCACCTTTATTGAAAGACCTATTTCGGACTCTCTAGCTATGATACTTGCGTAACTTCTGCTGATAGGCTGTAGATCTCATTTCAGCAACGACGAACTTCTTCGACTAAGTCGAGATCATTTTGTCGAAATATTGGCATCCTCTTGATATCTGTGGCTACTCTAGGAGAAGTATGAATCAAATCACTAGGAAGAGCTGTGCGCCATAGACCAAGAAGAAAGGTGTGTATCCTATCGACTGTTTGGAGTTGTTGGTAAACTCCAAATTACTGAGGGTAATTCCTGCCCCAAGCCCCATAACACGTCGTAGTGGTGCTTGAGTCTAGGTTTTAGGCCTTGTAGAATTAAACCATTTGCTCTTTCGACTTGTCCGTTAGCCTATGGATGTGCGTTGACGCAATGTCAAGCGGATATTTTGCTCGTTGCGAAATTCAGCCAATTCTCTCATAGAAAGTTACTTCCGTTATGCGTGATAATGCTATCACGGATAACCATGCGGATTATAACATCCTCGACAAATCTTTTGGCTGTTGCTCCATCACAACTAGTGACAGGTTTAGCCTCAATCCATTTGGTGAATTTATCCACCATCACTAAGAGGTGAGTAAATACACTTGGGGCTCGTTTAAATGGTCCTACCATATCAAGCCCCAGACATAAAGGGCCATGTTATAGGTATTGTTGCAGCTGATCAGCGGAACATGAGCTTGCTTAGCTTACTTTTGGCAGCCTTTGCGTCTTGACTAATCGTTAAGCATCTGCTGTGTAAGCAGAAAAATCCGTGCCTAAAAGCTTTTGCCACTAAAGGTTTGGCTGCAGCGTGGTGACCACACTGCGCCGTGGATTTCTCTTAAGATTTCCTCCTTCTTCCGAGATACAGTGCTGAAAAACCCGAAACACTCCGTTTATGGAGCTTACCTTTAACAATAGTATAGGCTTTTGCTCGTCGGATAATCTGCCGGCTCAGCACCTCGTCTTTGGGTAATTTGCCATATACCAAATAATCGAGGTAGGGTTGAGTCCAGCACTTGCGTTATTTGCATTACAAATATCCGACACTTGCTGAGCAACAAGATCCGAATCTCCCTAACACATCAAACGTCGGATGCCAATGTCCTTAGCAATCCGGATTCCATGCAGCAGTGCTTCATACTCGGCAATATTGTTTGTTGCTGTGAAGTGTATCTGTAACACGTATAAAAGTTTATCTCCTTGGGGTGATTTGAGCACCACGCCAGCCCCGAGCCCCCTCGAGCCTTAGACCCATCGAAAAAGAGGGTCCAATATTCCGACTCAGGGAGGATCATGTTCTCCGTCTCTGTCCAATCAGCGACAAAGTCAGCAAGGATCTGGGATTTGTTTGCTGTCCGAGGTTTGTACTCAATATCGAAAGCTGAAAGCTATATGCCCCATTTGGCAACGCGTCCTATGGCGTCACTATTGTTGATTATATCTCTCATGGGAGCTGTGCTCACCATGGTAATTGGATGCTCCTGAAAGTAGTGTCGTAACTTACGAGATGCTAAAAAAACACCGTAAGCCAACTTTTGATAGTGCAGATACCGCTGTTTTGATTCTGTCAGGACCTCGCTAACAAAGTAAGTCGGACACTGCACTAGGTGTTCCTGATTTTCCTCTGGTCTCTCCACCACCATGACGATACTAACGACCTTATTTGTCGCAGCAAGATAGAGCAACATCGGTTCCTTAGGTTCCGGTCTTTGCAAGGATAGGAGCAGATGAGAGTACTTTCTTCAGATCTTGTAGTGCAGCTTCAGCTTCGTCAGTCCAAACAAAATCCTTGGTCTTTTTCAGGATTTGGTATAATGGTGCGGCTCTTTCACCAAGGCGGCTTACAAATCGACTGACCGCAGTGATGCAACCAGTTAGTCATTGCACGTCCTTCAGGCGAGTTGGCCTGGAAATATTGAGTATAGCCTTGATTTTGTCTCGGTTTACCTCTATGCCTCTTTGAGACACGATAAAACCTAACAATTTTCCGGCTGGTATTCCAAAGAAGCATTTCTTAGGGTTAAGCATGATGTTGTATTTTCGTAGATTGGCAAATGTTTCCTCCAAGTCGGAAATCAGTGTTTCCTTCTTTTTGGACATTACCGCGATATCATCCACGTATGCATGTACATTGCGCCCGAGTTGGTCATGGAGGCAACGCTCCATCGAGTCTTGTCGTAGCTCCTCGTTCTTCAGCCCAAAAGGCATCGTAACAAAACAGAAGGTTCGAAGGGGTTATGAATGAAGTTTTGACTTTGTCGATTCCTTCATCGAATTTGGTGATAACCGGAATATCGTCGAGAAAGCGGAGGAGTTAGAGCCTGGTAGAATCGATAACTTGATCAATTCTAGGCGAGCGGATCTTTGGACAAACCTTGTTCAAGGTAGTATAATCAACACACATCCTTAAATCAGTGGTGTCCTTTTTAGGGACCATTACAGGATTGGCCGACCACTCAGTGTGGATGACCTCTTTTATGAATCCGGCTAACTCGAGCCGCGCTAGTTCCTTAGCTATTGCCTTACGCTTTTCGTCGCCAAACCGTCGTAAGGACTATTTGACGGGTTTAGTGTTCGGGTTTACATTTATAGAGTGCTCGGCAAGTTCCCTAGGTACTCCGGTCATGTCAGATGGCTGCCATGCGAAGATATCTTGATTTGCTTAGAGGAACTTGACGAGCGCGCTTTCCTATACGCTACCTAGGCCTACGCCTATCTGGGTCACCTTGGAGGGGTCATCATCCTTCAACAGTGCTTTCTTCGTCTCTTCTGATGCCTTGAACTCCGGATTTGGCTTTGTCACCTCCTTCTTCGTTGCGGGCATCTCAGACGGATCTATGCTCTTCTTGATCTCCTGGTACTCCTGAGCGTGCAGCACGGCTTTGGCAAAGGCGGCATTTCCATCCTTGCACTCTCGCACTTTCTTCGGGTGTCCCCTGGTGGTGATCATGCCGTTGGGACCTGGAATTTTCATCATATTGTAAATGTAACACGGACGAGCCATAAAAGCCCAGTAAGTCGCACGTTCGAATATAGCGTGGTATGCGCTCTTGAACGGGACCACTTCGAAGGAAAGTGCTTCCGTCCGATAGTTCTTTGGAGTTCCAAAGGTAACATCCAAAGTAATCTCTCCCAGGGAATTAGCTTGTCTTCCTGGGACAACTCCGTGAAATATCACAGAGGTATGGTTCAGCTGGGTTTCTGAGATCTTCATCCGGCGTAGCGTTTCGACATAGAGAATATTGATGCTGCTACCACCGTCCATGAGAGTCTTGGAGAAACCATAACCGTCAATAAGTGGGTTGACGATTAATGCGTGTTTTCCTCGCCTGTGTAACCTAGGCAGATGATCAGCGTGGTCAAATGTCATTGCCACTTCCGACCAGTCCAGATATTGGGGGACAGCCAGAACTATTGCATTGAGCTCATGGAGAACTGCTTTCTTGACCTTCACTGGCTGAGATCTGAGGAAAGTGACGTAAGTGTCCTTTTCGGTGGGAAAAGTATTCTTCCCTTCCGGCTTGGGATTTGAAGCATCAGCTTCCTCCATGTCGGAATCTTTCTTGGTCTCCTTGTCCTTTTCAGGATTTTTCTTTCGCTTCTTCCGCTTAGCTTTGTAGCCTGCGGTGTCATCTCTTTTTATGTCGTCATTGAAACGACATTCAGCGTTGGTGTGGGACGAGCCCCCATTGGCGTCTAGGTGATGCACACATGGGTTATTGGCAATGTCGGCCCAGGAGTAGGTTTTTCCTGGTTGCTGTTCTCCTCTACCTTGGACCCTTGAAGTCCCACGGCCACGCCCGTGGCCTCCGCCATGTCCTCCTCGTCCTCCAGACCCGGAAACAGTAGTAACCACCGTTGTTTCTGTGTTGGCTTTTTCTTCCAAGGTATTTTTGCGCTTCTGAGCTTGTTGCTTTTGTTGCCTTGCAGACTAAGGCACAGCTAGGACGTTGAGCAATCCCTCTGCATCGTCGTTAGCATCTGCATACTTGCTCGTTGTTTCTATCCTCTCTCCCAAATCAGTGACCTTGTCACACTTCAAGCGGTGACGTAGTAGACCAATTAGGAGCCCTGCGATGAAAGCTTCAATCGCGGTTTGATCGTTTACTCCTTCACAGGAGTTCTTGGTGTCGATCCATCATCCGAGGTAATCCCGGCAAGTTTCTCCGGCTTTCCGGGTGCAACGCTATAGGTCTCCGACCGAATAGGGCCTCCGATATGTGCCCTCAAAATTCCGAAAGAACGCACTTTGCATGTCATACCAGTTATGGATGGTGTTCTCCGGAAGTTCATTGAGCCATGATCATGCCATCTTCCACAACATAAGTGGGAGATATTGGGTTGCGACCAGGCTGTTTCCGCCTTTGGCGATGCAGCAAGCTTGGAAAAAATCCTGTAGCCAAGTATCTGGCCGATGCGTCAATGAGGCTTGGATGTGACTTGAGATAGCAAATCCTTTCGGGAATCTTGTAGCTCTGATGCGTGGTCCGAAGCACTTCGGGCCCACGTAGATATCATTGTTTTCATAGCGCTGCGACTCTATGTTGGAATTGATCCTGTGCCTTGCGTCGTTCGGGGATAGAGATCGTCCCGAATGCCGGCTGTGGTGCCTTGGAGCCGGACTTCGGCTTCTGCCGCCACCTCCTCCGCCTTGTTGTCCTCCTGGCCCTCCTTGGGAGCTGTTGTGATGATTGCTTGGTGGAGAGGGTGGGGCAGTTGAATTGTTTCCGGCTGATCGCCGGCCTCCGTCCGGAGCATCATTATTCCGGTTCCGGGGAGGATCTTGACTACGACGAGCCCCCTACCGGCTTGTCCCAGCATGGTTTCCGTCGTTCCTTCGTCCGTCGTTCCCACCACGGTGAGGCTCAGCCGGACGGCTTGCATGTCTAGGAGGTGGCATTCTTTGGCGATCCTCCTCCCGACATTTCTATTTATCTTCTCCCCTTCGATCGTTAGACTCTCGTCGGGGAGGGTTCCTCAGATTCAGTGCAGCAATGGCATCTTTTTCGGCCGCTGGAGCGACGTTGCTCCAGTTACGGTAGTTCTATAATGCTGTCCTGACGATCCGGTTCTTGAATAAGTGTCTTCCCGGCGTTAGGCGATAATCTCTCGGGCGTGATGGGGTCTTCGTCGGCCCATGCGGATCATGCGACATTGGTCGGAATCTGAGACCAGTTTTTGACTTTTGGACAGGGCGACCTTTTGCTGCTTCAGTCCCTTGTTGAGTAGTTTGATACCCAAACGGATCTCCTCCGGTCCTGGATTAGCCAATAGAATTTCTCGGGCTGCCACGGTATTCTGTACTAGGGTTGGGTATACCCAATCTCCTTTGCTATCTTTCCGTGGCTTCCCCATCTCATCTCCAAAAAGGACTACACGGACATGTGGGAATTGGTCGTCATCGGTGTGACGCTTCCGTGTCTTCTGATGCAACCGAGACATGTAGTCCTTAGTTGCCATGCGTTTCTTCTCCACCTCGATGTTTTTGGCTTCATCGAGGAGTTGTTGACGACGCGCTTCTAGGGCTTGGGCCCTTTTGTCCAGCTCCTAAGTAGTAAGTTCTGCAGCTATAGGGATAGGTGTGGTTAATGCAGCATCGATGAGTTTACGCGCACCTTCGGTGATCACGTGTCCATCCACCGATTCTTCTTTTTTCGGCTCTTCTAGGATAAGTGCTCCATCCGAGTCTTCTTCGTATTCCTCGGCAATCACCTCCTCTGTCAGAGGGTCTTTTGTCGGGGTTTCGTTCTTCTTGTTCTTCTTCTTTGCCTTCTTGGCAGCGCCGGTAGTAAAGACGGCTTTGGGTCCGTTTCCCGGAGTCAAGCTCTGATCGGTACTTTGGGAGAGTGTTCCTCGGATCCTTCATCCATGGCTTCTCCTTCCTCTGCAGCTTTGGAGTTATACTCCTCTTCATATTCCGCGGAGAACTTTCAGAAATCCGCTGACGTCATCGATTCATCCGAGGATGCGGGTACGTCGGCGTTTGTTCCAATTGCCTCTAGCACAGAGTCGGTGTTTTCTCCAGCATCGGCAGAGCCGGATCCGGATCCCACGTATCCGACGAAGTGCGACGCGTGCTTCCTGAGGTACCTGCGGCCTTCGCGATCAACCATGTCGAAACTCTTAATGGTCTCGAGGATTGCATCCGCGCTTTCGCCTTGCAGTATCATGCGTCTGGGTGTATACCTCAGGAAAGGCCTGTTTGTCTCGGCGTCATCGAAGCCGGAATCAGTGCCGTTATTATGCTCCTCCTGGATTTCGACTTCCATGGGTGGGTCGATCTGGGATCCGGCTTCTCCAGGGAGATCCACTCCAGATTCGACTTGGACCGCTAGGTCTTCTTCAGGCTCGGATTTCTCCAGTATCTCCGCAACTGGTGCGGGCTGGGTGGGTTTAGGGTTTGCTAAGATCCGGAACTCTGCCGCTTCCACGGACAAAGGGGACCCAGAAGATTCTTCTGCCTCTATCATCACCGCTGGGGTGGGTTGGGCAGGTTCAGCAAAACCGATGTAAACATCGATCTCGCCAAAAGACATGATTGTGTAGGCAGTCATAGCCTCCTTAGCCGGAATCCAGGTCTCGTCGAGAACGATGAGAGCGACATCACTGGCGTAGAGGATGCGACCGACGGTGATAGTCTTGCTGATTCCGATTCTTGCAGATTCCGCTCAGAACGCAGATCCGAAGCTCACTTGCCCCATGGTGGGCGCCAACTATCGTCTAATTGATGACAAGTACGCCATGAGGGGGTCCTCGAGGCATGCGGAAGAGAGGGGTGTGAGACGTACGGTGTTTCGGGACGGTGAGCACACAAGTTTACTGAGTTGAATCCATGGCTTTGGGCGGATCCTACTCCGCTAGCAATCGATGTCTGGCGAGCGAATATGGGTTACAAGGGTTTCGCCTGTGCGAGTTGAGATTGTAGACTATTGAGGTGTGCCCTAAAGGCTCTCCCTAGGACGGCTTATATAGATATCCGGCCTAGGGTTTACAGGAGATATCTATCCGACTACGACTAAAAGTTGGTTACAGAGTACATCTTGAACTACAAGTAACATTATGGGCCTAAGTCGGTAAGTCTTCTGGGCCTTCCCGTAGCCGGATTGGACTCCATCTTTCTCCCTGACTGGGCCGCCCGTGAAGCAAAGCTCTAACCCGAAGTGGGCCACCCTGGTCAGTGAGGAACTGTGAGGATACCCGGAAAGTATATCCCCAACAGTCTTTGCTTAGGTGTATCCACACAAGATCACCTTCTTCAAATATCATCTCCTTATTGTCCTTGTTTAACCTTGAATCTTGGTGAAGGACTTGTTGCTCGATAGTAGCTGTTGTTTCTTCATGAAGTTTCTTCATAGCTTGTGTGCGCTTCTCGACGTCCATGTTGGTGCGCTCATGAAGAGGTAGTGGTAGGATGTCGAGCGCGGTGAGAGGCTCGAAACCATAGACGATCATGAAGGGACTCATCTTGGTTGTTGAGTGCTTCGCTCGGTTGTAGGCGAACCCGGCATGGGGAATACATTCCTCCCAATCCTTCAAGTTCTTCTTGATCAACACACATAGAAGAGTTCCGAGGCTTCGGTTGACAACCTAGGTTTGTCCATCGGTTTGAGGATGCGACGCGGATGAAAAGAGGAGCTTGACGCCGAGCTTGGCCATGAGGTTCTTCCATAAGTAGCTCATGAATTTGACGTCGCGGTCGAAGACGATTGTTCTTGGCACACCGTGAAGACAGACGATTTCCCTGAAAAACAAATTGGAAGCATGTGAAGCATCATCGGTCTTATGGCACAGTATGAAGTGTGCCATTTTGGAAAAGCGGTCCACGACAACAAAGATAGAATCATGACCATTCTTAGATCTAGGCAATCCTAACACAAAATCCATGCTAATGTCGGACCAAGGTGTATGAGGAATAGGCAATGGCATATAAAGACCATAAGGGTTAGCTTGCGACTTAGCTTGAACACATGTCATGCATCGTTGAACATAGCGCTCCACGTCGCGCTTCATCTTGGGCCAAAAGTAGTGAGTGGAGAGCATGTCCAATGTCTTGTCACAGCCAAAGTGACCCATAAGGCCTCCACCATGAGATTCTTGGAGAAGCAAAAGTTGGAGCGACGATTTCGAAATGCAAAGCTTGTTTTGTTTAAAGAGAAAGACCTTATGCAAATATAAATCATCAAATCCTTTGTCAATGGAGCACTTTGCAAAAATTGGTTCAAAGAACGGGTCGGAAGCATACAAAGATTTTTTTCCTAAAGACCCAACACGTTGATTTCAAGTCTCGTAAGAAGGCTTGTGTGTTTGTGAGACAAAGCGTCCGCAACTACATTATCTTTTCCCTTCTTATACTTGACAATGTACGGAAAAGACTCCATAAACTCAACCCACTTAGCGTGTCTCTTACTCAAGTTGGCTTGTCCTTTGAGATATTTCAATGACTCGTGGTCGGAATGTATGATAAATTCCTTAGGCCATAGTTAGTGTTGCCAAACTTGAAGAACACGAACTAAGGCAAAAAGCTCTTTGTCATAAATTGGATAATTAAGGTGAGCACCATCAAGTTTCTCGCTATGGTAGGCTATAGGATGTCTGTTTTGCATAAGGACTCCTCCAATGCCAATACCACTAGCATCACACTCTATCTCAAAAGTTTTTGTGAAATCCGGTAACGCAAGGATAGGTGCTTCGGTGAGCCTCTTTTTAAGTTCATCAAAAGCTTTTTGTTGCGCTTTGCCCCACATGAAGGTGACATTATTTTTCGTCAACTCGTTGAGAGGACAAGCAATGGTGGAAAAGTCTTTCACTAAGCGACGATAGAAACCGGCCAACCCATGAAAACTTCGGAGTTCACGCACATTTGTTGGGATGGGCCAATCTCGTATGTCCTTTACCTTGGAAACATCAACTTCAATTCCCTTCGAAGAAACGACAAATCCAAGAAAAATCAACTTGTCTTTAGCAAAAGTGCACTTGGGAAGATTAGCATAAAGCTTTTCATGTTGTAGGATTTGCAAAACTTCCTTGACATGTGTAATATGGTCCTCAAGTGATTTTGCTATAAACAAGAATATCATCGAAATAGACAACAACACTTTTTACAATGAGAGAACGCAAGATGTGATTCATAAGGCGCATGAAGGTAGATGGTGCATTAGATAAAACAAATAGCATAACCAACCATTCATAGAGACCAAGTTTGGTATTGAAGGCGGTTTTCCACTCATCACCCTCAACCATGCGTATTTGATGGTAACCACTACGAAGATCAAATTTTCAAAAAAATAGTGGCTCCATACAATTCATCAAGCATGTCATCGAGACGTGGTATGGGATGTCCATAATGCACGGTGATAGCATTGATTGGACGGCAATCCATGCATAACTGTAACGTATTATCCGTTTTTGGAACAAGTATCACGGGTATGGCACTTGGACTAGTGCTAACTTGGATCAAACCTTTGGAGATGAGTTGGTTGATTTGACGTTCAATCTCCTTTGTCTCCTCCGGGTTCGTGCGATAAGCAACGCGGTTGGGAAGTGGTGCGCCGGGGATGAGGTCAATGCGATGTTCGATGCCCCGAAGAGGAGGTAGTCCATGTGGAAGCTCTCGGGGAACACATCCTTGAATTCCTGCAAAACAATCATCAAAGATGGAGGAACATTGGTTAATTCATTAGTGCCTTGTGCTAGTCCCTTGTAAAGGAGGACATAGTGCAAGATGGATAGGTTGTTCCGAACATCTCTCATCTCACTTTTGGTGGCAAGGAGAACACTCTTAGTTTTTCCACTCGAGTTTGGCTTGTGGCTCTCACTCACTATGAGGTGGTTCTCTCTCTTACCGCTCTTCTCACAAGTAGGTGTTGTGCTTTGCACCCTCGCTAAAGCCTTTGCATTGTCCACAATTATTTGGCTAGGAGTCATTGGTTGCAAAAAACATGTTTTGTTGAGCCATTTTAATGTGTAAACATTGGTGCGACCATCATGTTGAGCAGCCTTGTCAAATTGCCATGGTCGACCAAGAAGCATGTGGCAAACTGTCATAGGAACCACATCGCACTCCACCGTGTCTTTGTAAGGACCAATGGCGAAGGAGACTAATACGGTATGCTTGATCTTCACGGACCCTTGGTCACTTAGCCATTGCACGTGGTAGGGGTGCTTGTGCGGATGGAGGGTGAGGTTGAGTTTCTCACACAACTTGGTGCTAGCAAGGTTGTGGTAACTCCCTCCATCGATGATCACTTTGATAGATTTGCCATTGATGCTGGATCGTGTTTGGAAGATGTTGGAGCATTGGTCTTCATTCTCTTGTCCTTGAGTGGTCAAGATCCTTGTGACGACAAGCGATGGACTTGTGTCATCTTCACACATGAGGAGTTCTTGGTCATCTTCCACTCGTTGCCTTTCCATTGCTTCCTTGACTCGGGCATCAAATTCATCTTCACTCAAGTACTCTTCATTGCCATTGTCATGGATGAACAATACCTTCTTGTTTCCACATTCAGCGGACGTGTGTCCTTTACCTCCACACTTGTAGCACTCAACATTTAAGGGTGTATCATTCTTTGCTTGTTTTCCACTTGGGGGCAGTTTTCCTTGAGGAAGTGTGGGCTTGAAGGAAGGCTTGGAGGTACTTGAGGAGCTTCCATTGAAAGTTGTTGGCATAGCGGTTGAAGCTTGCTTGTAGGTGAAATACATCTTGGGCTTGTTGTACTTGATGTCCTCTTGCACTTGGCGTTTAACCTTTGTTTCGATGTGCACAAGCTCAACCATTGTGTTGTATGTTTGGAACTCGACGATGCGCTTGATTGGGTGATTCAAGCCAATAAGGAAACGTGCCATAGTTTGCTCCATGCGCTCATCAATGTTGGCGCGAATCAGGTTGAGTTCCATTTCCTTGAAGTACTCTTCCACGGTCTTTGTCCCTTCACAAAGCAATTGAAGGTTGTTGAAGAGGTCACGCGTGTAGTACATGGGACAAAGCGGGATCTCATATGAGCCTTCATGTCATGCCAAGTTGTGATTAGCGGTTCTTGTCTTGCATCACGAGCAACTTGAACTTGTTCCCACCAAAGGTTGGTGTAATCATCAAACTCAAGTGAAGCCATGGCGACCATCTTCTCGTTGCTATAATTGTGCATGCGGAAGATCTTGTCAACTTTGAGTGCCCACGAGAGGTATTCTTCGGGGTCATTGGATCCGGTGAACTTGGGCATTGTGAACTTGAGCTTGCCAAATGTTTCTTCCTCATTGCGGTCACGGTAGCGATTGTTGCCATGCTAATGATGGTCTTCATCTTCCATGCAATCATTGTGACGAGCTTGTTGACGATCTTGTGGTTGAGGAGGTGGAACTTGGTTCTCGTGACCTTATTGCAGAGCTTGCTCTCGATGTTGTTGTTGTGAAGATTGCTCTTGCTCTTGGCGTGGTTGTTGACGGCATTGGGGAACTTGGGCCTCATGAGAGTGTTGAGGATATGGAGCTTCATGATGTGGTCGACGATGAAGCGGAGGCTCGTTCCTCGGTTGGTGATGTTGGTTAGGCACATGGGCCTTGATGTCTACGCACTTCTATTCTTGTAGACAGTTGTTGGGCCTCCAAGTGCAGAGGTTTGTAGAACAGCAACAAGTTTTCCCTTAAGTGGATTACCCAAGGTTTATCGAACTCAGGGAGGAAGTGATCAAAGGTATTCCCTCTCAAGCAACCCTGCAATCAAGATACAAGAAGTCTCTTGTGTTCCCAACACACCCAATACACTTGTCAGGTGTATAGAGGTGTACTAGTTCGTCGAAGAGATAGTGAAATACAAGTGGTATGGATAATTATAAGTGGTAACGGTGATAGAAAATAGCTTGATGGCATGGAAAAGACTAAAGTAAACTGAAATAAAGATAGAAGCAAGCAAACATGTAATAGATCTAATAGCAAACGATGTTTCGGTGCTTAGAAACAAGGCCTAGGGATCCTACTTTCACTAGTGAACACTCATATAAATATATTCTTCTTTATGATACTACGCTGAACTACTCTCCGGTTGAACACTCTAATCCATGGTAGGGCTATAACAGCACACCTCAAAGTTTGCTTTCCCCATCTAGATAACCCCACACTATCACCTTGAGCACTAGATGGTTCAAACAAACACCACAATTTCATAAAGACATCCAACTCCAAATATAACTCATAACAAGTATTTGTAATCTCTAGCCTAAGTGCCACACGGTGTGCACACTGTCAACTTCACACACATGGGGAGAGTAGAGATCTATTAAAGCACTTGAGTAGCAAGGTGGATCTATAGATTACAAGCTCAGGATCTCAATAAGATCATGCATAGAGAGATGAACACATAGCTACAGGTAGAACCCTTAGCCTCGAGAGAGAGAACTACTCCCTCCTCATCATGGGAATCATCAACGGCGATGGAGATGGTGGTGGAGATCGATGGAGATGGCTCTGGGGGCACTTCCCTGTCCCAGCAGGGTGCCGGAACAGAAACTTTTTGTCCCCCGAATCCCCCCTTCAGTGGTGGCGGTGTTGTGGAACTTTTCGTGGCTAGAGGCTTGATGATTTAGGGTTTTTGCATCAGGAGGCATCTTAGAGGCGAAGAGGCAAGGTCGGTGGGTGGCCAGGGGGTCCACACCACCTGGTAGCGTGGCCAGGGCTAGCCTGCGCCACCATATGGTGTGGCCACGTGAGTCTTCTAGTAAAATATCGACTTTGGCTTTTGTCCGGTCCAATTCCGAGAATATTGATTTTCTGACTTTCCTAGAACCAAAAACAGCAGAAAACAGGCAACTTTCATTGTGGCTCTTGTTAATAGGTTAGTACAAGAAATCATATGAAAAGTACTCCAAAGTGTGGACAAAACATAAGAAAGTAGATGAAACCAAGCATGGAACATCAAAAATTATGGATACGTTTGCAACGTATCAGGCCTCACGGCGAAGATCATGGTCTTGAGCCTCTTGACGTGGTGGGCATCGCTCAACTTGTACCACTTGACGCTCCATGTTTTGGTGTGGTGGAGGAGGCGCCTCGTGATGACCATGGTGTCGGTGTGGACGTTCATGACGATGATGATGAGGAGGAGGATCTTGGAGAGCTTCACGTTGATGATGAGATTGGTTCTCCAAATTGGAGTCATCACTTGTTGTGTCAAGTGTGTGTCGTGAGCGATGGTGGTAGACTTGTTGTTGCACTTGCGGTTCTTCTTGTGGTTGCTCTTGTTGGATCACCAATGCCATTGCGTGATGACGGTGTGCTTCTTGTCTTGCTCGTGGCCTTGAAGAGAAATCACCATCATAGCTTGACGTTGCGGTGTGCTGTGGGGAAGGTACATAGTTCGAAGAACTTCCATCTTCAACCACGGGGGCATCATTGCTTCTTGGAGCACTTGGATATAGATCTTGTTGAAGAGGTGCATGATGACACGAAGAACTTGAAGATCTTGAAGCACGTGAACGCGATCTTGCCATTCTGTCGATGATGTGTCGCAGATTGTCATTTGTTTCAGCGACGGAGCATTGAAGCGCTTCATTTTAGTGGCTGAAGTGGCTGAAGTGGTCGAAGCGGTTGTCTATGTTCTTTAACTCGGCTTGCGTCTCGCCAAATTGTTCATCTTGTCGCGTCTCAAGGGCTTGGCAACACTCGCGGAACTCTTGTCGAACGATGAAGTGACTTGCGCGCGTCATGTACGGTCCTTGATCTTCTTCTTGGGGAGGTGGTTGGGTCGACTCACCGTGCCTATCCATCATGCAAAACACACAAGTATTGTATATGGAAGTGGAATATGGTGGTGTTAGCCTTGTACCTCACCTTGGGAATTGCACCAAACTAGAAACCACAAGTGAGAGCTATAAGCGTGCAAAGTGGAATTGCAAAGAAAACTCACACTAAAGAAAGAACTAACTCTCAAAAGCTTGTTGATGGTAGGTTAGGATTGTGGAATGCCAAAGAACCAATCAAAATAAAAGGGATAGCCAAAAGTGGGTAACATCCAACAAAACTCAAGTCAAAGGCGAAAGTAAACAACTCAAAAGGGGTGACGGGAACCTACGACTATATACACACACGTGGAGATTGTTGGGTTTGAGACGACTATGAAAATGAGCAAACAAAATTTCCTAAAAAAGACTAAGCTCGTTGTCATGCCAATGCAAGGAGAGACCGTGGCTCGTTTGCAAAGAACAAGAAAAAATGAGCAACAGATTTGTGCACTTGCCTTGGGCGCTCTTCTTTCTCTCTTGCTTACAAGCTTTGGGACTCTCTTTTACAAGGGGAGACTATTTTCTTTTTCTTTTGCTTTGTATCTTTTTCTTTCTTTTTTCTCTTTTTTCCTATCCCTTGATGCTACCTAGTCACACTTGATATTTCTCTTGCACTCTCACTATCCAAGGACAAATGCACAATGCTCAAGCAAACACAAGATGAGCCACTCTCATGGGATATGTACACACAAAGGAAGATAGGGGTTAACAAGGTGACGCAAGTTATACCTTCGTCGGTGATGATGAACTTGCCGTCGGTGTTGCGGGATGATGTTCGTGGACCGTGCTGTCAATGAGCACGAGGATTGTTGATGCGGAAGCTTGCTGTTAGTTGCTGACACGCACACGGGACACGAGCAAACAAAGGAAATTAGCCAATGCGAAAAATGAGGCAAAACTGCCAAAACTGGCGTTACAGCCGGACACTCCGGTCAGGCCGGACACTCCGGTTGGGCCGAAAACTCCGGTCGAATCGGTTCGGACACTCCGGTGTGGGTTTCCTGCTCGTGTTCTTGAGCAGAAATCCTCGCCTTAAGGCCTCAAATCTACGAAAAACTGGCCAAATCGGACTGGGAAAACACAGGATAAAGCTGGACCAACTCCTAAGACAAGGTTTGGTCGGATCAAAACCACAAATAACACTCCAAATCAAGAGATCGATCTAAAGGCAAATATGGGGCTCTTTTTTTTAGGGGATTTTCGAATTTTTGGTGGATAGAAGAAAAATTTGTGGGTGAATTTCATGAGCAACCTGGCTCTTGATACCAATATGTTGAGGGCAAACCTCTAGGATGGCTCGATCTTTCACGAATCCCACTCAAATCAAGGATGGAGTGCGGGGGAAGGAGGGGAGGATGAACACGACGAACTCATGCACGAAGAATGCGATGAACACACACACACGCAAAACCACGATACACACCAATAGCTCATGCCGGCGATGACTGGTCCGGCGCAATCCCTAGGATTAACGACGGGCGGAGGACTCTCCCTCGAACCGGCACAACAAGATGGGAGACTCGGTGAGTTATTGACGTCTTGGCAAAGGGACACCGATGCCAAGGCCTTGTACAACGCGGAGGCACGATGCAAACTCCAACGAGGTTTGGGATATTTGATGCTCCTTTGTCAAAGGAGCATGAGACAAGAACTAGATAGATCCACAAGGGTTTTCCACTAATTCCAAATATCATGCCTAGGGTTTACAATGGAGGTGGGGGACTATATATAGGCCAACCACAAGTTCAGGGGTAATTCAGGAATTAAAGTAGAGTTCTAGGCGAAGTAGAGGTGTACATGGGCCATAGGGCCCAGCTAAGGCTCGTAGGCCCATCTTCAGGCCGGACAGTCCGAGGTGGCCGGACACTCCAGGTAGTGTCCGAACTGGCCTTCTGAATGTCCATGCCAGGTTGGGGCTGGGGCAGGCCGGACACTCCAGCTGAGTCGCGCCAGACACTCCCGCTGCGCCAGATACTCCGGCTGGATTCGGGCGGACACTCCGTCTCAGGCAGCTTCAGGACAGGTGCAGCTTCAGGGCTCGTGGGTCGATGCGGCGGGGGTTCATACCTAATGATGCACAGAGTACTGGTATGAAGTAGCAAGCCATCCAAGTGTATGTAAAAGTCACATGATGAGAGGAGCGAATTCACCTTAGCTTGAAGGAGCTTGGCTCGGGCACGAGTCATCGGTCCACTTGGGGGACTTGGTGGTGTAGATGTAGGAGCGTCCGTAGGACGGGCTGCATCAGAACATTGAGTGATTATTTTAAAAAATGGTTTGCACAACCTTTGAGAGTACCAATACTTTTGCCCATTACAGTGACACGTATGCCACCCATGTCGTCAACTCATAGCTGAAATTAGGGGTTGTACCATTGATTGTTCGTAGGCTAGTGGAGTTGTTGGTATCCAAATGTGTGCATGAAAAACATAGAACTCTTTAAATAGTACCATGGTTTGATCCACAAGGTTATCTTTGGCATGCATTACCATTATCGCTAGACTTCATTTCAATCAAACAACTCCTTTCAAGAGTTTCATCAAGTCTATCAAAACATCTATGGGGTTAAGTATCTTCAAAGGTAAACTCTCAAGACAATCATTCATCAAACAAGTCATAAATTTCAGACTTTTTCTTGTTGTACTTGTTTGGAAATATTATTTCCAAGGGAAGACTCAGTTAGCTACAAGAACTAGAGTAAAAGCTTCCACAACTAATCATTCATATAAATAAAAAGTTTTACTCTAACTATTTTGAATTACTCCCACTAGCATAGCATCTTAGCAAATCAACCAACTAAGATAAACAATTCAAACTTCAAAAGTGGGAGACATAGGACATACCTCTCATGAGCAACTTCATAATCCTCTTCCTTATAGGGATGTGTTCCTTCAAAACTCAAGTAAAATCACTCCCATAATAAAATTAAAGCAAAGAATCAAAGTGCAAATCCACTTTCACGAAAAAGGAAAAAGGGAAAAATCTTTTTATATTTTTGAGGATGGGGATTAGAGAATAGAAAAGAACTTGCGACCAAGCAAGGAACTAAGAAAATAAAAATAAATGAATAATAAAAGCAAACAAAAACAAAACAAAAGAAAACCAAAGTGTTGGAACAAACAAACATGAGTGTTTCAAAGCTCAAAGGAGCTAGAGTACAACCTCATTATTACACAAATAAAATTGTCGGGTGACACATCCCCAAGCTCAGGCTTTTGCAAGCCCTTTTGTTTCTTATTGTGGTGGTGGTGGATAATCTCCCACGTTCCATTGGCTGCTCCAGTCATGGAACTGGGTGTAGAGGTTGGCAGTAGAATCTCGAAGGTTGATGGAGAGGTTATTCATGTTTTGGATATTTCCTTTGAGGCATAAATATCTTCATAGATAGTATAGAAATTTGGTGGTTATACATCTTGTTTGGGTCCTTCTTGTTCTACTTCTTCATCTTCTCCTTCCTCTCCCATGGGTACTTCTTGTTGGGGTAGACTTGTCTCAACCTGCATGTCATAATGCAAACGTCCCTCCTCGATATAGAATAGACCATTAGGAAAAGGAGCTGAGATCAAGTGATCTGCCCTAGATATATCAAGGAAGTATCTACCATTAGTTCTAGAAATCATACCACAAGCTCTCAGAGTAGAAAAACCAAGACGGTGATCTCCTGCCAACAGTTGGATGTTACCTATGTTGACGTGAACTGCACGTGCAAGCATGGTTATGACTCCTCCTTTGCATATGGGACCACAAGATTGCGGAGCTTGATGCTTAAGATAAAACAAAATAAGGGCGCCCAAATTTGGCGCTAAGTTACAGTTAGGAATAGCAGCTTTAGCGAGGATCATCATGTCCTCCTTATTAACTCTAGTAAACTCACCACGTGCCTACAAGGTGTTAGCAATAACATAAAACAAATAACGAATAGCGGGATGATGAATTTGGTTCCCCTTGGTTGTGTCTCCATGAATTCTCATTTTATTAAAGTAATCCAAGGGTGTTGGATTCAGAACAAAGGTGGTGGGGCGTACATTGGTGGCATTGTTGGCAAACCCAAAGTAGTGAGCCCATTGGTCGAGTGTCAAGGAGTACTCACAGTTCATAAGACGTAAGTTGACACGATCAACTCCAGGCATTTGCTCCTGGGACAATAGTGTGAGCACACCGAATGTGTCAAGATGCTGAGAAACTCAAGCATCAAGCAGTGGTATGTGGTGACATCCTAAAAAACAAAGTCATACAAATAAACATTATTGAATAATAAATTGAAATGAACGCGAATGCCAAGTTGGTTCAGGATATAGGGACACGCCCACTTGGTGGACTTGATTTCTCGGAGCTTGAGATAGTTGAAATGGTTCAGCTGAAACTCCTCAGTAAACTCGATACCAAGTGACTCGGGGGTCAACGTACCAACGGGTGGTGCAGCTTGTTCCGCAGCCATCACACGTGTACGGCTCCTCGTTTTCATCTAAAATAAAATAAAAAATGCTAATAAAAATGTAGTCTAATAGAAACATAGGATAGACAATCATCTACAATTGTTATAAAAGAAACTCCTCTAAAAGTAAAACTAAACACGCTCAATACAAGATTAGATCAAGAACTAGACCTAAGTATAGATTGATAATGGTGAAAGATTGAGCAGAGTTTTGATGCAAATAAGTTGGGCATCGAAGGAGAAACATACCTTAGATCGATTGGGTGCGAGGAATCAAAGAAAGATCGAATAAAATTGAAGATCCAATGGAGGGGTTTTGGAGTTTGGAGGTAGAAGAAAGACAAATTTTTGTGTTTTGGAAATTTAGGGTTACCTCTTCCTAGGGTGATATGACGGACGGGTACGTGGTATGGGCGGGCGGTACGGCCGGAGCCCGCCCATATCGAGTGCATACCTTGGGGTCTAAGAAATCCTTCTAGTGGCGCACCTGGTACGGTCGCGCGGTACGGTCGCGCGCCCGTACTACTGGTCATTACACGGTTAGTATGTTTGCTTGAAAGTTTATGTTTTGCTCGAGGGTATGGTACAGGCGGGTGGTACGACCGCCTCCGGCCATACCAGTGGTCGTTACGATCACTGCGTCCTGCGACGAAAATCAACACTTCTATTTTCCAGAGCTTTGATGTGGTACCGACGCACAGTACGGGGTCTCTCGGTCGTACTAGTGGTCGCTACGTGGCCTGTAAGCTGAAAAACTTATAGAATTTGGTTTAGTAGCTTTGCACGCCTTTACACGTCTTAGCGATTGACAAAATAATAGCAAATAGACTTCATAAAAATCAGCGATACCTTAAGCCCATGTGTTAGTTAAAAAAAGATCGAGGATTACCTTATTTTATTCTCCTCTCTCCAAAAGTTTTCTTGAACACTCTTCATTAAAAACAAAACAAAACAAACAAAACAAAAACTAACACAAGAGTAAAAACTTTTATTTCACATGGGTTGCCTCCCATGAAGCGCTTCTAGTTAAGGTCAATTATCTTGACCCAGATGGTAATCATTAAGGTTTTATGAGTGGAACATCCACTCCAAAGTAATTGGCTTTCAGTGTAATTATACCATCATAATTATTAGGTTTGGCCTTCTTATTTCTAGGTAAGTGGACAGATCTCTAGATGGTAATCCCGTTCCCACATTCCCTTCATGTAGATTGATTAAAGCTTTAATAGTTCTCAGGAATGTCCTACCTAGAATTATAGGTGCTATGGGATCTTCAGGCATGTCCACTATAACAAGATCGATAAGAGCAGGAATTCCTTTAATTTCAATAGATATGTTTTCTTTTATCCCAATAGCTTGTTTATAAGTTGAATCGGCAAGATGGAGTCTCATTTCAGTGGTTGTAAAAGGTCCCAAGTTTAACTTGTCAAATATACTCTTGGAAATTGTTGAGACGCTTGCACCAAGATCACAAAGTGCAGATATCTCATTAACACCAATTTTAATTTTAATAGTGGGCTCAAATATATCATCTAGGTTAGTAGGAAGCTTATCGGCTAGTCTTTTATACTCCATTTCTAATTCTCGAACTTTAGATGCTACTTGTTGTATAAATTGTTGGAATGTAACATCATTACCTTGCTCTAGACTGGGATTCTTTATGGTGATCATCTTTAGTAGATCTTCCATGGTGTATTCAGGTGTTGGCGCATTTCTATAGTGCAGCTCTTCAGGCTTCTCTTCATTCATTTCCACCCTCTGTCAGGGGGATGATCCCCGGATACCCCACCCGAATAAGAAAAAGGACAATCGGATCTTGGCCGGCTGACCAGATGTAGCCGGACAAGGTAAGATGGACCGGCTACCGGCCGGTAGCCAGACCATGAAGAGGTAGCCGGATACGACGACGTAGCCGGATCCAATCAGAGGGACAGGACGACGTGCGTGCCGGTGCGATGCACTGTACGACGACAAGACGGGCAACCACCCGCCCATACCGAAGACTTGGCGTGGCTGACGCGGGAACAGTGGCCTGTGCTGACGACGGGCTCGCACGTGTCCACTGTGCCTACGACAGCCATACCGCTCATACATCGATGTGACATACCATGCCGGGTACTGTAGATGACTAGTCGGCTGGGACCCGCCTGTGGGGCCCGCTAGTCGGACTAGCCAGTGAGACCCTTGCCTCTCTTCCTATATAAGGAGAGGAGGGCCTCAGTAGAAAGGGTTGGTCTCAGTTCATTTAAGGCAGTAGCTAAAGAATACAGCTCAAGGAGCACTTGTAGCTCGTATATTCCACATAGTCAGATCAGGCAGGAGTAGGGGCTTTACCTCACCACGAGGGCCCCGAACCTGGGTACTTCTTGCGTCCGCTTCACGCTCGTATCAATCTACTGCTGACGCCGTTGATAGCTTTCTGCTAGTCCCCACCTCTATCTAACCTTTTTAGGTGCTCGTTCCCAATACAACGACGGTTGGCGCCCGTGGGGCCATAGGCCGGCAAGGAGTCACGTTCCGCACGGGACCCCGCACTTCAGCCGGTGAGCGCGTGGCCTCCGGCCTGGTGCTCACGCTCGGCAAGTTCGAATGCGTCATCGACAACGCCTCCTGCTTCGCCGGAACTTCCTTCCCAGCAAACGGCACCGTTCTGCTATTCGGCGATCTCCCCGTCTACATCGCCACTGTCCCGGAGCATTTCCCTAGGGAAATCGTCTCTATCGTGGGGCCGGCATGCACAAGCGGCGGCACCTCCGCCGCACCTCGCGGCGTGGAGGTCATGATGGCCGGATCCAGCTCGCAGCCCCGCCGGGAGGCGAGGCCGGCAGGTCGGAACTTCCGCTCCCTCGCAGCCTCGGAACCTGGTCGAGGATGCCATTGATCGGCTCGGCGCGGTTACCCTCGGACAACCCGGAGAAGGAGGCCAACTTCACCATGGAGAGCAGATCCTCCTCCGGGAGGCCATGGAGCAAGCAGCAGCCATAGCAGGGAGATCGCTAGCGCGAGTATGACCGCGCACGGCCTCACCCGGCTCTGTGGAGCCGAGCCGTGTGACCAGTACGACGTTGGGCGGTGAGCTAAGCGCGGCGAGATGGAGAAGGACGGAGAACCGGATCCCACGCCTACCCTACGGCCCACCTACCGCACACCATCAAGAACTTGCAGCGGCGCGGCCGCAGCAGAAGAACTACCAACTGGAGGCGAGGAAAACCCGCCAGCACGCTCACGTCGAGAGCTCCTCGCGTCGCGGACGAGTAGGCGGCGCCAACCGGCAGACGCAGGAGGACCTCGGCTACTCGGAGGAAGCAGGCTACCCGCCAATGAGGCGCACCACGTGACACGCAACAGGCGTCCTTCCCTCAGCCAGCTAAGGCCCGCAGCAGGCATCACAGCTCCGGCAACAGGGGCCAGTGTGTGAAGCGAGCGGTCAAGCAACCCGCCACCTCCCCACCAGCCGGAGCAGCACCAGACCAGCGGTTCCCGCCTCTCGGGTCGGGTGGGTGCGCTAACCGGATTGTCCGGATGCCGCGGCAAGATCGAGCTGCTTTCGCTCAGCGCACGGAGGAGGAAGATTCTACCGGACCAGTTTGTTTTGGACCGCATCCGGACGAGCCGTTTCGGATAAATTCTCCTGCCGAGGACACCCCAAATCTGACAAAGCATGAAGCCGGAGAACTGGTTGACCGACTACGCCACGGCAGTCAGCATCGCCCACGGGAATAAGCGCACAGCCGTGTGTTACGTCCCTCTCATGCTAACCGGGTCGGCAAGGACCTGGCTCAATAGCCTCGCGCCCAACAGCATCAACGCCTGGCCTGATTTCGAGAAGGTGTTCGTCCGCAACTTCAACGGCACGTACAAGCGCCCAGGGCGCCCGCGCGACCTGGCCTTGTGCGTCCAGGGCGACCGCGAGACCGACCGCGAGTACCTCGCCAAGTGGACGGAGCTCCGCAACACTTGCGAGGGCATCCTGGAGAGCCAAGCCATCGGTTTCTTCATCGAAGGATGCCGAGAGGGCACCATGCTTCGCCACCGGCTACTGTGTGACGAGCCGAAAACCATGGCGGAGCTCATGACGGTTGCCGACCAGTACGCCACGGCGGATGCCGCCATGAAGAAGCCCCTCCGAGTAAACGCGGAAGGCCGTCCGACTCCCACGGAGCCGGCTCGCGACCGTCCGAGCAATCCGACTGGTGAAGCCGGATCCTCCAGACGCCACGGCAACGACAACCGGTTCCACGGGGACCGCCAGGACAGGCAACAGAAGCCTCGCTACCACGCGCGGCAGGTCAATGCCGTAGAGGGTGCGCCCGACGCACCGGCTAACGACACAAGAAGGCAGAAGCCCCGGCTCACCTTCGACCAGATGATTGACGGCCCGTGCAAGTGGCATAGCGGTCCCCTCAAACCGGCTACGCACACCACCCGGAACTACAGCTGGACTCGCATGACTAAGGACCAGGCAACCAGCCTCGTCTCCGCCTCCCCACCGGGTGGACCCCACCACCGGCTAGAGCCGGTAATGATGGTAACGGCAGCGGCAACAACAACTACAATGCTACCCCAACGCCACCTACCACATCTTCGAGACGGAGCAGGACGACAAGTACAGCCGCAGGCGACGCTCCAAGGAAGTCAACGCCATCGTTTCTCCGGTCCCCCAATACCTGAACTGGTTAGAAACCCCATCACCTGGAGCCGGGCAGATCAACCTGAGCACCTGCCGACTCCCGGGGGCTACGCCATGGTGCTCGACCCCCTCATCATCTCCAACACGCGCACCTGCCGATTCTCGCGCGTCCTCATCGACGGAGGCAGCAGCCTCAACCTCCTCTACCAGTCCTCGCTGGAGAAGCTGGGAATTCGCGAACGCGACCTGCGCCCGACTACCACGACGCTCCACGGCGTCTTTGCAGAGGCCTGCGCTCCGCTGGGAAAAATCAGCTAGGCGTCATCTTGGGACCGAGGAGAACTTCCACGTAAACCAATCTGGTTCGAGGTGGTAAATTTGAGCTCCTACACGCTCTCCTCGGGCGCCCCGCCCTCGCCAAGTTCATGGCCATCCCCCACTACGCATACCTCAAGACGAAGATGCCAGGACCCCACGGCGTGATCACCGTCGCCGGCTGCTTCAGGCAATTGATGGAGTGCGCCTCAGCCGGTTCCAAACTAGCAGAGGCCCTCGTCGTAGCCGAAGAAAAGCGCGCGATCATGCGCAATGTGGCCATGGCCCAGCAGGACATCCCGGCTAGCAGCAAACCGGCTGGAGAAGGAGCCTTCCAACCGGCAAAGGAGACGAAGAGGATCCTGCTTGACCCCTCCGACCCGACTAAGTTCGTCACCATTGGTGCGGCTTAGACAGCAAATAGGAAGCGGCGTCGACTTCCTCCGTGAAATCGGGACATCTTCGCATGGTCTCCCAAAGACATGCCGGGTGTGACGAGGGAGTTATCTGAGCACTCACTTCATGTGCGTCCGGATGCCAGGCCGGTCAAGCAACTCCTGAGACGGTTCGCAGAAGAGAAGAGAAAGATAATCGGTGACGAGATCACCCGGCTCCTCGCAGCGGGTTCATCATGAAGTATACCACGGACTGGTGGCGAACCCGTCTTGGTATTGAAAAAGAACAAGACCTGGCGCATGTGTATCGACTACACCAGCCTGAACAAGGCGTGCCCGAAAGACCCCTTCGCCTTGCCCCGTATTGATCAAGTCATCGATTCCACGGCCGGCTGTGATTTGTTGTCTTTTCTAGATTGTTATTCCGGATACAATCAGATCCGGCTAAACCCGGCTGATCAGATTAAGACATCATTTATCACCCCCTACGGGGCTTTCTGCTATGTAACCATGCCTTTCGGCCTAAAGAACGCAGGCGGTACCTATCAGCGATGTATGCAGAAATGCTTGCACTCGCAGATAGGCCGAAACGTGCACGCTTACATGGATGACGTGGTCATCAAAACCAAGGAAAAGCGCACCCTCCTCGAGGACCTGGGAGAAACATTCGGCAACCTCTGCCGGTACCAGATGAAGCTGAACCCGGAAAAATGCGTCTTCGGAGTACCATCTGGCTAGCTACTCGGTTTCCTTGTATCTCAGCGAGGCATCGAGGCAAATCCAAAGAAGATCGCGGCCATCGAGAGGATGCAACCGCCCAAGAACCTGCTTGGAGTCCAAAAGTTCACCGGATGTCTGGCTTCCTCGGTCGTTTAAATCCGGTGGGGAGAAGGCACTTCCATTGTACCAGCTGATGAAAAAGACGAACAAGTTCTCCTAGACTTCGCAGGCCGACACCGCGTTTCACGACCTCAAACGCATGCTGTCCACAACGCCGGTCCTAGCCATGCCGGCTAGCAAGGAGTCGATGTTGCTCTATATAGCAGCCATCAGCCGGGTCGTCAGCGTCGTCCTGGTGGTGGAGTGCCCTGAGGAAGGCAAGGCTCAGCAGGTTCAGAGACCCGTCTACTACCTCAGCGAGGTTCTCTCCCTCTCCGAGTAGAACTACCCCCACTACCAAAAAATGTGCTACGGCGTGTACCTGGCATGCAAGAAGCTCAAGCACTACTTCCAGGAGCACCCGACCAAGGTCGTGTGCACTGCACCCCTTTCGGAAATCATCGGCAACAAGGACGCCACCGGCCGGGTCGCCAAATGGGCCATCGAGCTCGTCGCCTACTCCATCCAGTATGAGCCCAGGCTCACGATCAAGTCACAGGCGATGGCGGACTTCCTCGTCGACTGGGCCGAGACCCAGTATCTCCCACCGGTTCTGGATTCGGACCATTGGAGGATGCACTTCGACGGGTCGAAGATGCTCGGGGGCTTGGGAGTCGGCATCGTGCTCACCTCGCCCAAGGGAGACCGGCTGGAGTACGTGTTGCAGATCCACTTCAAGGCCTCCAACGACGTAGCCGAATACGAGGCACTGGCGCACGGGCTCCGACTGGCCAAGGAAATCGGCGTCAACCGGATCAATGCTTGGCGATTCGGACTTGGTGGTACAACAGTATCCGGGAATGGGGCGCCAGAGATGCCAACATGGCCTCTACGGTTCCACATCCGAAGCTCAGCTCCTCCTTTGTGGTGCGAATTTCATCACGTCCCCCGCACCAACAACGAGGCAGCTGGCTCTCCAAGATAGGGTCCACCAGGCGAGCCATCCCACCGGGGGTCTCCACGGAGCACTGCGAAGCCATCCATCAACCCGTCACCGGAATCAGATTCCATCATCTGGCGGGAGTGTCCTTGGCAGCCGGGCAGCGGAAGCTGAGCAAAGAAGAAAACTCGTGCCAACTCCAGCCAGGCGGTGCCCTCTGGCTCGCAGGACCCGGGGGCTACCGGCTCGCCCAGTGGCTCAGGGGCTGCCACCCCGGATATCCCACCCGGACGACCCACCGACACCCGACAACCAGAGGACAGGAGCGTCCTCGTCATCCGGGAAGTGCCATCCTAGGCACGACCCTTCATGAACTACATCGCCAACAGCGAACTCCCGGACGACGAGGTGGAGGCCAGAAAAATCCGACGTCGCGCGCACACATACACCATCATAAACGGCAAGCTATACAAGCGCAGTGTATCCGGTATCTTCCAAAGATGTGTCGACGTAGACACAGGCTACCGGCTACTCAAGGACATCCACCAGGGCGAGTGTGGGCACCACGCTTCGTCAAGGGCGATAGTCGCCAAGGCGTTTCGCCATGGCTTCTATTGGCCTACCGCCCTCGAGGATGCCGAGCAGCTGGTCCGCACGTGCAATGGGTGCCAACGCTTCGGGCAGCTCAGGCACATGCCAACCTCGGTGCTCAAGACCATATCGACCACCTGGCCCTTCGCGGTTTGGGGCCTCGACATGGTCGGGCCCTTCAAGCGAGCTCGCGCGGAAATGACCCACCTGCTGGTAGCGGTGGACAAGTTCACAAAGTGGATCGAGGCCAAGCCTATCCGGAAGCTGGATGGGGCGACGGTTGTTACCTTCTTCACCGACATCATCAACCGCTTCGGCTACCCCAATAGCATCATCACCGACAACGGCACGAACTTCGCCAAGGGGGCCTTCGCCCGGTTCTGTAGCAACAAGGGCATCCGGCTAGACCTCGCCTCTGTTGCACATCCACAGTCCAACGGGCAGGTCGAACGAGCAAATGGCTTGGTGCTAGCCAGCATCAAACCACGTCTCATCGAGCCGTTGGAGCGGTCACCCGGATGCTGGATCGAAGAACTTCCGGCTGTGATGTGGAGCCTCCGCACCACACCGAATAGGTCAACCGGCTACACGCCATTCTTCCTGGTCTACGGATCGGAAGCCATCCTCTCCGCCGACATCGAATTCGACTCCCCCCGCAAGCTCCTCTACGACGAGCAGGCCAACAAGGAGGCGCGGGAGGACGGGGTAGATATCCTGGAGGAGGCCCGCGAGCTGGCCCTGTCCAGATCTACCAGACCAACTGACTACGCCGCTACCATTCCACGGATTCGCCCGATCGCATTCGCGAGGGTGACTGGTTCTCCGGTGGTGCAAGACACAAAGGGCATGCACAAGCTATCACCACCACAGGAGGCCCCTTCATCATCGGCGGCGTTGCCCAACGACTCTTACTACCTCATCGGCGCACGGCGCGAAGAACAAGATGGACAAATCGGATGAGGAGACCGAGCGTCCTTGGAGCGGACCTGCTGCGCCCGTTTACACCTAGTCGCCAAAGCGGTGTATGTATCCGAAAACCTCATAAATGAAAATCACGGACTCCACGAGAATCTCGGGGCTCCTTCGAAATGTGTGCACATTCTCCGATTAAAAAATCCGGCTCCAACCCCTACCGGGGCTTCGCTTTGAATTTATTAAGCCAACAAACCGGCTGAGTAGTGTGTGATGATGTCAGAGGCCCACTCTTCGTCTCAGCTACAGACCGCAACCCGGTTGTCTGGCTAGCAAGAGCAAAAGCCCGAGGCATCCCACATGAAAAACGGGGGGAGGCGTGACAGATCGGACGTCCCGGCCATGCAACTAGCTCAAACCAATCTAGCCGCTAAGCCGCTAGTACCGTGCGTAATGTACTGTCAGCTCCCTTCGATTCGGTTGCATCGCCTACCGGCTGTCCGGCAGGACGCAATGAAAAACAAGAACACACGAAGTGACTAAGTGCCTAGAAAGGAGCAAGCTAGTTTTTGAAAATAAGCCGTTTCCGCCACGATTTGTGACTAACCTATTAACCTATGAAGATGTATGTGTATGCATATATGCGTTCTTGTCGACTACTTGAGTGAATTCAGGAGAAGGAAAGAAGATTCGAAGCCCTTGCCTTCATCAAGCGCTCCGAATCTCGGGGGCTACACCCACTGGGTGCGCTCGCGTGCCCCCAGTGGAATCTTGTAGTTCCTGGCCGACTAAGGGCGTTTAGCCGGTAGTTGAGCCTGGTGAGGGCAAGCGGGAGCAATAAAGACAAGAAAGATTGAAGCACTGGCTCGCCACTACTCCGAATCTCGGGTTACACCCAGTGGGTGCGCTCGCGCCCCACTGAATGTTGGTTCCCAATTTGAAATCGGTAAGCAACTGAAGCTGGGGCGCGGCCCGATCGGATAAAGTTAGAAGAACGAGGAAGAACAAGGAAGATTGAAGCACTGGCACGCCTACTCTCGAATCTCGGGGCTACACCAGTGGGTGTTGGCGCGCCACTGGAGGTGTAGTTCGTCCGACTAAAAGTGTGTGGCAGGCTAGGTCGGTACCGAAGTGAGCCGGCAAAGATATCAAAAGAAAATTCAAGACACAAGTAAAGGAAGACTCAAGAATTCAATATTAACAAGCAAAAGGGAGACGAAGCTCCCGAGAGTTACCTGGCATTAAAGATAGCCGGTACAGACAGACAAGTTTCACGATAACCTAAAAACAAGACAAATACACCCGGCATCCCGGGGCAACAACTAAACGGCAGGGCCTTTGCCGTGGGGGAGTTCCTGGCCGGCAGATGCTGGAGGCGGGGAGCCGCAGTGCTCGTTCTGGCTCTGGCGCTGGCAGGCGGCGGCACCAAGGGCTCCGTATCCGGAGTGTCGAGAGACTCCGAGTCGGTGAGCACCTCGTCCGGATCCACGTAGTCGGCGATCTTGATGGCGGACCCGCGAAGCTCCGGATGGGCTTGGCGGATGGCAGCAAGATCGGCTCTGGCGCGGAAGACCCCGTCGATCTTCTCGACGCGAGCATCCTTGTACCAGGAAAGCATCAGCGCTAGGGCCATCTCTGCTCCACCCCGGCGCCGCCAGATCCCGCAGCCGGTCCACCGCAGCCGGCACCTCTCCCACCTTCGCCGCCAGCTGCGCCATCGTCTCTGGAACCGGAGCCTCCGGCCACATAAAGGAGAAGACGTCCCGCACCGCCTGACGAAGCTTCGCGGCCTCCTTGCCAAGAAGGATGACGAGCTCCTGAGTCGTCGGCTGCGCTCCTGGCCAGTTCTCCTGCAGCCGGTTGTAGGCCAGCAGGTCTATGCCGGGGTAAAAGGCTGTCAGAAAAGAGGAGTCAAATCCGGCTACCGGATCCGGAAAGAAAAGAAGACGGAAGAAAAAACTCACCTTTGGCAGTGTGGCCGACTTGCATCAGCTCCTCCACCAGCGCCTTCTCCTTGACCGCTAGCCGCTTTATCTCCTTCTCTTGGTCCTTGTTCTGGGCCTCGAGAAGGGAGAAGGCTTTGGCCCGGCTAGCGAGCGAGGCGTCGCGCTCCTTGATGGTAGCCTCCAAGCCGTCTACTCGCACGTGCCAGTCCTTGTTCTGCAAGCGCAGTGTGGAGTTGGACCTGCTCAGCCGGTCGTTCGCTTTCTTCAAGCGATCGATCTCGCGCTGGGCGCACACGAGGACAGCTGCGACGAAGCCGACTATTAAAAAAAAGAGAGCCAGACGGATAAGGCGGACTTACTCTGGGAGGTCCCGTTGGCAGCAACAAGCTTCTGCTCCAGCGTCTGGTTCCCACCGGCTATGGCCTCAAGCAGCCGGATCTCCTTCACCGCCAGCTCGAGCGTGGCGGCAAGATCCGACAACGAAGCGGCGGAAGAGGCGTCGTCGTCCACGGCGTTGACAGCCAAGGACTCCTTCGCCGCGAGCACCGCTGTCTGCCACTCCTCCCCGAGCGCCTCGTCGAAGTCGTCATCGCCAACCACGAAAAGCTCCTTGCCAGTAGCCCCCCGCGCGCCCGCGAAGGAACCTTCCCGCTGGGAGCGATTTGCTTCCGGCTAGGGACCCTCCGGCTGGGAGGGGGCAGTCGGCTCGGCTTGAGGAGAAGGAGGCTGCGCCTCAAAGGAAGGGGAGGCGCCGGTTGGATCGGTTGGGGCGCGAGGCGGCGACCCGGCCGACGTCCGAGCCGGGCTCATGACGAAAAGAAACCAGCGCTAAAGGAAGAGGAATGACAAGAGCAAAACAGGCTAAAGTCAGAAAAACAAGGACAAGGAAAAACAAACAGAAAGCACCGAGGGGGGAGGGAGAAAAACGTACCCCAGCACAACCGGGGGCGGCCCTTTCTTCCGGCCAAGACGGCTTGGTGGCAGGGTGCTAGTCCGGCCCCTCTTCGGAGCCGGCTCCTCCGTCGCAGGCCGGCGGGAGCCGGAATGGCCGGAGCCGCTCCCGCCTGCTTCGCCGTCCGCCACGGAGCGCATCGCCAGCTCCACGGTCGGCCCGGCCTCCTCCTCCTCGTGCACCTCCGCGTGCGGGTGGGCGACCGGCTCGTCATTCCGGCTGGGGAAGGCATCGCCGTCCCCATCCGATTCCTCGCCGGATTGCCGAGCGCACGGCTCGGGCAAGTCCGGCGCGAACACCTCGAGAGGAGCGTCGCCCTCCTCGCGAAGGATGCAGGGGAAGATCTGGCGAATGCAAAAGGTCAGCCAGACAGAACAAGGAGATAACAGGGGGAATAAGCAAAAATTCTGTCTACAAGAACTTACCAGGGGCGCGCGTTTCTCCCGGCTGTAGGGCGCCAGGCTGAACTTCCAGTTCTCCGGCAGACGCTCCTTGCTGATCGTCCACAACCACTCCTTCAAGTTGTGGTAGCGGGGATTGCGGCACGACAGTCGGGTCGGGTCCAGCCGGCCGGATTAGAAGCACATCTTGTGCGCCCACTGCTGGAGCGGCATCATCAGCCGGGACATCCAGCTAAGGGTGATGTCCCGACCAGTTAGCTGGCAGGTGACAAGGGAGCGCATGCGTGCCAGCATCGCGTCCATCTCCTCCTTGTCGCCGTAGACCTTCAGGTCCCAGTTTTGCCGGCTGGACTCGACGTCTTGGAAGGCCGGCAGGTTTATCCGGTCGACGCCGGTGACGTTCTTGACATAAAAATACGACTGCTGCTACAGCCATACCGTGTCCTGGAGCAAGAACTTCGGGTAGACGGATTGGGAGCGGGAGTATATGGAGGCGCCGCCGCGAAACTAGCGGCCCTTCGTATCTGGACTGCGTCGAACTCGGAAGAGCCGGCAGAAGAGCCCGAGATCCGGCTGGATCCCGAGGTAACTCTCGCAGAACGCCATGAAGTGCGCCAGCGTTCCGATGGCGTTGGCACCGAGGTGGTGGAGGCGGAGGTCGTAGAAGGCCAGAAAGGTCAGAAAGAAGGGGTGGAGCGGCAGCGCAAACCCGCGCGCCAGGTGCGAGAGGAAGATAACATGCTCCCCCTCCGCCGGATGCGGTGACACTTCCCCCATCGGCGCCAACCGCACCGCCACCTCCTCCGCCGGCGGAAGGACGCGGGTCGCGCGATACTTCGCGATCTGATCCTCGGTGACGGAGGAGCTGCACCAGGCTCCGCGGTCAGCGGCCATTTCCGGTGAGGAGAAGGAGCGGAGGAGTGACGGTGGCCCGTAATATCGACGGCGAAGCGGCGGCGAGAAGGCATGAGCACAGGAGCAAGAAGACGCGAGGAGAAGGAGATTGCAGCTGGGAGCGAAGAAAAGAATCGCCTCCCCAGGCGTCCCTTTAAAGGATCGAAGGGCAACCGTCGGCGGGCCACGTGGCACGATCCGGCAACCCACATCCCAACCGCCGCCAGATCCCGTGTGCCGGGACAGATGCGCGAAGATCTGGAACAAGAACCGGCGCCGGACAAGCGGTTCCCTCGAGGCGACGCGGCGACGGACGTTCGCCGCCCGCGAGCAATGATGGCGCGTGGCGCGTGGCGGCGTCGGCAGCGTCACGGGTAGCGCAACCGCCAGGCTCACCGGATCAAAATTCGAAAAGCAAAAGGGAGCACGCGCGCATTTCGCCCAAGGGCGGAATCCACACGCGCTCGGGGGCTAGTGTCAGGGGGATGATCCCCGGATACCCCATCCGAATAAGAAACAGGACAGTCGAATCTCGGTCGGCTGACCATATGCAGCCGGACAAGGTAAGATGGACCGGCTACCGGCCGGTAGCCGGACCATGAAGAGGTAGCCGGATACGACGACGTAGCCGGATCCAATCAGAGGGACATGACACGTGCGTATCAGTGCAGTGCATACTATCTGACGACAAGACGGGCAACCACCCGCCCATACCGAAGACTTGGCGTGGCTGACGCGGGAACAGTGGCCTGTGCTGACGACGGGCTCGCACGGCATCCACTGTGCCTACGATATCCATACCACTCATACACCGATGTGACATACCATGCCGGGTACTGTAGATGACTAGTCGGCCACTGGGGCCCGCCTTGATTAGCCAGCCACTGAGACCCTTGCCTCTCTTCCTATATAAGGAGAGGAGGGCCTCAGTAGAAAGGGTTGGTCTCAGTTCATTTAAGGTAGTAGCTAAAGAATACAACTCAAGGAGCACTTGTAGCTCGTATATTCCACATAGTCAGATCAGGCAGGAGTAGGGGCTTTACCTCACCACGAGGGCCCCGAACCTAGGTACTTCTTGCGTCCCGCTACGCTCGCTCGTATCCAATCTCGCCTGCGGACGCCGTCGATAGCTTTCCTGCTAGTCCCCACACCTCTATCTAACCTTTTTAGGTACTATCGTTCCCAATACAACGACACCCTCATCATCTTGAGGTCTTCTACCGGATTTGGCTCGGGCTTTAAAGCGATTTTTTCCAGTATGAGAGCTTGGCTCTTAGCTACCTTGCCCAATTGTGCCTCCATGGTCTTTGTCCTTTCCTGTAGAGCCTACACATCATTTCTAATTGCAACGGCTTGATTAGATAATTTACCAATACTAGTTTCATGGTTTTCCCTGATTTTAATAAGCATATTATTTTGCTCGGTTTGAGCTTGTATAAAAATTCTAATAGTATGTTCAAACAAGAGATTGCCATGATTTGCTCCATTATGATTATCATAATTATTGTAAGGAGCTCTTGTAGGATTAGAATAATGTTTTTGAACATTAGAAGCAAATTTTTGGTTCTTCCAAGCAGGATTATAAGGAGCACGAGCTATAAAATTAACATCATTAACATCAGTAGCGATAGCATTAATTTGGGTATCTTCCTTACCCTTTACGATGTTGAGTAACTCATCTACCTTAGCAGTAAGCTCTTCATTGTTTACCTCGGTAATTGAATCTACCCTTTTTAGGTTCTTTCCACATGCCATTGGGCATGGTTGTTTTGCATATCATCAAGTAATTTCTTTGCAACACTCACTTTCTTTTCCATGATTTTTCCTCCTGCTGTAGTATCTAGCATAGACTTAGACATTAGATTAAGGCCATTATAAAATAAATGCAATATAAGCCACTCTTCCATCCCATGACTAGGACAGTTCATTACAACTTATTTTATCCTTTCCCATGCAAGCGCTAGTGGCTCGCGATCTTCTTGTCTAAAACTTGCAATGTTGGATTTCAGTTGCATAGACTTAGCTGGGGAAAATTAGTCATAAAAAGATTAGTGCATTCCTCCAAAGATGTAATAATGCCCGTAGGTAGAGATAATAACCAGTCCTTAGCATTTCCTCTTAGAGAGAAAGGAAACAAACGTAATTTAACAGCATTTGGATCAACATCCTTAATACACATCATGTCGTAAATTTCAGTAAAATTATTTAAGTACAAACCTGAATCCTCAGAAGATGAGCCTCCAAACTGGTTCTGCTGAACCAAACTTAAAATATTAGGCTTAATTTCATGTGCTTCCGCATCAATGGCGGGCTAAGTAATAGGTACACGAATAAAATCATTAGTAGGAGTAGCATACTCCCCAAGTTTCTTTTGAGTCATGGCTCTTCTCTATTTGGTATTTTTAAAGTAAAGGAAACAAATAAACAAGTAACTAAAAATTTTGGGTTTTCAAATAGATAACAAGAAAGTAAACTAATAACAAGAAATAAACTACAAACAAAAAATAAAACTAAAAACAAGGTCTCTAGTGATCTCACCAAGATAGCGAATTGCTTCCCTGACAACGGTGCCAGAAAAAGGTTGATACCTTCAATCCGGATTCACGGATGTAGTATAATAGTCTTTTTCCCTAGTAGACCTAGGTTTAATGAACCTTGGGAAACAATGCTATAAAAAAAGGACACATCTGGAAGACTTTGTTTTTCTGTTTTACCTTCATTTACTAGACCAATCTAGTTTACTTTATATCGTGGGTTGATTAAATGGATGGAGATAGGCCAGGGTTGAAGATCTACTTGCAGCTGCACATCATATGTGATAGAAGATAATAATAGGCACATTCATGTGTAATATTTTAATAGAGATAATCTTTTGTGGGCAGCACATCCTAATATACTAAGTCCCCAGCGATCCATAAGCATAGAAATAATCTTTTGATCCAACCTAATGCACCATGAAGCACTAGGCTACAAACAGTTATTAAGTGAAAAGCACAGATCAAAGCCTTAAGAAGAGATGTTGTTGTTGATCCCGAATGGATCGCTAAGAGAAGACCATACATCGCTTTTTGTCACCGGTTTTCCTATGAGATCGCCGCTAGCCAAGTACCTCACCTGAAGCCTTTATCGATCTCGGGGGTATTGGGTACCTACAAGTCCAAAGATCAAGGCAAGAGACAAAGAAACAAAAGATACAAATCCCTTATTCAAACAACACACAATACTCCCATAGATTAGATGCACATAATTGCTGCGAGGTTTCTCCCCAACCCGCAGCCTATGAGGGTTACTCACTCATAACAATAAGATCAAGGATAGAAAATATTATGCAAAATACTTAGACTAAAATCAAATATTCTTACAATGGTCAACGAATCACAAAGAAATCTCAAGTATAAAGTAATGGCTATGGCTAATGGAGAGGATGGAAGATGGAGGGCATGAACTATGGTGTGGATCTCCTTTGGTGGTGTTGTGATGCAATCTGAGAATGGTGGCCCTCTACGCGATGGCTAGGACCTCAAAATATATAGGTGTCTTCATGAAAGTTGTAGGGTTTAACGAGACGAAGCTTCCGCCACATGGTACGGGCGGAATGTACGGGAGGGCCCTGCCCATACCAGTGGTTGTTACGTCTATTGTCACCTAGTAATTCCTCCAGGATTACTTGGCCATGTGGGATTCCTCAAAATCTTCAATTATGACTCCTGGTTTCGCATTAAAAAGCATGATTTCCTGCACAACATAATTCAAAGCAATAGTTTGCATATCTTTGCAATAATTAGTCATTACTGGAAAGGCTAGAGAGATTCTTGTCAATTGCTCGACTAAAAACAATGTTTAAACACGGGAAAAGACGGTTATTTTTAGAGCCATCATCAAGCCCAAAAGAAAACAATAAGAGAGAAAAAGGAAACAAAGTCGACATCGGCAGGTTGATGAAAAACAGATATAACTCGCAACCGTTGCATCCTCTGTAGATGTACCACCATGGGTCTAGCACTGCGAAGCGCCGCATACCAAGCAGCACCTCCAAGAAGGGAAGCGACGACAATGACGGTGCTTCCCAGACAAGTCCTAGGGTTTCCCCCGGTACGCTATGGGAGGTGGGGAATAGATACACTCGACGCCCTTCAGAAAGGACGGCGACACCCGCAAGCGTAATCGCGTTGGTGTCTAGACGACAAGGATTTCTCCTGACCCATCAAAAACTACACTCACAAACACTTCATATTGCGCCATCAACCTCACCGCCCACCAGCACACACCACCATAGTCTTGCAGTTGCATTCACCACCGTTGTCTCACTGTGACCCACGTTGCGAGGCTAGTAAGACCAAAAATAAGAAACTTCGATAGGGGTTGACGGTACAGCAACACGCGGGAGAGAACTACCTCCACCACCAGAAGGCGGTAGCCGACCGGATGCAGCAGCAGGGGTAAACCAGGCCCTCCCTGGCCCGTTCGAGCCCGAACTTGAAAATCTTCTTCACCATAGCCAATCCATTGGACGCTGCTTTAAACATGAACATCTTGTCCTTTGGAGGCACTCTTGTGCTCCAGATTCTTTTCCAACAGGAAGAACTACCATCAGGTACAGAGTTCATCGTAAGGAAGGAACATTATTCTAGCGCATTATTAAAGGCCAACTTATATGTTTTTCTTCCTTCGACACGTCGATGTGTGTGGCCTTCAATGACGTCAAGTCATGGTGGCTCCACATTGTTCATGCTCATCCGGGAAGAAGGAAATCAATTGCTTCCCTAGTTATGCTTGTCTCTTGAGAGCTTTGAATCAAGCGCAACGCTAGGGTTTTCAATAACAAGTTCTCTTTGCCCTCGGTGATCTTTGCTAGCTTAAAATTGGAGGCCAAATCTTGGGTTCTTGCCGATGCTAAATATTTGTGTTACCTTATTCTGGAAGATTAGATTAGGCTTTAGCTCTTTTGGGTCGTAGCATGTGGGCATTAAGACTTTGTGACCTTGCTTGTTTTGTTTCAATGAATTAAGGCAAAAATTTTGCCTTTCTTTCAAAAAAAGTACACTCTTTGAACAGTAAAATTGCCCGATTTCTCTCTGCATCCAATCTTCTTGATGGTTTGATCCTCAGTATCAGGTCAACGTCAGTTGGTGAGAAAGTAGATTGGACCAAAGCTACTTTCCATTCACCTTAATCTCTACTACTATTAAAGGCAAAGACGACATGATGGTTGGTACGTTGCTTTGAAACTACGCCTGAACTTCAAACTATTTACGGGCCTTGCCACCGCAGAGAGATGGACCATCGACCCATGCCCACGAAACCACGAACCTGTGTGCCTCCCCAATCCGCGGCGCATCGGTAACCCAATCCACCCGATGGACGGAATCCTCCTTGGCCGCTACCTTGCCGCCTCCGGTCACTGGTCTGTTATCGCCGTCGCCGTCCTCCACCCCTACTTGCTACTGGTCGCGCCCCTCGCCCAGGGAGGCAGCTGTATGGCCCTCCGTTGGTTCTGGACAAGATGGCCGGGAAGAAGAGGATGGTGCCGCCGGCGAAGAAGAGGGCAGCCGCCGGCTGCTGCAGCCCCTCCTCCCCCTGCAGGCCACCGACCTGTGTGGCCCTCCATCGCTCGCTCGGTATGCCCACCTAGCTCATGCCCATCAGTTATTCGATAGAATCACCAGCCCGGAGGACGTCCTATGGTACACCATGTTGCTGCATTGGTACGCATGCTCGGCCGGCGCCACCGTCTTCGTGTCGGTTCTTCAGGCGAGGGCGGCCACCACGTGGCATCAAGGTTGGGGGCCATGGCCTAGGAGTATTTCCTGCACACGTTGATCAACATGTACACGGAAATGAACAGGCCGCAGCGTTCTTCAGCATGGACGGGGAGTGTGTCTTCTCCTACACAATGATAATCACCACAGCCATGAGGAGCAGCCGGTCTGGGGATGCGTTGGTGCTTTTTCGGGAGATGGAGGGGAACGGGGTCAAGTCGATGTCTATGAAGCTGATCAGTGTGCCCTTGGCATGAGCATTGCTGGTAGCGCTCTTGTCCACCGGTGTCACACACGATCTGCGGTGGGGGACAGAGGTTGCCATCCGAAGAATACTAGCGCCCAGCGCGCGATCTGCCATCAAGGAGGGCGGTCACCAACATAGGAGTGCCAGCAACCAGCCGGTCGCGCTCGTCCAACATCGCCAGCGGCATAAGAGGTGCCTGCAACTAGGCGTACACTCCTCACCCACCAGTGGTACCGGCCAGAACTCTGGAAGTACCGCTGCGGTCATGAACAATATGGAGTAGATGACGTTGATTATAAGCTTCAGGTAGAGTACACAACTCCCTATTATGCGGGTATAATTAAAGATGTTCTCATATATTCTCTGATGTAGTTGCATCTAAGTTTCCTCACCAATTTGGCTTTAGGCATGCTTCCTTGAAAATTTAATAGATAGATGCTGATGGTATTGAGAAATGAGAAGTTGTCTAGCTTTGTGTTTGCCTGCTTTGGTGTGGTGATGGAATAGACATCCAAAAATTAAAACTACGATATATTTAAAATAGTTATACTCTAAATGATGACATTGAAGTCCTAAGGCAACAAAACTGAATTTTGGTGCAGGTATAGTACATTTGCAATCCGTGCATACTTGCATTCACATGTGTTGGCTCAAGTCCTAAGGCAACTAAACTGATTTTTGGTACACATCGCTAGTTGCAGTCGTGGAAGGAGGAGGGGAAGCAGTGTTCTCATCTGATTTCTGAACATGGGGCCAAATTCACTCGAGCAACACCAATAGGTTAGTTCTTACCTATGACAGAAGAATTTGTATTTGGGCTGTTGCTAATGCACTGTACTGATCAAAGTTCTTTACCCTTTTTAATGTTCAGTTGGGATAGAAGTGACATCGATCGGAGGACACATAATCATAATCTGGCAGAACAAAGATGCTAAATCAAAATCCATGACTAGGGAGAACGACAGGCCCATTATATTCTTGAATGATGAGAGAAAAGCAGCAGCATTTTCTGCATGGTTATCAATCAAGGTACCATCCTCCAACCTTATTGAAACAATTGAGTTATGTATGTACCTCTCTGAAGCCCTAGCATGGAAGTACTTGGTATTTTCATTCCCTAGCTGTGCCCATCTATATGTGCACCTTTGCTGCCAGTATTTATTCTGATAACCAAGTAGCCTATTTCGATGCCCTTTGAGAATGTTTCTGAAATTCCTCTCCTGAATAAATAGTGGCCTTTTATCCTCCATGTTATCAATCTCCAGCAGTACCATATTACAGTTATCAATCATCAGCTTTAACTTGGATATTGACTTACTCCAGTGCTTTAACCCTCTCCTCAAATTCTTCAACTTAGCTTAGAGAATTGTTGCACTGTTAAGAGCTCTAACAGGCTTACTCCAAATTGTATTAATCAATTCTTTAAAACCGGGATGAAGAGGCCAGAAATTCTCGAACCTAAAGATTTTACTTTTAGGAATTGAGGTTTCAATAGTAAGTACACAGGGAACATGATCTGAGACTAGTTTCGACAGTGGTTTTACCATAGTATTTGGAAAAATAGAAGTCAACTCCACTGTTGAGAAGAACCTGTCCAGTTGTTCTAATAGAGGATCACCCTGCATATTACTCCAAGTGAACATGCGACCCTTTAAGGGGATTTCAACTAAAGATTGCCCACTGATTAGCTCATTAAAACGCTGCATTTCCTGATAATCTCCCCCTGGTTGGTTCTTATTATCAGCATATCATAATCTGGCAGAACATAATCATAATCTGGCAGAACAAAGATGCTAAATCAAAATCCATGACTAGGGAGAACGACAGGCCCATTATATTCTTGAATGATGAGAGAAAAGCAGCAGCATTTTCTGCATGGTTATCAATCAAGGTACCATCCTCCAACCTTATTGAAACAATTGAGTTATGTATGTTCCTCTCTGAAGCCCTAGCATGGAAGTACTTGGTATTTTCATTCCCTAGCTGTGCCCATCTATATGTGCACCTTTGCTGCCAGTATTTATTCTGATAACCAAGTAGCCTATTTAGATGTCCTTTGAGAATGTTTCTGAAATTCCTCTCCTGAATAAATAGTGGCCTTTTATCCTCCATGTTATCAATCTCCAACAGTACCATATTACAGTTATCAATCATCAGCTTTAACTTGGATATTGACTTACTCCAGTGCTTTAACCCTCTCCTCAAATTCTTCAACTTAGCTTAGAGAATTGTTGCACTGTTAAGAGCTCTAACAGGCTTACTCCAAATTGTATTAATCAATTCTTTAAAACCGGGATGAAGAGGCCAGAAATTCTCGAACCTAAAGATTTTACTTTTAGGAATTGAGGTTTCAATAGTAAGTACACAGGGAACATGATCTGAGACTGGTTTCGACAGTGGTTTTACCATAGTATTTGGAAAAATAGAAGTCAACTCCACTGTTGAGAAGAACCTGTCCAGTTGTTCTAATAGAGGATCACCCTGCATATTACTCCAAGTGAACATGCGACCCTTTAAGGGGATTTCAACTAAAGATTGCCCACTGATTAGCTCATTAAAACGCTGCATTTCCTGATAATCTCCCCCTGGTTGGTTCTTATTATCAGCATATCATAATCTGGCAGAACATAATCATAATCTGGCAGAACAAAGATGCTAAATCAAAATCCATGACTAGGGAGAACGACACGCCCATTATATTCTTGAATGATGAGAGAAAAGCAGCAGCATTTTCTGCATGGTTATCAATCAAGGTACCATCCTCCAACCTTATTGAAACAATTGAGTTATGTATGTTCCTCTCTGAAGCCCTAGCATGGAAGTACTTGGTATTTTCATTCCCTAGCTGTGCCCATCTATATGTGCACCTTTGCTGCCAGTATTTATTCTGATAACCAAGTAGCCTATTTAGATGTCCTTTGAGAATGTTTCTGAAATTCCTCTCCTGAATAAATAGTGGCCTTTTATCCTCCATGTTATCAATCTCCAACAGTACCATATTACAGTTATCAATCATCAGCTTTAACTTGGATATTGACTTACTCCAGTGCTTTAACCCTCTCCTCAAATTCTTCAACTTAGCTTAGAGAATTGTTGCACTGTTAAGAGCTCTAACAGGCTTACTCCAAATTGTATTAATCAATTCTTTAAAACCGGGATGAAGAGGCCAGAAATTCTCGAACCTAAAGATTTTACTTTTTAGGAATTGAGGTTTCAATATTAAGTACACAGGGAACATGATCTGAGACTGGTTTCGACAGTGGTTTTACCATAGTATTTGGAAAAATAGAAGTCAACTCCACTGTTGAGAAGAACCTGTCCAGTTGTTCTAATAGAGGATCACCCTGCATATTACTCCAAGTGAACATGCGACCCTTTAAGGGGATTTCAACTAAAGATTGCCCACTGATTAGCTCATCAAAACGCTGCATTTCCTGATAATCTCCCCCTGGTTGGTTCTTATTATCAGCATATCGAATAAAATTAAAATCGCCGAGAAAAAGCCACAGACTGTCATAGGGAATCTCCAAGTTTGCAAACCAATCCAGAAACATTTGGCGTTCAGGCTCCTTGCACGGACCATATACATTTGTAAGAGTTCAGGTATGATTTAGCTGTGTAGAGGAAAACCGAATAGAGAGAGCAAAGCGCTCCTTGTGAATTAACTGCCCAGAAAAAACCGAACTGTTCCTAATAACAAGTAAACCGGCACCAATAGAGGGAACAAACTCAAATTTATCAAAACGGCACGGGCAAATCTTACAAATAAAAGAGTGATCAAAGTCATGTCGTTTAGTTTCTTGTAAGCATATGATTGAGCAGCCAGATTCTTCTATTTTGTTCTTTAGGGCCAGCCATTTACCCTCTGCATTTATCCCTCGAATATTCCAAGACAACACAATCCACAGTTTAAGAGACATTGCAGATAAGTGAACAAGCAAAATTCAAAATGCCCTAAAGGCTTACAATCCAAATAGAAGTCTGACACGAGAACTTAAGAGGTTTTCAAAACAAACATTTAACAAGCCAACTTCCTGAAGCAACATGAAATGAAGATAATAAAATTTATTAAGAGGCCCTGGTCAGAGCGAGGAACCATAGCGCTGCACAACAGCCACCACTTTCCAGTCGTAGCTCCTTCCAACTTCGTTGCTAACTCGCCGCCGTGGGAGTGGAAGGGCTGGTTCTCTCCTAACTGCTCTGCCCATCCCATCCTTTGGCAGCGGCCACGACTACAGGGGCCCATACAAAAGTAACATGGCAGTGGAGTCGATGGTGGTTTGATGTAGTGGGAACATCCAATTGCAGACTTTCTGTGAGGGGCTGTCTTTTTAAGATTCGTGAGATCATGGCCAGCAATGGAGATGTGGGGGTGTGGGCTGATGGTGGTGGCGGAATCGGCAGAGACCTACGGCAGGCACGGACACCGGGCGGCGGAGGTGTACGTGGGTCGTCGCTGTCGGCAGCCGCATCGGGAGGGCAGTGAAGGAAGCAGAAGCAGTAGCACCACGAGGTGCTGAGTCGCCTCCACGACACCAGTGTCCTTGAGCAGCAGTCCCCGGGGTCTGATGATGAGCTCTACAGCCACTTCAACAGATTTCTGTTTGGTACAACCCTCTTTCTGCTACGCGCCACGCCAATGCACTCAGTATCAGTCCGATGGTTGTGGACTGATATTGATTTCTTTTTTTGGCTTGCAGTTACCTTGATGGTTGTGAACGTGGAGAGGATGGAGAGGGTAGAGGACGTACTCATGTACAAACGCCTGCTGGGCTATTCAGGGATCGAGGCACATCGGCTGGCTTTAGGAATGTAATTCAGAGTGCCCTGATGCTGCAATTGTTCTAGATGACTCAAAAGTTGATTGTCCAATCAGTTATTACTATATCATTATATTGGTTGACTGTGTGCATATGCTGTTCTGGGTGGGTTGGGGCGCGGCTTCAACTTTGCAGTTGATATTTTCCTTTTATATTGCTTAGTCAATTGTCCATTCTCGGTCAGTACACATTTAATCATATAAAATAAGTGGAGAAATTTATAAATCTACACTGGATGTATATTCTATGAAGTATTGGCTCATTGGCACTCAGTATTACTACAATACCACTTGATCGAACAGCTTGCTGATCACACGAGAGTTGTTTATATTCTCATCTAGCTTTACTCATATGAAGTTTCCAAGGTCATTACTACTACTTGCTACCATTATTATTGCGATGAGTATCATGAGAGCGGCATAATGGAAAAAAGAAAAACAAACCAGGCTACCTCCTGATACAAACCGGGCTACCATTATTTTTTATCTTATGTCTCATTGCTGCAGGATCTGATCACCAAAGAAATGTAACCCCAATGGGTTCACTTTGTTGGTGAGTGAGACTGCTTATTTTGATTCCATTTTATTTGTTTGTCGCAATGCCCGAAATTGCTGATGTAACATTGAAATACCCACGGTTTGCAATTATATTTCACAAATTGATGAACTAGCAATGTTTCTGTGACTCATCAGTACCCAAGGCTATGGATTTATGGAAGGCCTGAAGCTAAAAATGCTAGGTTGACAACATGAGTTTTATCATGATTTTTTCTTTAGATGATAGTAAGGAGGGGTTTTCTATTTCTACCAAATAGTGTGCTTCTATTTTTTTCATATACCATACCAATCCTTTACAAATCACAAAGTCGTAGAATTTATCTTTATATTAGTTTTCCATGGAGTAGGTGATTGATTGTTGTTTGCAGATTTTACCAAGTGAAGTGGATATTAGACGTCTATCTTAACTAAAGAATATAAGCACCCTTCGGATTGAGCTAATGTTTTTTTCTATTTTCTGCAGTGTTGCTATCATTTTCTTTGGCTGTTTTGATGCGCCCCTGATAAATGCATTGAAATTCAGTTCATTAAAAAGTTTAACTATGGATTGGGTTGCCTTTACACTGGATGTAATTGCATCCGATGAAAAGCCTCCTTTCTGAATGTGTAGGATGGCCTAATATGTGTGGGACTGAGCTTAAATTATTGCACATTCAAAGCTCAAAGTTGAAATCCACCTGCTTATTTGATGTGTGCCTTCATACAGTCTTCCAAAGCTATTATTGACACTGCCCTTTGGTTCTTGCATCGATACACTTAATATCAGTTCCAGTGGGGATATCACATCTTTCCAAACATGTTACTCTTCGCACTTGTTTTGGTACCCTACTCCATCCTGATCTCGGAGACATTTAACATGTGTGCTTTTCACTTCCTCCTCCTCAGGACATATGATTACTGCTTTAGAATACAAGTAATTAACTGCAGTTCATGATGGAATTATGTTTCACGACCTAAAATTTCCTTAAACGCAAGGGCAGGTGGAGTTCGAAGGAGTGGGCATGAAGTACCGTTGAACTTATCAACTGCACATTCCTGGGTGATGCCGCTTGTTAAATTACATGTGCATTCAGGTGATCAAATTCTCGCATCTCGACTTATCTGTCGTAATAGGTTTTCTTTGATTAATTCCGGTAGTTATGCTGCCACATGATGATCAGGTGAAGTAGAGAACATGACACGATGAAGGTGCAGGTGTGCAGCATGGAATAAGAGTATGATCTATTGTCCAAATGTGCACACGTGCCTGCCTTGTGGGACAAGACGATGTTGTAGCAGCAGTCCAACGTCGAGTATGTGCTCGAGGAGAGTCTGGTTTGAGGCAAGTTCAATGCGGGGAAACTAGACACTGGTTCCAGTTGGGAACTACCATGCAACAACAAGATGTACTAGGTACGTGTTCTTTATTCGGTTAGAATTCGGCAGATCTTACGACGTCACAGTTTGTCGTAGCATTTGTGAAGTTCCGGGGAAAAATAAAGTAAAATTTACAGTGCAAGTATTAGGGTATAGAAGTATATGGCTATATCACTTTTAGAATTGTTAGATCTACTTTTTTATTTATGAGTGATGCAACTGTTGCATGGAAAGATCAGAGAAACTACAGTTGCGGAGAATTATTCTATGGTTCTGAATTGCTCTTTGCTAATAACTAACTGTATACATTTACATAGTTTCTGTATACATTTACATAGTTTCTGAATTGTTCCCAGGAGAAAAAACATCTGTAAGGATTTTCAGCTGTTTCGGATTACTTCTGTTTGTAAAATTTGTGAGTGTGTAGTATGGTAATTTGCGCGATCTTTAGAGAATGACTCATGTAATGAATTGCTACTTGAGAGCTCACTCAAAGTTTTCGAGAAATTGCCTCTGCTCACATGCACTTTGAACCGCTTGGATTTAGGGATCAAAAAGAAGAAGCCAATATTCTTCAAAGTTTGAACTTCATCATTTGAAATTTGTCGCATCATGCTGGTGTAATTCTCTCAGGGAAGTTTCACTACCTTTTCTCCTGCATCTCTAGGCTCTTGCGGCAGGCATAAAGTGGATGGGCTCTTTGGTTTGTGGAGATAACAAGGTTGTACTAGAGATAACTTCATATGTAGAGGATGACACTGCAAATTGGTAATCAATCCCGGTATCCATAAACTGATCATGTCTTTTCTTGGTTGCAAAATTGATATGTACCTGATTTCAGTAATGATTTTTTAACAATTGTATATAGCTCAGTGCTTTCAAAAACAAGTTGGATCAGTAGCTTCCTTCCAACTATGTAAATATTAGTAACATGGGTTTAAAAGTATATCATCTATTTAACTATTGACCTGTGTAACCTGCAGTAGTTCTACTCTGTTCTTTTTTTTGTCACAAGCATGCAACAATGTGAGGAAAGAAAAGAAATATGGTGTGCTTACTTCACACTGGTTAAATAAACTGGGCGTAATATCATCTAGCGATGGTGGTGTTGTTTAAAAAAAGCACACACGCTATATTTCCACTCGTATTTATTCGTGTACTATGCTCTCTGAATGCAAATTGATCTTTTTCACTAACAAATAAATGAATAAACTTCAGTGAGAAAATTTCACACAGAATTTTCTTGGTTCCTTAGCCTGAACCTCGAGAATTATTAGAGATAAAGAAACCAGGTTTGGGGAGTCTTACTCCTTCCAATAGGGAGTAGGAGATCTGCATGTATTCTATTTGAAGCATTTTTTCACTAATGCCATTTTATGCTCTTAATACCGTAGACATGTTAGGTATGAGTGCACTCCAGTTAACAACATGTCGACATGTCGGATTTACGATGGGTTAAACCTAGAAGATATAGCTAGGTTTATTAAAAATTTCTGAATCAAGTACATGAAGTAGGGCTCTTCCATACAATCTAGAGAGAAAGAATAAGAATGTGTATGTAATTTACCTATGGTAAACTAAGCCGTATCTGCATGCGCAAAATATCACCAAAGTGGCCTCATAGAATGTACCGCTTGTGTTAATGTTAATGCAAGATGTGGATTCAATGGTACTAAAATTGTCAGACAGTTGTCATAGGAACAGGAATAGGTATGGTCAGTAAATAAATATTCATGATAACAGTGACTCACTGATCAACATATGACTTTTTAGATTCTTCTAGGAAGACTATATGTCGGTCCACTGGCGCATCAAAGAATGGCAGCAACCAAGGGTCACCATGCTCCGTAGGTCAACATAACATGGAACCAACGTCCAAGCACAAGCAAAACAGAAGGAGCAGAGCAACTTGTGCCATTTTGTCTGCGAAGTCCTCTGGATGATCAGGTTCATTGAGCTGCCACCAATATTAGTATAAAATGTGAGAATAAAAAGAAGATTTGAACTGAAGAGTAGCAACAGTGGCAGTAGTGCCAACAGACAGCTACCTTGGAGAAGAGATGCTAAATTTCTACAAACTATCATCGGTTGTGCTTCCTTTTTGTTGTGAAAAGACTAATATGTATTAAGACAGTTACTTCTTCCTTGTTGTCATATTAGATTGTTAGTTCTTTCCAAAATATTTGCAAGGTTTTTTTAGCGTTTATGACTGCATCCAAGCTGGTCTTATGTACTGTAGTTATGTTACTCAGAAGCCAAACAAATATTTCTTTTTCATTTAGATTTGGTTTCTTCTTTTAGAGATCAATGCATTCATTTATATTTACACACACGAATTATCAAGTACAACAGTGATATTTTATTTGTATTTCTTATTCTTTTTGGCATCTTGATAATATCTATTTCGTTGCAACGCACGGGCACCTAACTAATCATCTAGTAATTCTGAAACATACGAATTGTGCAATTGGCTGGTAGATAGTACTTTCATGTAGGACTATCGAGGTAGTGTCTAGATACATTCAATTGTCTAAATTTGAATGAATTTATATCTGCGAAATCTTTTATGACAGAGGGAGTACTTATTTGTACTAAAAACAAGTTGCATGTGTTTAGCCCATAGAAGATCTTTGAGAGAAAAGACATTAAGGCGGACAAGAAAGGGAAGGAAACAGATTTGCAAAAAAAGGAAAGGAAAAAGATATCCACGAGAAGAAAAATATAATTTTTTTCTTCGGATTACGGCCAAGTCTCAACTTGCACGGCCGGCCCGGCACTCTACGATAGTAACGGCCGAAATCCAGGCGTGGGCCCCACACGGGAGCGAGGGCAGGACCAGGACATGTACTCCATTTCTTCCGTGCATCTCAGAATTCGAGACCGATCCGATCGCAGCAGCAGCCAGCAAATTTACATCCACAGGCACCGCTCCGCTCGTCCCTCGGTTCCCCATTTTCTCTGCCCCGAGCCACCAAGCAAGCTTCCGTCTCGCCACCAGCGTCGCTGTAAGTGATCTCCTCTCCTTTATGCTCAGAGTCAGCGCAACCTACCTTGCTTGGTTCCTCGCCGTCGGGACTGAGTTGCTGGCCTGCTCTCTCCCTAGTCGGTAGATCCCAGCGTCGCTAGATCCGGCTCGGCTCCTCCTAATTTGGGAAGAGTTCTCAGATAATAATTTTGACTAGTCAGCGTTCGCCGTTTTTTTGCTTTGACTTGTTTTTGGATCCGGCGATGTGTGGGAGGAAATTGGGAATTGAATTTCCCGGCCGTTGGTGTGGGTACCGACGGCTCAAATGGAACTAGAGATCGGCAGATCAGAATTTGCCACAATCATAGAGCAGCTAGCACTCATGCTTATTTTCTATGTGTGTTTAAAGATGGATAATTCAAGAACCAGTTGGTGTACTCAGCAGAGCAGAGAAGTGAGTGAAGTATCATGGACGGTGGGGGTGTGTCGAGTAATGCGAATAGGGATCAGAGATTTTGCATTCCCGAGGATTGTGTAGTTTATGAGAGCAGTTTAGGTGGTCATATAGTCAAACAGATTTCAGGCATCTGCTGGGATAGTGTAAATTACGTGACATTCAGGTACAAACCAGTGTTCAGATCTGTGTAGCAAGCAAAGCAACCCCACAAGTTAGTAGCCATAATTCCCGGTTTTGCCTTGTTGTACTTGGGATGATGGTATGTGGATATAGCTGTCCTGTGGAACATTATAGATGCCGAGTAGTCAAACTAGTACTGCTTAATTCGCTAGGACCGTGGTAGGAGGTGTTAGCATTTAAAAGGGCCGTTCAGGCATTAGCTTTTATTTTTCCCAACTGTAGTAAAGAGACGGTTCAATCTAATGGTCTAGAAAAGAATAAGCTGTGTGAAACCTCTGTCAAGTTACAGAAAAACAGATACTCAATGTTTCTTCTTGTCATGATGACAAGGACACGTTGAATTTCCATGTACTCATTTTTTGTTGATCCAGGGGATGTTGAATGAGTCGATGAGCTGACTAATTGGTTGTATTTGACCTTTTCATCAAGACTTTAAAGCATATATGAAAAGTTCTAGTGAAATCAATAATAAAAAAGTCGATCTGTCTATGTTCCAAATAGCCTGCCTCACATGTTGATGTTTATTTGTTCTATGACCAAGGGATAAACACATGTTTTTATTTTTACGGGCATACAAAGATAGGAAGCTTAGAAACTTATAAGAGAAAAGTGATTCGTTAGCAGAATAAAACTAGCAAAGGTTCCTTGATTATATTTGAAGCCAAAATAATATTATTACCCGTTCAAAATACACCAGCTATGTGACAATATTGCCACTTTGTCCTAAGAGTCAAATTCTAACAAGTCAACGACATTGGATATATTTGCTTCTGATTTTGTTTTTGTGTCAAATTCTATTGGTAAAAAAATTAATGCCTTAACTCTTTTCAATTTAATGCTTTATATTGTGAATAGTAACATCTGTACATTTTGTTTCTAGTACCATGTCGGAAATGAAGGACGCCAATGTGGTTGGGAACTCTGAACTTATGGACCAAAGTGGAGATACTTCCATGCCCTCAGCTCAGCAACAGGTTATTTTCTGCACTAATTCTGAAGATTATATGGTCATTTAAATGGCAATCTTTGTATTCTGGTTAATGGAGCAACAAGGAAGGTTGGTCTCTATAACTGGCATGATCAGTTAGTTGTGGTGAACATTAAACACAATCTCTTATGCGCAGGAACAATCAATCAAGAAGAAGTTTGGAGGACTAATTCCCAAAAAGCCACCGCTCATCTCAAAGGTACTTGAATTTGAATAGCTCGTCCAAGATGAAACTGTCTGTATCTGATATCTGCATAACAACACTAGTTGTCAGGAACTAAGTTGTCTTCCTAATTGTAGGATCATGAGCGGGCCTATTTTGATTCCGCCGATTGGGCTCTAGGAAAGGTATTATCCTCGTTTGGCTTCAATCCTGTTTTCGTTTTTTAAGTAGTCGAGTTCCACATTCCAACACACTCTAATTAATTGTGATTTTTGTCCTATAGTCTGGACAGCAAGGTGTTTCCAAACCCAAAGGACCGCTTGAGGCACTTAGGCCAAAGTTGCAGGTACTACTTTTCATATATCCATGGCCATATTTAGCACTGAAAGAGAGCATGTGTCCTGCAAGCCTGTGTGTTCTACTGAGTTCTAAACACTGTAAAATTTGCAGCATAAACTCATTCATGTACACTGCTCTTATTTCTTTCAGCCCACGCGACAACATCAGCAACGTTCAAGGAGCTCTATCTACACCGCATCAGAAAACGAGGGTATGTTAGAGACGGTGCTACTTTTTTGCGTACTGACCTAGCAGTCAATTCCACGTTTACGCTCAGAATGACCTCGCTAAACAATTGACGTGCAGATGGAGATGGTGCTGGCGCGGAGGACATGAACATCAACTGATCAATCAACAACCTGCTCTCATTATGGGTTCCTGAACTTTCTGAAGCAGCTTGCTTTCGGGGAAGGGGGTCCTGTTTGCGCTTGTGACTTGCATAGATAAGAAAATTGGTGCTGTAATTTCAAGGACGGTGGGTACGTGATTCATCCGACAGACATGTGCCATATGGTGCGTATTATAGACTGAACCATTGTTTGCATTTGGCGTCGCACTTGAGTTGTGCCACGCCCTGTTTCTCAGTGGATGTCTCTTATCTTTGACCATCCATTGATCAGCATACTGTCTCTGAGTTGCGTTGCATAGCATTTGGCGTTTTAGACTTGTGAATGTGCAATGTGTGTATGCTTTCGAGGGTGATGATGATGTTGAATTGAGTTCATGTGCCATGTTCATGTTCAGTTAGGGCACGGCATCTGAAGTCTGAATATGCTAGTTAACCAACAAAAAAAGTTGTGATGTTTTTTTTTTTTTGAACGACGAGGCTTGAATGCAGCAGGACATAGAGCTGCAGTAGAGTCGTCGCCGTGTACTTTATCAGTCTTGCGGGTTGGATAGGGCAGTGCCGCCTCCGGTTCAGTGGGACGTAGCGATCGCACGGTATCACGGCGAACCTCCGGCCCGTGTCAGGCGAGGTGGCGCCATCAAGACTACTAGTTGTGGAACATCCGAACATGGTTTGTTTCTCTACGAAGGAACTTCCCAGGAAGCTCGCGCCCGCCTCCGCGACGGGGCAGAAATATCGAGTGAGTGTATCTCAAGAGCTTTGAGCACGTGGCATTGCCAGCCCGGACATGTCATCGGTGCCAGCCAGGCGTGCCATTCTGAGAGATGCCAGCGGATCCAAAAGCCGCCTGCCTGCCTACGTTTGGAAAGACTGACCGGCCACGTTCCTGGTAAAAAAGCTCTAGCCCGGATTCCTGTCTGTCTCCCTCCCTGCGCCGGCCTGTTGCTCAATCAAATCCAGGGCCAGGCTTCAAACGCCTTTGATGTCAAGTCACGTACTACGTACGTGCAGTGCAGTGAGATTCCCGGAGGAACGTGCACATGAACATGCGGCTAGGAGGTGGAGGAGGAGAGGCCATCGGAGGAGGCGTCGTGATCGATCGGAGAGCACTAGTGAGTGGTAGGGCCCGTCGACACACTAACACGGTACTAGTACTAGTACCAGCGCCGTTGCGGGCGGCAGAGCGCGGGTGGGGAACCTGCTGATGCGACGGCGCTGCCTGCCTCGATCCACACCTTTTCTCCTTTAAGCTACAGCACCGGGATATAACTGGCGTCGGCATCTTTTTCTGAATATATACTGTACTAGTATTATTATTTAGACAGTTCAAATATCTCGAGTAATTTCCACGGAAGAACAACATGGATACATTGTTCTCCGAATATCTTGGAGCCTCCACGAGTTCCGAGCTCCGGCACGCCAACTAATTTTGATAGTTGGCATCGCGTTCTAATTTTTCGGACCGCCAATATTGATGTGGTCATTGGCTCCTTGCATCGACTCCTTGTCGTTCCTTCTTTGCGCAGTAGTACTCACAAAACTAAGATACGGCAAATTCGAATGGACGTGTCTCGTTCTGCACCAGTTCCCGTCACATGATTGGGCAATGATTCCATCGGCCACCCATCGGAGTTGCACAACAGCCCGGTCCTGATCGCTACCTGCGTATGGTTCCGCCGTCCGTACGTGCGTCAATTTTAGTTTTGCCATTTTCATTGATTTTTTTTAGTAAAGAGTATATATTAATATCACATGGATACTTAAAAACACCCAGACCATTTTAAAGAGAGGTTTTTAGATAGAGCTTATAGACCACGTCTTGGCCAAAGTCAAGACCAACACAAAGCAACTACTCGCGACAGATTGAACTACTAAGCGATTTTTCCCCAAAGCATCATAGGCGGGCTTCGTCCTTAATCTTTGTTATAAGCATATCAACGGTAACAGAGCCACCTCAAAAAAAAACTCTTGCATTCCTTTCCTTACATATTTTCCATGAGACCAACATTGCAAACGAGGCTAAAGCCTTTGTGGGTTTTCCTTGCGAAACGACATCTTCCACCACTCGTTGAAAGAACGGAATTGGTGCAAGAAAAGAAAGTTGATGAAAAACCGAGCCAAATCTTTAACTCGTTCCAAATTCTCATGGAGAAGCGACACTTGAATAAAAGGTGAGAGGCCGATTCTGTCTTTGATTGCAAAGCTTACATAGCCCAAAATTTGGCCATCCCCTTCGGGCTAGTCTATCCGTCGTCCACACTCTATTTCGTAGGACCAACAAAGCAAAGAACTTGCATTTAGGGGTTGCCCATGGCTCCAAACAAGAGGAGGCATCAAGGAGGTGGTTAAGCCCAAGAATTGCATTTTGTAAGCTGATTTACCCGAATAGCATCCATCATGTGTGAGTTTTCAAGTAGTAGCATCCGGCGTTTGTGGGTGTGGATTTACATTGACAATCTTCTTCCAAAGCTTGGAGAATTGGTTAATATGGTCCAAGAAAAGACCATTTTGCGTGTCGATTTGTGAGACCCAAAAGTCATTTTGCAAAGCTTTTTGTACCACACATTTCTTCTTTCTTCATATCTCAAAAATTAGTGGGGCTACGTCCTTGGGTCTCATACCATCTAGCCAACTCGCCTCCTAAAAAAGAGCATTTTCCCATATCCAATGGCGTCCATTGTCATTGCAAAGATGTAGCATCCCAATTGTCTAACAATTGCAATGCTACTAGCCTAGTCTATATAATACTACCTTCAAATATATAATTGTTGCATCATCATTATATCATGCTCATGTCATCATGCCACCTTGCATTTGAGCATCATATAAAACTCTTTTCCTTTTGGTTCTTATCTCATATGCATTATTAATTGTATTTGCCTCTTGATATTGTATTTGGTTCTTGATACATTTTAACTCCACCACCTTTTCTTTCACCACCTTATAATTCCACCATCCAACTAAATATGAGCTTGGCACTTATTGGTTTTACCTCTAGCTCATGTGGGTTGGGATGGATCCAATTCTTTTCCACATGCTCTCATCTTAGCATCATGTTGTTTTCACTTCATTGATATATGGGAGCCACATGGCCACATTTGCATGCCTTGTGAGTGGAACCTTTCTCCTAGCTTCCATATGGTTCATCAGGGAATGATGCTAATGTTGGAATATTTTGGGACTATTGATCATCTAGTGGAACATACACACTAGCATGGTCCATTCTATTTCAAACATGGCTATCTCCATCTATTCCACTTGGAATTCTTTCTAGATTCTTTTGCTTGGGCCATACTCCAATTTTGGGAATGCATCATAATAATGCCATGTATTAATTTTGTCTTCACAAGAATCAACATGGCATTAAATAGTTGCATGGGCCATGCAAGTACATCTTTTGCTTGTCATTTGGATTTTACTTGTTTGGATGGATCATGCCATCTCTCATCTATCTCTCTCTCCTCTTAGCTTGATCTTGTTTGTGCTTGCTTAAGACCATTATAACCACACCCCCCCTCTTGCTTTGCTTGACCTAGTTGGAGCATGCCATCTTCTTTTAACCCTAGCTCTCACCCTCTCTCTTATCCCCCATCTAACCTACCCCATCTTTCACCATACCCCATCTAAACCTAAACCCTAATCTACACCTAGTCTAAACCAAACCCTAAGTACCCACCCCATCTCTCTCTCTCTCTTCTCTCTCTCTCTCTCACCTAGCTGGCCTCACCATGCCATCTCTCTCCCTAGCTACCCCCAACCCTAACACCAACCCTAACCGAGCCTAGCTCCTACCCTCGCCCCAACCCGAGCCTCACCTCTCTCTCCCTAGCTCTCCTCTCTCCCCCTCTGCTTGCCTACCCCGAGCCACCCTCCCTGGCCTCGCCTCTGGCCCCACCCGGTAGCTCCCTTGCCCCTGCCCTGGTCCTGCCCGAGCCCACCACGTGAAGAAGGAGAGGAAAAAGGTGGCCGAGCCACCTTTTCCCCCACCGCTCCCCACGGCACACCCTCTCCTCCCCGTCCTTATCCATCCTCTCTGCCTCGCCACTACCCAGATCCACCAACAGCAATGCCTCTCTCCTCTCCACTCCCCGGCTACACCATCCCCGTGAAACCGCCCCACCGAACTCACGATCCAGTGCATCTCGACGTGGGAGTGGTTGGAGTACCAGAGGCTCTGCATCGCCTTGCACTCGCATGGAGGAGAAGCGCCGAACCGCTGTAACCACTGCCGCCTGACGCAAACCCTAGCCGCAGTACGTCGCTTCGACGATCGCTGCGCCTCGGCAGATCCGTTTACACCGACCAACTCGCGGAGAGCCGGCCAACCTCCAGGACATCCCCTTCTGGCCGATCCCGCCCTAGCGCCGCCGGTTTTCGCCGAGCGCTCAGAGCACCGTCGCTTGCCGCTCGCTTCGCCTCGCTAGCGCAGACCACATCTAGCCGCGTCGACCTCTCTCACACCTAGCCCACCTAGCCGCTATTTCGCCTTCCACGCACCGCGACCAGCGTTCGATCCCGCCTCGCCACAAGACGATCGTCGCCAATGACGCGAGAAGAAAATGAGCAAAGGCTGTTTTGCACAAACCCCTCCGCTTTTTTTACGCTCAATGCGGACCAGCCCACCACCGCCTCTCCGATCGTTTTGCAAAACACCCCGCAGATGTTTACCCTCAACTCGCGCTGGCTCCTCCAGTGGCACAACCTCATTGGCGCGCCACAGTGGGTCCGCCTGCCATGACCCCACTCACATCCGCTAGATTAGTCATGGTAAAATGTTTTCATGGCTGTGTGCCCAATCAGAACGGTCCCACCACAAGGATCGTGGGCTGGGACTGTCTGGGTAACAAAAGTATTACAGCTAATCTGTTTTAAAATTCAAATCTTTTTCTAATTATTTCAAATTCAAATATAATTCTGTTTTTAAATATCTTTTAAAATATTAATCCAATTTATACATATAATATATGATTTCAAATCAGAAAAATGTGAGGAATTCAAATATGCCATTCAAAATCTATTTTTAACAATTAAAATTCCAAGTTTATTTAAATTACAATAAAATGCCCTTTTCCTTAATAAATTAATAACTTTTGTTTTGTAAGTCCAAATTTAATAAATGATATGTCTAAAATGATTAGCTCGACGAGACCTTTCTGTTTAGGCATTCCATGGTTTGATTTGAAGCATGCATAATATAAATATAATGAGTACAGCAACTAATATGGGAATAAAATGGGCCCAAAACTCAATAAAATGCTTTGTTATTGTTTCCACACCTCACCCATGCCATGCTACTTTAATGCCATGCAAATTGTGCATCATTCATCATGGCATGATTGTTTGCTTGATGCATTTAATTCATATGATTGCGCACTTTATTTAGGTTGGCCCTTGTTTGTTTGGTTCTTCTTCGAATAGACGCTGAGCAGGGGATATATCAAGAGAACCAGGAGCACTACCCAGATCCATCCTTTGCTTCAATCGTGCCAGGCAAGCACTACCACATGCTTGCATACATATAGTACCTATTGCCTCTATCTTATTCTTGCATCATTGAGTCGCGATTGCATTAAATTGAATCCCAAGTATTGCATAGCCTTTATTTTTAAACCCCCAAGCTTGTTCCTCCACCCTATGAGCCATTACTACAGAGTTGTTTGAGCCATGCAGTCGAGAACAACATGTGTAGGGTATGTGAGTGTCGATGGATAACGAGGTACCTAAACAACTTAACACGAGTAGTAATGGGATAACTAATGAAAGTGGCATCGGTGAGCCATATTCTCTATTTGGTTTTCAGGCTCACTTGTGTCCGTAAGACCCGAGTACTTGATTCCTGTTCCAAGAATATTCGCTATCCACATCCGGAGGCTTATGGACCCCCGAGCCAGAGCTTGATTCATTCTTATTTCTTGGGGCCACAAACTAGTTTGAGGTTTTATTTACTATCCTGTACTTATGCCATGCTTCTTTGCTTTATTTAAGATTGTGCGAGGAGCACACTGCTGTATTTAGGGCGGGACACGATTTCGCGGTATCGACAAGCCAGTCACACTTTCGGGTTCCCGATCGTTTACAGCCACCCAAACCTTGAGTCCGTCTCGAGCCGGCCAACCGTTCGCTGGTAGCTTAATGGGTGGCCCGATATATTTCAATCTGTGATCGCTTTGTCGGATCGTTGGGTTTTGATTTGGTTTTTCCGAGGCATATCGAGTGTGTGTTGCTATTTGTGCACCCTCAGGTAAAACTTTCAAAGCCGTGTCATGGTTATGGACGACTTGGAGCACACGGTTTCTCGATCATAGACAAGCATAACTAAAGTACTTTTAAATTGACTAGACTAGGTACCGACTAGTAAATAGTGCAACACTCATGGAATGGATAATAAAACGCCAACGGATGGGGGTTGTTAGTCCGCTTCCTCGTCGATGGCGAGGAGGAGGATGGATCTGTAAGATTACCGTTATAATCTGTTATAACTGTTGTTATTAATTCACGGACATCCGTCTATCTATGGTTAGGCGGATGGTTAGCGCTTCTATAGAATTGCTAGGGTTTATCTTTTGCTGCAATTGCGTCACCCTGTTGTGTCCCTTTAGAGGCATAAAGACTTGCTGAGTACCCTAGGGTCTCACGATAAATTATTGGTTGAGATGAACAGGTACACTCGCAAGATGGATACTTGGGTGGAAGAGACGATGTGGGCAGCGATCATTCGGTGTAGAGATTCCGAGAACGGGATCCGTGAGATCTGTGGGCGGGATGTGCTTATTTATGGGGCATCTTATGCTGATTTGCTTCTTATCCGTACTCGGATTTTGTCTTCCGCTTCCGCTTGATACTCTGTTGATTGATGTATGAGGAGATATCCCAAACTATTATATCTATCTAGGATATTTGGATCTTGCCGTATGGCGTTGCTATATTTCCTTTCTTTTTAGATGGAATGGCTCTGATGTACTATTGTATGGTGGCTTGCATACATACTCATTTGTGTATGTAGTTGATCCTTCACCGCCGACACGCCTGTTCTTGTCCCGATGTTTGGAAATGGTTGGGACGGCGAAAGGTCTACACCGAGTGGCATTTGGGCCCCACTGCACTATTTCAACCATTTCGATCATCCAGGCTTGTACTAGGAGCGTAATTCACCGAGGTAGTTACAATTGGTATCGAGCCATCCCGACCTTCAGGGTCTCAGCCAAATGGTCGTTGTCTGTCTAGCAAATATTTTTGGTAGTTATGTATACTAGGGAAAAGCAAAACGCGAGAGTAGGACTGCTTCCATTTTTCTTCTTACCCAACCACCACCTTTTCTGGTAAGGAAGTGTAACGTTTTCAATCCTCTTCTTCAAATTCAAACTAGGATTCACGTGTTCTGGGTTTCCGTAGTACCATAGGTTGTGTATCTGTGTGTGTGAGTGTGTGTATGTGTAATTCCTTGTCTATCTGTTGCATCCAAGTTGTTATCACAATCTGCCTTTGGTTATCAACTGTTGGTACATTCCATACTGACAGGCTTTTGAAAACCGGCGCGATCTACCTGACTCCTTGTTAACCGGTGCCATCTTCTTAAAGAGTGTTCTTCTGTGCAGGCATCTGATGCTAATCCCTATCTGCTAAGTGATTTTGCGCATCTATCGGTATTTTAATGCCGAAAATTGCGGAATTTTTTTTTCTTTGATCCATCTGTGTTTCCACACTCCTTTTCAGTCGTGTGTGAAACATTATCTATCTCTCTTTTATCAGCATGTCCATGCTAACTCATTCTTTTGTCACCGGCGCTTAATCCTAGAGTTTCTTTTCTTCATTGGCAATCCGGAGCTTCTCAAGGCACTACGGCGGTCTATCATCTGTCCATCATGCTGCACATCTTTTTGAACTCCATATCTGCACATCTTTTTCGTCTCTGATAGCTCATACCATAAGCAAAGCTATATCATCGGTTCTTACCCAAGAGATCTTTATCTTTGTAACCGGTGTTCCGATCGACAATGTGAACCAGGTGACATCTCTTTTCTTCCGAAGGACAGATAATCTATTCTTCCAGTGCATCTTCTTCAACACGAACCCGTGCTCTTAATATTGATCTTTCAAAGAGCGTTGAGCTCAGAAAGTGTTTCGAGCAGTTGTTCGTTTCTCTCGCCTTCTGAACTTGGTATTCTGGGAAAATCTTGTTAATCCATGGTGGTATATGTTGATAATATGCTTGCCTATTCGATATCAATGGAAGGACATGGAGGATCATCTGTGTCTCTTTCTCTCCAGCTTCGTGAGCACCGTGCAGCAAAGTTCTCAAAGTGAGAAATCTGACTTTTTGGGAGTCACCTATCTCGGCCACGTCCTTCTGCTAAATACATCGCTTCAATTCTGGAATCAGCAAGTCCATTGTTAATTCCATCTTCCATCTTCAATCCAATCCGGAGTTGTTCCTTGTTGGCAAGTTATCATCATCGTTTCGCTGAAGTTTTCCTCAAGACCGCTAAATCTCTCTCAATCTTTTCAAGAAGAACATGGAGTTCTTTCACCTCTACCTCGTTAAGTAATCTCTTGAAACTCTCTCGCTCTATCGTCTATGCTCAATCCACCGGAGGCCATGAAGACTTTCCAGATCTTGTGTTCCTTCTGTTCAAGTTGGTGCTATCTTTCTCGTGTTGTTGAATCTTGCAGTTGTTCCCCGTAATCTTCCGTCATATCTTTCCGGTGGCTTGGTACTTCCGACAAGACGACGACATCATCACCCTTATCTATCTTGAATCCGGCGTATCGTTTGCATCTATCCTGGTTTGCTAACGGAGTTCCATGAGTTATCCTTGTCAATACCTTCAGTCTGTTTCGGTAGTTGGGTTGCATGGCTTTCTTATTCATGTGCGGAGTAATGCTTTGAGTGCGGGATGGAGTAGCTACCATACCACTACTCTTATCATTCGCTCTTGTACATTGAATTGGGGAATTTATGTGATTTCACTCATTCCACGGAAGTTAGAAGTGGCCTTTATCCCTTGATACTTTTACTTCCGTCCTTGTTTTTCCGGAGTGCTCTCTCGAAGAAAGTAATCAATAATCTCTTGTTGGTGATCTCACCCTTTCTACACGGAGCAAAATCCTCAATTATCTGGTGGAAACAAACGCAAACTCTTTTCTGTCCTCGTCTTTCTACCGGTGCTTGACATCCTCAAACAAGATGGAAGGAAACTATCTCTCTTTGTTTCATCAATTCTTTTGCTGTGGTAAAGCCAATTATGGTTGAGACCATCAGCCGCAAATCTATTGCGTAGCCTCAAGGCTAAAGAAAGCAATAAGTATCTCTTCAATAAACTCCAGATCCTCCATGTTCTTTGCTTCTCAGGATTCCACCATGATCTGGCTTCACATCCGTCTCTGGAAGTTATATCCGCGCACCTCAATTGCGTGATCCTTGGGTTTTTACCGGCGCAACAAGAATCTAATCCGACGACGTCTAACCAAATCTTTCTGTTGATATCAAGGGACTCTATTGTTTGAAGTCAATATTGTTTCCGTACCTCTTTTCTCAAATCCGAGAGAGGATACGATGCTATTGTCATAGTGGTTCGAACCTCTCCAATCTAGCTCTTCTCTTCCGGCGAGATAAAGATCCATCCTCTCTAGTATCAAAAAAATCTTCAATCTTAACGGTGTGTCTATCTTGATCCATGATACATCATCTTCTCCTCTCTTTCACAAGTGGTTCTATTCTTTTATCCTTCAATCCATCCAAACCTTTGTGTCTCTAGCAAAACGCAAGACTCGCAACAAGTCTAGCAAATTTTGCAAGGTGTAGTGGTCGCACCATTCCGTTCTTCATCTTCTTGGGAACGTGAGGGTCACCTTCGTTCCGAACACCCTCCTCTCCTTGTGTTGTTTTCTATTTCCTAGGAATCTCGGGGCGAGATTCTTGTTTAGCGGGGGAGAGTTGTAGCATCCCAATTGTCTAACAATTGCAATGCTACTAGCCTAGTCTATATAATGCTACCTTCAAATATATAATTGTTGCATCATCATTATATCATGCTCATGTCATCATGCCACCTTGCATTTGAGCATCATATAAAACTCTTTTCCTTTTGGTTCTTATCTCATATGCATTATTAATTGTATTTGCCTCTTGATATTGTATTTGGTTCTTGATACATTTTAACTCCACCACCTTTTCTTTCACCACCTTATAATTCCACCATCCAACTAAATATGAGCTTGGCACTTATTGGTTTTACCTCTAGCTCATGTGGGTTGGGATGGATCCAATTCTTTTCCACATGCTCTCATCTTAGCATCATGTTGTTTTCACTTCATTGATATATGGGAGCCACATGGCCACATTTGCATGCCTTGTGAGTGGAACCTTTCTCCTAGCTTCCATATGGTTCATCAGGGAATGATGCTAATGTTGGAATATTTTGGGACTATTGATCATCTAGTGGAACATACACACTAGCATGGTCCATTCTATTTCAAACATGGCTATCTCCATCTATTCCACTTGGAATTCTTTCTAGATTCTTTTGCTTGGGCCATACTCCAATTTTGGGAATGCATCATAATAATGCCATGTATTAATTTTGTCTTCACAAGAATCAACACGGCATTAAATAGTTGCATGGCCCATGCAAGTACATCTTTTGCTTGTCATTTGGATTTTACTTGTTTGGATGGATCATGCCATCTCTCATCTATCTCTCTCTCCTCTTAGCTTGATCTTGTTTGTGCTTGCTTAAGACCATTATAACCACACCCCCCCTCTTGCTTTGCTTGACCTAGTTGGAGCATGCCATCTTCTTTTAACCCTAGCTCTCACCCTCTCTCTTATCCCCCATCTAACCTACCCCATCTTTCACCATACCCCATCTAAACCTAAACCCTAATCTACACCTAGTCTAAACCAAACCCTAAGTACCCACCCCATCTCTCTCTCTCGGCTTCTCTCTCTCTCTCACCTAGCTGGCCTCACCATGCCATCTCTCTCCCTAGCTACCCCCAACCCTAACACCAACCCTAACCGAGCCTAGCTCCTACCCTAGCCCCAACCCGAGCCTCACCTCTCTCTCCCTAGCTCTCCTCTCTCCCTGCCCTGCTTGCCCTACCCCGAGCCACCCTCCCTGGCCTCGCCTGCTCCCGCCCCACCAGCTCCTTGCCCCGCCTGCCCGAGCCCACCACGTGAAGAAGGAGAGGAAAAAGGTGGCCGAGCCACCTTTTCCCCTCTACCTGCTCCCCACGGCACACCCTCTCCTCCCCGTCCTTATCCACCCTCTCTGCCTCGCCCAGCTACCCCAGATCCACCCCAACAGCGCCCTGCCTCTCCCCCTCCTCTCCACCGCGTCCGGCTACACCATCCCCGCGAAACCGTTTACAATCGAACCCGCCGATCCAGCCGTGCATCTCGACGTGGGAGTGGTTGGAGAGTACCAGGAGGCTCCCCTGCATCGCCTTGCACTCGCAGTCGCGGAGGAGAAGCGCCGGAACCGCCAGAACCACCGTCGCCCCGACGCAAACCCTAGCCGCCAGTACGTCTGCTTCCCCGACGATCGCCTGCGCCTCGAGCAGATCCGTCTACACCGACCAACTCGCGGTGAGCCGGCCAACCTCTGGACATCCCCTTCGGCGATCCCGCCTAAGCGCCGCCGTGCCTTCATCGGCGCTCTCGAGCACGTCGCTTTGCCGTCGCTCGCCCCGCTAAGCGATACCACATCTAGGCCGCGTCGACCCTCTCTGTCACCTAGCCCACCTAGCCGCTGGCCTTCGCCTTCGCACCCTCGCGACCCGCGTTCGATCCCGCCTCGCCACAAGATCGTCGATCGCCGACGCGAGAAGAAAAACAGTAGCAAAGGCTGTTTTGCACAAACCCCCTCCGTTTCTTTTTCTGCTCAACCGCGGACCAGCCGGCCCACCGTCAGCCTCTCCGATCGTTTTGCAAAAACACCCCCGCAGATGTTTACCCTCAACCCGCGCCCCCTGGCTCCTCCACGTGGCACAACCTCGCTCCGCGAGTGGGTCCGCCCGTGCCATGACCCCACCTGTCATCCGCTTGGGCTAGATTAGGCCGCGGTGTAAAATGTTTTCACAGCTGTGTGCCCAAGAACGGTCCCACCACAAGGACTGTGGCTGGGACTGTCTGGGTAACAAAAGTATTACAGCTAATCTGTTTTAAAATTCAAATCTTTTTCTAATTATTTCAAATTCAAATATAATTCTGTTTTTAAATATCTTTTAAAATATTAATCCAATTTATACATATAATATATGATTTCAAATCAGAAAAATGTGAGGAATTCAAATATGCCATTCAAAATCTATTTTTAACAATTAAAATTCCAAGTTTATTTAAATTACAATAAAATGCCCTTTTCCTTAATAAATTAATAACTTTTGTTTTGTAAGTCCAAATTTAATAAATGATATGTCTAAAATGATTAGCTCGACGAGACCTTTCTGTTTAGGCATTCCATGGTTTGATTTGAAGCATGCATAATATAAATATAATGAGTACAGCAACTAATATGGGAATAAAATGGGCCCAAAACTCAATAAAATGCTTTGTTATTGTTTCCACACCTCACCCATGCCATGCTACTTTAATGCCATGCAAATTGTGCATCATTCATCATGGCATGATTGTTTGCTTGATGCATTTAATTCATATGATTGCGCACTTTATTTAGGTTGGCCCTTGTTTGTTTGGTTCTTCTTCGAATAGACGCTGAGCAGGGGATATATCAAGAGAACCAGGAGCACTACCCAGATCCATCCTTTGCTTCAACTGAGCTGCCAGGCAAGCACTACCACATGCTTGCATACATATAGTACCTATTGCCTCTATCTTATTCTTGCATCATTGAGTCGCGATTGCATTAAATTGAATCCCAAGTATTGCATAGCCTTTATTTTAAACCCAATCAAGCTTGTTCCTCCACCCTATGAGCCATTACTACAGGAGTTGTTTGAGCCATGCAGTCGTAGAAACAACATGTGTAGGGTATGTGAGTGTCGATGGATAACGAGGTACCTAAACAACTTAACGAGTAGTAATGGGATAACTAATGAAAGTGGCATCGGTGAGCCATATTCGCTATTTGGTTTTTCAGGCTCACTTGTGTCCGTAAGACCCCGAGTACTTGATTCTGTTCCAAGAATATTCGCTATCCACATCCGGAGGCTTATGGACCCCACGAGCGAGCTTGATTCATTCTTATTTCTTGGGGCCACAAACTAGTTTGAGGTTTTATTTACTATCTGTACTTATGCCATGCTTCTTCGCTTTATTTAAGATTGTGCGAGGAGCACACTTACTGTTTAGGGCCGGGACACGATTCAGATGTCGACAAGCCCAGTCACACTTCGGGTTCCCAATCGTTTACAGCCGTCCACCCAAACCTTGAGTCCGTCTCGTAGCCGCCAGCTTCGTCATGGTAGCTTAATGGGGTGGCCCCTGAAATATTTCTGAATCCTGTGATCGCTTTGTCGTGACGCCTCGTTGGGTTTTGATTTGGTTTTTCGAGGCATATCGAGTGTGTGTTGCTATTTGTGCACCCTAGGTAAAACTTTCTGAAAGCCGTGTCGCGGTTATGGACGACTTGGAGCACAGTTTCGATCATAGACAAGCATAACTAAAGTACCGCTTTTAAATTGACTAGACTAGGTACCGACTAGTAAATAGTGCAATACTCACGGAAAGGATAATAAAACTGCCAACGGATGGGGGTTGTTCGTCCGCTTCCTCGTCGGTAAGCGAGGAGGAGGATGGATCTGTTAAGATTACCGTTATAACTGTTATAACTGTTGTTATTAATCCACAGACATCCGTCTATCTATGGTTAGGCGGATGGTTAGCGCTTTCTATAGAATTGCTAGGGTTTATCTTTTGCTGCAATTGCGTCACCCCAGGTTGTGTCCCCTTTAGAGGCATAAAGACTTGCTGAGTACCCCTAGGGTCTCACACGATAAATTATTGGTTCAGATGAACAGGTACACTCGCAAGATGGATCTTGGGTGGAAGAGACGGACGATATGGGCAACGATCATTGGTGTAGAGATTAGGGAACGGGGATCCGTGAGATCTGTGGGCGGGATGTGCTTATTTATGGGGCATCTTATGCCGATTTGCTTCTTATCCGTACTCGGATTTTGTCTTCCGCTTCCGCTTGATACTCTGTTGATTGATGTATGAGGAGATATCCCAAACTATTATATCTATCTAGGATATTTGGATCTTGCCGTATGGCGTTGCTATATTTCCTTTCTTTTTAGATGGAATGGCTCTGATGTACTATTGTATGGTGGCTTGCATACATACTCATTTGTGTATGTAGTTGATCCCTTCGCCTGCCGATTACGCCGCCCGTTCTTGTCCTGATGTTTGGAAATGGTTGGGACGGCCGAAAGGTCTACCTGTGAGTGGCATTTGGGCCCCACCGTACTATTTCAACCATTTCTGATCATCCAGGCTTGTACTAGGAGCGTAATTCACCGAGGTAGTTACAAAAGAGGTCATAGTCATAGTCCTTTGTAGTGCAAGGGTTTCCTAGGCCGGCCATGGCTTATTCTCGTCTTTCTATTGTTGTCAAAGCCACCTTAATCTTAGAGCCGAGGCAAACTTTTTTGAGACTAAGGATTCTGAGGTCTTCTTTATCCTAGGCTTACAAACAAGATCCCAATTAACTTTGTATTTGCTACCGGTAACCTTGTCACAAGCCACCCATAGATAGGCTCTTCTCACACTATCGATCTTCATTAACATCTCAATAGGGACATTAAGGACGGTGATAAAATTAAATGATCACACTTGTAAGGACCCACTTAATGAGGCTAGATCTCCCGGCCATAGAAACATGCTTTCCAATACATGCCACATATTTTCGATCCCAAGGAGAAGAAGAACACGCCAATCGGTTGTCGATACATCCATGGCATCCGATGGAACGCCACGAGTTCGATCAGGCTGCTGCTTGCACGTTGCAGGTTTGGTAAATTCTCACGGGAACGTCGTGCAGCATCCGTGGTCCGTTCTCTGAACTTCGGTCAATTTCAGTCTTGCGTCTTCTCCAGTTTCCCATGTCAATTTCACACATTCCTGGGAGATGAGCACCGAACTGCATCGAACTTCGGTCAATTTCACATATTCCTGGAAGACGAGCATCGAACTGCATACAGCACAAAGTCGGTGTTTTTCTATTCAGTAATCAAAAGAAAGTAGCTAGGCCCCCCTCCCTCATGATAGCACGTTCTCATTAAAATAACTGGTGATTGAATTGAACCCGTTCCATAATAATCTACCTACAGGCTGCCAGATACATCCATGCCGTCAGGGTTCAGACGTCGACGCACATGCCCCGACCTGACAGGCTGACAGCTGATTTGATCGCATATCTCCGCTTAGATAAACCTCGTGTCGTGTCGTCGCGCTGCTAATCATGCCTGCGTGGCCAAGGATGATCCGTTCCTGCCTCTCTTTTTCTAGGCGCTGGTTAATTCCTGCTAGGCCAGGGACCTGAATGAGCAATCATGTATATATCCGGCCCAGACAAGAAAGGGTTTGTTTGATCAGAGAGATGGCATGTCGGACGTCAACGTGTCGACCGGAGGGGTTAAACTAGCTGTACGATCGATTAATCTGCCGCCAACAGCAAAACCGGTGAGTAGTAGTAGTGCACGCATCGTGCGTGCATGTGACGGGCGAACGGATCACGAATGATTAGGCGGCCGGAGCTACTACTACTATAGCTAAGCGTATGTATGATGATGATGGTTGCCTGGACTTTGCTGGCTGGCCTTGTCGGGCGCTGGCCTAGCCTAGCTGGATGCCTTGGCTGGCGCGTCGTGATTCGTGCGCGCGTGCGCGCACATGCGTCTCTTGATCAGGGACCGTCTGTTTGTTGTGCACGCCTTGCTAATGATTGTTGTCTGCCGATTCTTGGTCGATCAATGTGGGTGTTCTATGCGCGTGGATCGATCTGTCGTAGAGTTTTTATTTTCTCTGTATAATATCGTGTTTGTGGTTTAGGATTTGTTTGGTCCAGCACAGCACTCATCTGCCCCATTCCCAACAACATAGATGTGCTCAAATTTCGATTAGAACAAAGCCTTTTTTTGCACCCTAATCTTTTTCACTTGGCTCATATTTCCTTCCTAAACTTTTACTTGGCTCATATTCCCCCCCTAAACACAAATATTTCATACTAAATTTGGCTCACACTAGTCATGGTCATGTGTTGGTATGCGACCAATTATGGATTTGTAAAGATACGATCCTAAAGCACTTTTTAGCTGAGTAAAATCCCAGATTAAGGGGGTAACACGGACCATTAGTGATGGTTTAGGGCGGTTTAGTGAGCCAAGAAAAGTTTAGGGAGGCAAACATGAACCATGTAAAAATTTAGGGGAAAAGGTGGACTTTGCCCTTTCGATCATTTGATCTCTGGTTGTTGTTAACCCCCCGCCCCCCCTTTTTCCCAATAAACCCTGCGACTTGGCTGGGAATTAATACTAGTTGAATGGACGGAGGGGCTCCGGAAGGTACATCAACACATGTGTGCCCTTCATACCAAGCACATGCATTGCCACTTATTTCTCTTCATTATTCAAATAGTTCTATTGTTGGAGCTTGTTTAATTTCTTGAAAATTCCGAAACACTACTATGTACAGATACTTATAAGTTATAAAATATATTTTACAATAAATCAAGTACAGAGTATCGAGTTGATGTTTGCTAGCCAATAATACTTTATTTATAATCAGTCAAACTTGGAAAATGTTTGAATGATTAAATTCGAAGAATACTAACATTCTAGATTGGAGTTACTCTATTAGCTAATTTTGACATGATTGTGGTAGTAATGTTTGCTTCTACGGTTCAATTGAATTGTTGCCCCCTCTTACTTTAGCCAATTTTAATAGTATTGCATGTTGAAGTTAGGGTGGGGAGTAAATAATTTACGTGGCCTAAGTATCCGCAATCTTATGTACTCTTTCGATAAAGAGAGTTTTCGTTAGCTCAAAAGTATGCATCAAATTGATACAACCAAAGAGTTACACCCGGCCTTTGCTTAATAAAGATGCACATAGCCCAAAAAATCCGACATAAACTCTTAAACATGTGACAAACCAAAAAAAGAACAGCCAAAGGGGATAGATAACCAATACAAAAATTACGCCGCCATCCGTGTTAGGTAAAAATCCTTAGCTGTCTTTTCCACCTAAAAACATGTCATGAAGAGCTACTTAAGCTCTAGTCACTGCAAGTGAGAATCAAGTGTGCACATCAGTAGATAACTTGCTATGTAGAAGGAGTTAAAAAGAACAACATAAAATCATGCAGAGCCACAATGCTCAACATAAGGCTGCCGCTTACACAAGGATATGTTTTTAAAATATGATGGGATACCTCATATGTTAAACATGTTTGCTAAAGACCGAAGCAGATATACGAATTTGATGCAACCTGCATAATGATACATAGAGTAGGTCTTATCTACCAAAAACATGGACTTATACACATGTTAGTAATTAGGGGAAAGTCAATTCTGAACCCCGAGCTCTGGCATGATGAATGAATCGAGCTCCTAACTATGATGGACATCTCTAGTTACTTCGAACCTCAACTTTAGAACCAAGTTACTTTGAACCCCAATGTGGCTGTGAGTGTTCCTATGCCGATGCGACACATGATTTGCATGTTTTCCCACCATGGTGTGCATATTTATGATGTGTTCGTTCCTTAGTTCAAAATGTAAAGAACATCTAGAAATCCAGACATTAGGAAACCACAAATCGGATTTTTTTGGTGTTTGGAAAAATATTTATAATTCTACTATCCTAAAGTTATGTGTTTTTCTGATTAGAAGGAAGCAATCTTGGAACGGATAATAAACTAAGCTACTAATTAAATGGAAATGGACATGTTACTCGATAGCTAGTAATTTTTATGGACATTTGGTGTATGAACTAAAGGTTAAAACCCATATTCACACATCACGGTAAATTTGGTGCTGGTATCTCTTTTCGTAAGTAAATAGAAAATCGATATCTTTGGCCAAGTCCTAGAAAGTAGATAAGGGGGTTAAAGTGATACTAATTAGACCCCTTTTATTATTATTCCATTAGGGGAAGAAAAGAGTGAGCTAGTTCACTATTTCATTTCCTTTTCCTTGTTTCTTGACGTGAACACAAAGAATAAAGTTAACAAAACTTAGTAAACTTGTTTGCCCACAGCCCACTCATGATGTTACGCTACCGACTTTAAAGAAGTTGTTATTAGATTAGATGAGGCTACAGATGATGCATCACCTCTTTAAAGATTTTTGCAAGCCTGTATACGATGCCATCACCTCTTCATAAGGAAACCTTGGTTTGTTTCCTCATTGACTATGAGGAGGGGAATTTTCCACTCACACAGACATAGACTCTTCTAGATTTTTTACAGAACTGACCAATGAAAGTCGTATGTAACCCATTCCCTATTTATTTAATTCCCCTCTAAACAAGATATTAAAACTATATGCTGATAAGGTATCATGATTGCCCACATAGCTAACTAGCTTGCGTGGGTACTGGACCAGTACAATTTTTAATACATCAGTGTGGGATTATATTTTTTTTATTAGCAACCAGCGGCAGAAAAGAAGCCGGCCATGACAACTAATATGGTCACAAGTCCTCTCTAGAAAGCTTTTGAAACATGCTCATTCGTCTAAAGAGAGAGGGTGCACATAATTTTTTCCGGTTGCTTTTGTGTGGGAATGTTTTCAATATTTTGTAAGGATTTGCATCATACCTCTGCGCTAATAACCGTATATATTTGGCAAATCACCAACATCGTGTGCCCAGTCAGCAAAGTAAATCGCCCGCAAAACCGTCGTATAGGATCCATCGAAAGTATACCTACGTACATCCGTTTGAAAGTTGAAGATTTTGTATCAGACGGCAATGTCGTGGCATAGTTTTGTGGAGTTATTCCTAGTGATTGGTCTTGTTTCTGAATGAATATGCCCCGCGCGCACCAAGAACATCTGCGTGCATGCAACTGTCATTCTGTCACCATAGACATGTGCCGACACGTACAGTTTGATCGAGATTGTCATTATCTCGGCAAACCCAATCATCCAAGCCGGATCAAAATTGGATCCTCGGGCCACATGGCATGTCTCAAGAATCCAGCCGGCCCTGCACACGTGAACTCTATCTCCGATCGCAGCATGCCAGCATGAATGAATCTTCAGGCACGACGCAACGCAAACCCCAACAAGCTACGACTACAAGGCGTAGAGACCCAAATTTACATCGAAACGCATGTGGACGAGAAGCCCTATATATGAATCCCGACGGGAGGTACCGAGCATCGGTCGCGGTCTCCCAGGGATCCCGCGGCCGGGTCCCGGGCGGACGAGGCCGCTGTCTGATCGCTCTGCAGATGGTGTGGTTGCACATGCATATATCGTCGCGATGGGGAGGGGAGGGCTCACGAGCGTGTGCGTCCATGTAGCAGATAGAGCCAGGCAAATGATACAGTGGAACATGCACGCACGCATGGGGATTGGGGGTTGAGGGGTGCTCCTCCGACATGGCACGTTGGGGACACAGTGGACGCCACTGTGCTACCGACAAAGCCTGGAGCTTTCCTCGGTAGTCTAGCTGTGTACACGTATTCCCGCACGGATCATCCGACCTTTTTTTTTTGTGTGGAACGGATCCTCCGACCTTTGTGGGTGTCATCTCGTCTCTACGTACATGTATGTACAGTTTTCATTTTGGAGTACCGTGTACGTACACGATTCGTATATGTATAAACGTAAAATAGAAGGTAACTTGATTAGTACTGTAAGAATCTTAGGATTGTATTGAGCAGTATGGACAAATGCACCAATGGGACGCGCTGCGCGACACATGCATGTCGTGTGGTGACCCCTATGAGGCCATGGTCGATGTGGCCACGAACCACACACATGTGCGTTAACATACGCACTTATTATACTATCTTTCTAATAATAACCGTCTTCTCGAATGAGGCTTTCGTTCCAGCTTTATAAGTAAAGCACACCGGCAAGATTCTTTGACCAGACAAAGACAACATCCAAGGACAAACCGAACGATCCACGAGACCATTCTTTGTGGCAAAGAAGCTTCCAAAGGAAAAACAAAAGAAAGAAAAGAGAAAGAAATGCCAACAACGCTAGATCGACAGAAGCGTTGGTGTCTCGCAACCGCTGTGTCCTCCGGAGAATTCCACCACACACCTATGCCTTCGAGCCGCCCTGTCCAAGCAGCACCTTCAAGAAGGGGTGCCACGACGACGACGCTGCGCTGCTGCCCGGAATGGTCCTAGGATTTCTCCCGGTACACAGAGGGAATGGAAGGGAGTACACCCGACGCCCTGCACTAGGAAGGTGGCGCCCGCAGGCGTCACCGCGACGGTACCGACAATGCCAACATGGATTTCTCCCGACCCCCAGAACCCATGACCCCGACGACCGAAGCGCTCCACCAAGCTTGCCGTCCACCAACATGCACCACCTCGGTATTGAGGACACCAACACCGTCTCTCCGTGGCAAACTGAGCGAGGTCGACTGAACCGATAGCAAACAACCCTAAACGAGGGGAAGCAGGGCCACAGCCCCGTGGGAGGGAACAACCTCCACCGCCATAGGCGGTAGCCGGCCGGACGCAACGGCGAGAACCGACCAGGCCCCTGGGAACCGAAGGGTGACAGCGGCAAAGCCATCTGGAGGGCATCCTCCACCGCTGAAAGCAGGTGTCGACCGGACGCGGCAGCCAAAACACACCAGGCCGGAGGCCCGGCCGGACCCAAGAAGGATCCGTGAAGTTCTCGCCGCCACGCTGCAGCACGAAGACATGCCGCCGCTGCCCATCAGCGCCCTAGGCCCGGCCGGGCAGGCCCGTGAAGCTCTCGCTGCCTTGCTGCAGCAGACGTGGCACTAGCGCCGCCCCCTCGCCACGATTCCTACCTCGGTCCAACAAGAGCCGGCGCAGCCAGGCCCCACCCCCGACCCACCTGGCCTAGATCGGGTCCAGAAGACCCAAATCTAGGGGAGCAGCGCTAGCCTCAGGCCCCCATCGCGACCACCTACACCGCCAAAGGGAAGAGCCCGCCACCTCGCCGCCACACCGCATTTGGGCGCCGCTTTGCCCTGCTGCCGGGCGTCGGCTCTCCCACGCCGAGGCGAGATCGAACCAGCGTGCCCGACCCAGGGGTCTCGCGCCACGAGCCACGCCCGCCGCGACCCGCTGGCGTTGTCGCGCTTCTGACGCGACGCCGTCGTTCAGCCGCCCGAGCGAGAGCGGGGAGAGGAAGCCCCGCCGCCACCGACGCCGAGCGGCTTTGCCGCCGGCGCTTCCCGGTGGCAGCGAGGGAGGAGGGGCGAGGAAGAGGGGCGGAGGAGCCCCCGGTCGCTCGCGGGAGCGACGCGGGGGGCTAGGGTTTCCTGTATCGTAACCTCTTAGTTCCACTTTTGCACCTCCGATACCATCTTTTTAATAACTACTCCCTCCATTCGTAAATATAAGACATTTTAGCTTTATGAATCGAATATATCTAGACATCTTTTAGTGTATAGGTTCATGTAGGTTTGAAGTAAAACAATACACTATAAAACATCTAGATATATTTATTTGATAAAGCTAAAATGACTTATATTTCTAAACGGAGGGAGAACTCCAATCCGTTGCTGATAGCTCCCAAATTAAATCCCACCTCCGTTGCTGCACCAATCCGTGCATGCATCATCGATTGCTCCGATTGTCGCACACTGCGCGGAGCTACGCGTACAATAACCATCGATAATTCGATATCATGGGTAGTGCTCCACCCACTCTATCTAGCCACCCTACGCCATACCAGGCTAGAGGGTAGGCATCATCACCACCACCCTTGCCGCCGCCACTGTCTTGTACTACACCACTAGCTAGCTCGGTCGGCCGATCGTCTACGGCCACTCTATATAACGCGCTCACCAACCATACATGCCAATACGCTACGCTAATTAAACTAATCAATTGATTGATGCAAACTGATGTCACACCTATATATGCTCATTTGGAGGACGTGTGTAGCGTAAGCGGGTCGAGCGTGTGTTCCACCCACTCCATCTAGCCAGCCACTCTACGCCATACCAGGCCACGCATCGCCACCCTCGTTTTTTTAATCGAATTAGAGGTGATATCCTTAAAAAAATATACACACAACCTTCTTTATTTATTGTAGTACACCACTCACCATTTCACCAGCCAAATAGGCTACTACTGCTCGCTAGATTCGACCAGTCGATGACGTCGATATTCGTTTAGGGACGATTAACGTAAGCGGGCGACTCTTTGATTATTCATTTTGTTAATCGATTTTTCGATTGCAAGTTATATACTATGCGATTGATCGTTTCTTCTGATCTGCTCAAAGTCGAGAGAAAAGATGAGCAATGAGCTTGTACTACAACACTCTTCTCGGTTATAGCTTCACCATGCCTGAAAAAGTTTATTTCATCTTAGATTACATTTACGAGATATTTTATTCGAAAGTGCCGCTTGCACAAATATCAATGAAAAAATGGCGCGCTATTTCTTTTAGGTTACGCTATAGCGTGCTTTAAAAATAGTGTTTAAAAATAACCTAAAATAGCTTCCTATATTTGAAGATGTTTAATTTACTGTGATATAGCATGTTATTTTGCAAATAGCGTCATGCTGAGGAAAATTACAAAAAATTAGCATGGACTCTCCAAATGCGCTATAGCGCGCTAAATAACGCGAAATAGCGCGCTATTTTTTTAGTTGACAAATGTACTCACTCACTTACTTGAAAAAATAAATATTAGCTACCGGGGAGATTGATCCGCAAATACATATGAACGACGCATATCAACTTCAAGTAAGATATAGACTCCGTATTTTTTAGTACCAAAAATGTACCATTGTTGCATACTAAGCAATATACTTCTGATGTCTATACTATACTATATTCAATATACCTCATATAGTCATATAAGAGGATATTATACCAATTTATCATTCTCAGTATACCTCATTAATTATTCTAAGTAGTATAGAAAAAATTATTGGAACCCTCAGTTTTCTAATGTACAATTTTTACGTGTAAAATATCAGTATATACACAAACAATACAAGATATATAGACTCACATATTTCTTTAAATAAATCTCACTTTAGGTATCTACTATATAACAATGGAATAGATTTAATAAAATTATAAAAAGATATAATAGACTTATTTATACGGTATATTGAACCTGGAGTAGGTACACCCGGGTCTTCTACAGTATCTATATATCTCAGCACACTCTCTTTTAATTCCTTTTGAACTCTGCTCCGCAACGTGACCATGTGACAACATACACGAATCCTCTACAGTGGGACGATAACAACCGGAGAGGAAAGGGAAAGGCGCGCAAAGCCTCTTCCTTTTCGCCTTTTCCGGATCGGAAATACTTCACATACGATAAATAACGTACGATTTGCATACGATTGTTTAATCTATGATAACCTAGCAATCATATGCATGTGATCAATGGCTGGGAGTCTGCGTCGTAAGAAAATCGTAACTGATTTGTCGTACGGATTTCGATGGGTCGGAAGCCACGACATGTGGCCTGCCGGCCGGATCCAACGTGCGCTGCCTACATCTCCTCATCAACGTCTCATGAACGACACTTGCACGGCGACAAGGACCCTGCCCGTGCAGAGCTTACTGCATAATTACTACTCCTCCAGCTACTAATTAAATGGAAATGGACATGTTACTTGATCGCTAGTACAGTATAATTTGTACGGACATTTGGTGTGTGAACTGAAGGCTAAAACCCATGTATTCGCACGTCACGGGTGCTGGTATCTGTGGTGACGTCCTGGATACTAGATAAGGGATTAAAATGATAATACTAATTAGACTCTTTTATATTGTTTTTTTACATAACCATATACTCCCTCCGTCCCAAAATATAAGACGTCTAAAGACTAGTCAACAATCAGCTTTTTTAATATTGACCAAATTTATATAAAAAATATGAACCTTTATAATGCTGAATAAATATCAATAGATTCACCATAAAGTATATTTTACTAATATGTCATTTTAGTATTTTAGATGTATATATTTATTTTCCTAAATATTTGGTCAAAGTTAGTAAGATTTAACTTTTAACTAATCTTTAGACATCTTATATTTTGGGACGGAGGAAGTATTTCATTAGACAATCCGTTTACAAAGATTACATATATGATCACTAAAAGAGACAAACTTGCATGTCACACAACTTTGCACACAATTATTCTGCAAGTAGAAAAATTACAATTCCACAATTGAAGAAACTTGTGCCTCACTGGAACGTCATCCACCATCGTCCTCCGCCGCCATCATGGTAGCGCCGAAAAATGAGGCGAACAACCGCCATACCAAGATCTGGGAGAGCACCTTCGTGTACAACGATGCTTTCTGAGTCGATGAACCAGGCCGCCGCAAGCGACGAGACCAAGACTTTGTGGCACGTCGACCGGCGATCTTCTGACGCTGTCAACTTCATCCGATGCAGTCGAAGAAGAGAAACGTCGTCAACTACAAGACAACAAATACAACTACAATAGCCAACATGATCGTCACCCGCAAGAGTACCGATCGCCGACCGCCAGACACGAATCTCGCCGGATCGAGAGATCAGCAAGACGACCAGGCCACCTACCCCCCGACGCCACCAGTTGAAGTGATGCCAAGATGGAGGAATCAAATTATTCCGACGTGACACCGTCTCCTCCATAGAAGTAGCACCCCAAGGAAGCACGAGGCCAACCCTAACTACAATATGGAGCCAAAGCACCGAGGTCCCTACCCCCTCCCGTCGCCGGAGTAGCCGATGGAGGAGGAAGGGACCGACGGCTTGGCGATGTGGTTGGGGGCATATGTGTCTTCGGGACAATCTAGTTTCCTAGGACTCCTTTTTCATTGTTATTCCAGTAATAGGGAAATAAAAGAGTGAGATAGTTCCTCAATATAGGATTTCTTCCCGCTATATTAATATAGCAACCACACGATACAAACAACGAGAATCTCGAAATAAAACAAAAAATGCTAGGGCAGCAGCAAACACATACCCAAAGGAAAAAAGAAGAAACAAAATGGAGACAGAGGCGGATCGACAAAGCAACGATGACCTGCATCCACCGCGCCCTCTGAAAGAGTACCACCACACCTAGCACTGAATCGACATGTACCAAGCAGCACCTTTAAGAAGAAAAGCGATGTTGCTGCTTCCCGGACCAGCATATTGGTCCTAGGATTTCCCCCGACACATAGAGGGAAGTGGATGTAGGGTAGCCACGACACCCTCCATGAAGGGATGGTGCCACCCGAAGATGGCACCACGTCGGTGTTGGGTGAGCCTACAAGAATATCTTTCGAAGAACACCTATCCACAACCCTGGGAGATCTTGCACAGGATCCCCACGAGGCCAAGGCCTCGACACCACCAAACTCGCCGCCCACTAGCATGCGCCTCTATGGTCACGAAGCCGCCATCACTGTCTCACCAAAGTTAACGTCACAAGATCTGCAAAATGGAGACTGGTAGTAGATTGAATCGAGGCCAACAACACCGTGACCGCGCGGGAGGGAACTGACTCCACCGCCAAAGTGCCATAGGTACACCAATCCCATTTAGGTCCCGTAAAGCCCCCCGCAGAGGCTCACCTGTCCCAAGAGGGTCCAGCAGACTCATGTAAGTAAAGCCCCCCACCCGAGAGTGCAACAGGCCGGCTACCATCGCCGCTTCTCCCCTGCACGAGCTACACCTCACCACTATCTGCAAAATGAGCTGCTTGAAGGACAAGCCCGCCCGCCTCGACCCAGATTAGGCCCGAAGGGCCTAGATCTGGGTCAAAGGGGCTCATCCTCCGCTGCCCCTCAACAAGTCGTCACCCTATTGCGCTGCACTGCCCGCAACACCACGTTCGCGTCGTTGCGCCGCCACCAACCAGCCTAGGCTGACCGTTGCCTCCCTGAGTACACCGCCGCTGGGAGGAGAGGCCCTGACCTCACCTCCATGCGCCAGGAAGAAGCAGTACGCAATCGCCAACACCACCTAGGAATCGCCCGGTGGCCCTCTGCAGGTGGCGGCGATGGGGGGGGGGGGGGGGGAGAAGGAGGAGGAGGGGCGATCGAGGAGGAGTAGGTCGGGGGTGGCGCTCCGTCGCCTCGGGAGCAACACGAGCGTGGAGCGTTGTTTCCCTCGCCACCCGATCTATACCGGTCTCTAGAGTGAGTGAGGTAGTTCACTATTTTTATTTCCTTTTCCTTGTTTCTTGACGTGAACACAAAGAATAAAGTTAGCAAAACTTAGTAATCTTGGCTGCCCACTCATGATGTTAGGCTACCGACTTTAAAGAAGTTATTATTAGATTACATGAGGCTACAAATGATGCCATCACCTCTTTAAAGATTTTTGCAAGCCTGTATCTGATGCCATCACCTCTTCATAAGGAAACCTTGCTTTGTTTCCTCGTTAACTATGAGGAGGGGAATTTGCCACTCATACATAGAGGGGAATTTGCCACTCATACTTACAGAGCTGACCGACGAAAGTCGTACGTAACCCGTTCCCTATCTATTCGATTCCCCTCTAAACAAGATATTAAAACTATCTGGTGATAAGGTCTCATGATTGCACACATGGCTAACTAGCTTGCACTGGTACTGCACCATTACAATTTTTAATACATTAGTGCAGTGGGACTATTTGTTTTTTATTAGCAACCAGCGGCAGAAAAGAAGACATGACAACTAATATGGTCACGAGTCTTCTCTAGAAAGCTTTTGAACATGCTCATTCGTCTAAAGAGAGAGGGTGCACATGGAGGCCACACAAAATTAGAAGAAAGCAATCTTGCAACGGCTAATAAACTAAGCTAGTGTTTTTTCTTAGGGAACTAAGCTAGTGTGTTTAGTACAGCGGTACTCTTAAACTACTAGGATGATGGAAACCTTTTCGGATGATGGACCTGTTCACATGTCTACGTCTCATACCACTAAACAACTCTGAAATAAAATGTTAGTCTGTTCACTCACCCCCTCATAATTGAGATAATAAAGTTATAAGGAGATGGAAACTCTTTTTTTTCATATGCACCCTATGTAAATTTAGAGATTTGTACATGCAGGTCTGGGAATCCACAAGATATGCTAGTGTTTCCTAGACTCCAAACATTACTCCCACAAATAAATAACAATTATGAAAAAATACAGATTGAAGTTGATCAAGGGTGACATAGCCGTAGGCTTTTTTGCAGTAGATATTTTCAGATCACTTGATGCCGGTGTTGTCCTCTTAATCATATTTTAAAAACGAGATATAATAGGTAATTCATGGTTTATCAGTAAAATATTTGCACTCTATCAACAATACATATAGAGTTTGACAGGGAAACAATTCAGAAGAGTGACTTTCATGCTCTAAAATCCATGCTTTCCATAATTTCAAATCTCCTAAAATTATTGAACTCAAAATACTTTACCCGTAAAACTATGATCAATATTATCTCATATGGAGAACACACACAAAAAATGGATATATTTGTTGTCATTTTTTGCATACAGAGAAAAAATATTCACATTTTGTTTTGCAAATCATCATCATATAGCACTCTCTATGTCTATGATTTTTTTCTTCATATTTTTGAAAGGGCCAAATGCAAAAGAGAAAACTATCAAAACTAGTATACAATTAACTTAAGAAATAAAAAGCTCAACTTCAATACATATAGCTTCATTTTAGAGTTCCAAGTCGAGGCAAGACCAATATTTCTTGGACCAAAATGTTTTATGCTCATTGGTCAAACTAAATTCAGATGAGTCCGTCCCCTATGGTTAGGCATGGTTGTATTTTCTATTCTAACATATTTTAGCTATCTTCTGCATTTTATGTCCTTTGCTCTTCATTAACTTTTGCTCTTAAACGAGTTCAATATTTTGCCTACCGTCATACCAAACAAGCAATATGATGAGCAACTAGAGTGAAAGCCAATCGGCAACAAAGGCGGAAGCCTTGGATCTATATTCGTAAATGTTGCGATTTAAATGGGCCTGATAGTCGCCAATATTTTTGGCCGATTAACGTACAAGGTCTTACTCGGGTAACCTATAGGAGCTAGGATGATGCACCTCAATGCATCTTCGAGGTTGGAGTTACATCACGATACGATACGATACGCAAGATAGTAAGCCGACATTTTTAGAACCAGAATTCTCGGTTTCTCTGGCGGGAATCCGTATGAGATTCCGACGACTATTGTCTGAGCTAGTCAACTTGATTGCCCTAACTTGATTACCGATTCTTCGAAAACATAAGTCATTGAAGAAATGAAAGCAAGAACCATGGCTTGAGGATAAACAATAGATTGTATTCAATATTTTAATTGTGTGGTTAATTTCAATCGACCATCACCCCACACATATATATATATATATATATATATATATATATATATATATATATATATGGACTCCTAGACTTCTCGGTTAATTGTTTTGCTGCCGGCTTACATTGATTTTGCGTCCATCCATCAAATACACTCACAAACATCATCGTTATGGCCAATCCGCTCAGACTCGGTTGACTTTGATTTCGACATGGACACCTACCATGGATATGACAATAGTTTTAACAAGCTGCTCGATACAAATATACCTACAAATACAAGCATTGCAGCGTCGTGAAAATAAAAGTGTCTTTACAAAATTTCCCCGAAGCAAAGGGTCCTAACCATAACTTTTGGAAACACAAATACCATGGCATAAAACAAAGAGATACTACTTAGAAAATCGCAACGAGAAAGCGCGCACTGAATAACGACGGCTGCGTGCCTACCGAGCGCGGGCGGAGGCAGCCAGCCACGCTACAGCGCCAAATTCCACACCAAACAAAAGCGCGGCGACGAAGGAAGGAAGGAAGGAACGAGCAGCCAACACCCGCGCCGCACCACCTCACCTCACCTCACCGCACTACTCCTCCAATTCCAATGTCTAATCCACTCCCTAATCACCACCACCGCACCAGCAGCAGCAGCAAATAAGTACGCCCAACCCCGCGACGGAAAGCTAATCTCTTTTCTTTCTTCTCTTCTCTTGTGCTTGCTCCTTTTTCTTCCATCAACCTCCCACCATCTCCACCACCAGCAGCACCACTACCCATCTCATTCTTCTTCTTTCTCCCACCCACCTTTGAGCGAGCCGCCCCGATTCCTCACGCCATCTTCTTTGATCAAGGTGGGCGGCCATGATCTCTGTAGGAGGGTCATCTTCGTCTTCTTCGTCGTCGTCGGGGGTGAGGATGGGAGGGGCCAAGAGGCGGGGGAAGCCGGGCGGAGCCGCTGCTGGGACAGGAGCGGCCCCGGGGCCGTCGCAGACCAAGTGGCGGAGCGGCACGCAGGAGAGGATCTACGGGCGGCGCCTGCTGGACGCGCTGCGGGCCACGCGGTCGGGCGCGCCGCAGCCGCAGCCACGCGCCGTGAAGGAGGCGGCCGACTCGGCGCTGGCGCTCACGGCGCGGGGGCAGTCGCGCTGGAGCCGCGCCATCCTGCTGGCGGGCGCCACGTCCTGCCGCCGCCGCGTGCTCGTCAAGGCCGGGGGGAAGATCCGGCGCCACCCCCGCCCGCAGGCGCGCGCGGCAGCCGCGGCGGCGAAGGCTGCGGCGGCCGCGTCCGCCAGCGAGCCGCCGATGCTGAAGGAGAGGAAGGTGAAGGACCGCCTGCGCGTGCTGGGCCGGCTCGTCCCGGGGTGCCGGAAGCTGCAGGCCCCGGACCTGCTCGAGGAGGCGGCCGACTACATGGCCGCGCTGGAGATGCAGGTCAAGGCCATGCGCGCGCTCGCCGACGCGCTCGCGGCGGCCCAGCTATCCTCGAATCCTCAGCCGGGGGCCGCCGGCGACGACGAAGCCGAAGCCGAAGCCGAGATGGAGAGGTGAGGGTCTGACCGTCTGGTGAGTGGGGAATGATTGATGACATGACGGCCTTGGGCTCGGGAAAATAAGGGCGATTAATTAATGGATGGATGGATTATTAGTGCGAGGGAGGGAGGGTCTGGGATTCCAGTCCCGGAGGGTGGTATTGTGATTCCGACGATGATTGCTGCTGCTGCTGATGATGATTTGTAAATTCTTCATACTTGTATAAGTAATGCTGCTCTGCTCTGCTCCTCTCTTCTATTCTTCTCGAAATGTTCTTCTTCCTGATGAAACAAGACGGGGGATTCATGTGTCTGTATCCTACGCTTTGATGATTTGGCTATGTCAATGGGAATTATCATTAGGAGTTGTGTTTCATGCAAGGGGCAATTCCAGCTCGTTAGTTTCATCGCTTGCTGGAGCTGAATTCGACAGGATTCCAATCATTTCTTGAGAAATCTTAACAACAAATCGTCGCGTTTCCGAACTAGGCTGAACCTCCTAGGCCCCCGTCAAGTACAGGACAGCCCATCCTACTACTACATCCTAGTTCAACTCGAGAGAGACAATCTCCGCTTGAGAAGAAGAAGAGGAAACTTGCCGACAACATAGACAGAGATGGTGAGTGGATTTGCAGGTGGCTCGATCGTAGAAATGTCGCGCACTTGGTACTAGTACTACTACAATACAAACCGTCGCGCTTAAACTAGTTCTAAACAGAGATCAGACAAGGCGTGAGCAGAGAAAGATTCCGTCTGCTCTCGGCGCAGACCGGTCTGACGCTGGTTTTCCTGATCCGTATGGATGGGTCAACTTTTTTTTATCTTCAGACTTGAGCATCTGCTGCCACAAATATGTTTACTGCTACGCAGTGCTGCAGGAAATTTCTTGAAAATGTTCTCTGCGGAAGAAGCTCCAGGGGGCGACAGCGATCCGCGCCGTCGTCGTCGTGTTTTCCTCCTTTCTCGATACCACGGGAATTTTTCCATGGAGGACAGGAAATGTTTTCGGCATCTGCAGAATGCGAATTTGATTGAGTGATTCAGGGAAATCTTTCACAAGGACTAGAATCTGCCGCTTGAGGGGAAATTCAGAGGATTCCTTGATCACTTGTTGCAAACAGATACTTCGGTCATACACACAGCCTTTCCATGCTCCGTATAACCAATCTGAACACCTTCCTCAAGATCGATTATGTGAAACTCGTTTGGAGCTTTCTCCACCTCTCTTTCTATATATATGTACTACTCCCATCGTCTATAAATTTTTCTAAATTCACATGTATCTAGACGTGTTTTACTGTATAAAAATATGCGAATCTAGACAAATTCAAGTCAATTATAGCCAGATAAAGGGACTAACTTTTTGTTTCAAGTATCTTTGTCTGTCTCTCTTCGTAAGCTTATATTTTCCTCAACATTTTGAATCATAATGGCACGAGCAATTTGTAAATATGGTGGTGTTGACAAAAATATGAGGTAAGTTCGCCGTCTAGGTAGCAACGCGGATTTTTAGGACATGGGGACCTCCTGAATCTCACTATACTTATCATACTATTTACATAGTTATCTGGGCATTAAGTTACATGAAGGAAAACGCTCCTACTCAGGCGGAGGCTGCCATCCTCCGGGTGCTCCGCCCGCGTAACTTGCCACGCGTCCTACGAAAAAGATGGACATCGCTGCATGGGCCCACCTTCACAACCTTACCGCGCCCATTTTTTCCTTATCTTCCCGTAGCAAAAACTGCTCGCCTCATCTTCAACAACCCGACGCCCATCTCAAAAAAAAAAAAACCAACGCCACCACCGCCCAGCTCGTCGCCTCCACCTCGTGCGCCCCCACCTCTCTTCCCCATGGAAAATCGGCGCCATGGCCTACCTACGGACCGTCGGAGACATGGTCGGAGATGACCACGCGCCCTCGGAGATGGAGGCTCTAAGGGGGGAGCAAAGGTGCGGCCTCACCGTGCTACGATGCAGCATTGAGATGCTGCCAGCGGCGGGCGGTGCTGCTACGAGCGCCTAGACGCGGTGCTGCCAGTAGCAAGAGAAGATGCAATCGTCGGCCGGACGGTCTTTGCCGCCCGGTAGCGCTACTCTGACATGGACGCTGCAAGTCGGCCAGAGAAGAAGATGCCAGCGGCAATTTGCTTTTTTTGCTACAATTGTTATGTTGATTTGCTTTGTACGAATAAAATTTTTGCTACAAATATTTTTGTGGTTTTTCCTAATGTATTGTAAATTTGCTATATTTCTTTTTCGATTTTGCTACTATACTATAATTTTTTTGCTACACGTTTCTCTAGCAAAACTAGCTACAGTTTTGCATCACAATTCTCATACTGGGAATTCCGTTTTGCTACAACAGTAATAAAAATTGCTACGAGTTCTTCGGCGAGATTATTTTGCTACAACTATCATGTGATTTTGCTACAATAGCTTAAATTTTTTGCTAATATTTTTCCGCGAGGTCTCCGTTGATGTCTCCGGCGAGATTTTTTTTGCTACAACCATCATGTGATTTTGCTACAATAGCTTACCTTTTTTGCTAAGATTTCTCCGGTGAGGTCTCCGTTGATGTCTCCGGCGAGATTTTTTTTTGCTACAATCGTCATGTGATTTTGCTACAATAGTGTATCTTTTTTGCTACGTGGTTTCCGGCGGGGTCTCCGAGGAAATCAGTCTTTCTCTTCTATTTTTAAACGAACTCTTTTTTGCTACACGCAGCAAAAATGGGGTAATTTTTTGCTACATACAAACCAAAGCTTTTAGACAAAACATTGGACACGTGTCACCAGGATGAGTCGGAGGCTGGAGGGTCTTTTGCTACACTGAAGCAAAACGGAGAGTTTTTTTGCTTTATAGAAGCAAAAGTGGAGATTTTAACATAAAGGAGGACACGTGGCAGCAGGAGCACCCGGAGGTTGAGTCGCTGCTGGCCTCCGAAGGACGCCCAGTACGTCCCTTACATAAAGGTTTATAACTTGACATTCCATTGTTACTATTTATTTAGAACTTTGTCATTTTTGTCTAACCTACATAGATTCGTGTTCTGGTACGCAAAAAATCACGCACATACATACATGCTGAATTTGTTTCCCATTTTTTACTTCAATTAATATGACTAGTCATTAACCTGTGCCTTTTCACGGGCTAGAATATTTTATATTTTCTTACTATTGTTTTTCTTTTGGGTTGCTCACCACAGATTCTATAATAATATGAGACTTCTGTATTTTCTAGGTTAATAGATAATTCATCTAATCCTGAAATCTTCCAATTTTCAAGTTGACACAAATAATTCCAGGGGTATTAATCAAATAATTGGAATTTACCAAAAGGAAAGATGAGGCTTTGCACTGGAATGGACCCAAAACCTGTACAAATATTATCGAGATATGGTAGTTGAATACAAATTTATAGGCCACAATTCATAGAATGCATAAGTATAACAAATTATAGAAATCAAGTACAGACATTTCTAGATAAGTGCGACGTGTGTCCCACCAAAATACTTTGTAGTTATAATTTATGAATGATAAAAGGAACACCATATTGGGCCACCATTGTAGGTCTTTTTGAGTTAACTCATGTTCCCTCGATTGGCTTTCCACCTTATTGCATAGCCTCTTAATTTATTGCAATACAATCTCTAAAACTAAATTTTCCATGATGGAGTGAACTATCCCGGATCAGGTATTAATTCAATATAATAATTATATAATACACCCATGAAACCAAGATCAAGGACTACTTCAAATCCCAAGAGAAAATGCAACCAAGGAAATGATACCATTGAAAAGAGAATTGGACACCAAAGCATGTATTTTATTTCTTGGGTTCGGGAGGTTGGTGCATTTCCAGACCCTTCTCCACGGTTTAGATCTTGTACTTTATAGTGCTATATCAACTCCTTACACTCACCACCAAAGAATTCACTTGTTTTCATCAATTAAAGGATGGTGTGTACGATCTTGCATTTTTAGGGCTGACTAATTATGTGATGCATAATTATGCTATATTGGATGGCAACAACGTAAGATACAATATTTTGACCATGATGAGCGAATACCTCAAAAGCTAACAATTGTGAAACTGACATCCATGTGCCTGTATAAAGTTGGCTAATCATATTCACCATTGCTTCGATTTTGTATGTCAGGTCATAAGCTCATCTTATCTACGATCGATCTTCTGTCATCTTAAACAGTAAATATTTGCATCCATGCGAGTAGTTCAGTGTGGAAGCAAATAATATCTCCTCGGTCCAATGATTTGGAATTTAGACAACTCCATCAGCTAAAATTAATTATAGCTTCCTAAATGAGGTGTTGCATGTTCATAAGATGGTGTGGAAGGTGCTAGAAATCTTAAGCTCCTCCTGTATATTTTTGAAATGATGTCTGGTCTAAAAATCAAATTCCTGAAAAGTGAAGTGATGATGGTTTCTGAGGATGATGAAAAGCTTCACATTTATGCTAACCTATTTAATTATTAACAAGGAAAATGATCAATTAAATATCTGGGTACCCAAGTGTGCTCCAGAAGAATTACAGTTCCTGAGATCGGGTTCCTGGAAGAGAAGTTCAGAAACAAGATGGGAGGATGGATGGGTGGTAGTATGTCTATTGGTGGCAGGGTTATCAACATCAATACTTGTTTAACAAGTGTGGTTGTTTATCCCATGTCGATGGGAATTCTAGACAAAACCAATATTGAGAGGCTGACTAAACCAACTAGATCCTTCTTATGAGCTAGGAATCTGATAAAAGAAAATATCACATGGTCAAGTGGAGGACTATCTGCAAGACAAAAAGTAAAGGTGGGTTGGGAATCAGAGATTTGGCAAAGTTTAATCTGAGCCTTATGTGCAAGTGGTGGTGGAAGCTAGAAAATGAAGATGGCCCTTGGAAAGACTTTATGAGAAGAAAATATCTGGGAAATGGTGGGATATTTTTATACCAAACATAGGAAAAATGACTCAGCCTTTTGGTCCTTCATGTAAAAAAAGCGATATCTTTGTGGTAGAAGGATGCAGGTAGGAAATGGAAAAAGAACTAGTTTTTAGGAAGATGCCTGGTGTGGTCATGGACCTTTGAAAGATAAATTTCATGAGTTGTTCGATTTGTGCAATGAACACATTTCTTTTGTTGAGGCCGCTCTTGGATGGAGATTTTCCTTCAGAAAGTGGTTAATTAGGGGGGTTACAAGAAGAGATGAGTGGTGTGATCAACCTTGTTGTTAATATCAATTTGTCTGCTGATGATGACAAGCTCTTCTGGAAATAGTCTAAAAATGGTCAGTTCTTTGTCAGATCAATGTACAAACACCTATGTTGTAATGGAATTGACAGATCTTTCAAACATTTGTGGAAAGCCAAAATCCCTTTAAAAATCAAGATTTGGTTGTGGTTGATTTGACACAATCCAATTGCCACTAAAGACAACATGTTGAAAAGATAGTGGACTGGAAATTCAAAGTGTCAGTTCCGTGAGGAAGAGGAAACTATTCATCACCTCTTCTTCCAGTGTTCTGCTGCTAAGTATATTTGGAGTATTGCAACAAGATCAATTGGAGATTCTGACAGACCAACCTCATTTCAGCAAGTTTTTTGGTGGCTTCCCAGATTCATTCTAGCCAGATTCATTCTAGCCAGCAGGAATGTTCAGATTGCTGGAGTGGCGGCTATTTGATGGGCAATTTGGAAGTTATGAAATAGAGCATGTTTTGATGATAAATTTATTAAATATCCTAATGATCTGATTTGTTACCCTGTTGCTTTTATGAACTATTGGGCAGGTGCGCATAACCCTGATGACCAGGGCATGCTTCGTGGGGGAGCAAGTGCCCTTCTAGATATTGCAGTGGGATCTTCAAATGCTAAGAGAAATGAACCTCCGCAGATTCATCGCATTTGTGAAAGGTCTGAGGTCGAAGATCGCGATGGGGATGAGCAGATTGTTAAAGAATGAGATACCTTTTGATCATTCTGGTGCTGTTGTTTCTCTCCTCTACCATTCTAGAGACTGGCCCTTGGTACTAGGTCGTCTGTTGGGTTTTTCGTTTGTTGTCGCCTTTGTAATAGACCACTATTGTGTTGTGTTAGCATTAGTCAGCGCTTTATTTTCCTAAGACCTGGTTGTGGTTTTATTTTCTTTGTACCCTTTCATGCACGTAAGATGTTTTATTTTTTTCTGACCTGTATTCCGTTATTCTGTTGAGTAATGGAATCCGGGCCCCCTCAAGGGTCGTTTGGAAAAAAAGTGTTGCTGCGGGTGCAGGGCTGGCCTTCTGCGAGAATGTTCTCTACGGAAGAAACTCTAGGGCGACAGCGATCCGCGTCGTCGTCATCACCGTTGTGTTTTCCTCCTTTCTCGATACCACGGGATTTTTTCGAGGAGGACAGGAAATGTTTTCGGCATCTGCAGAATGCGAATTTGATTGAGTAATTCAGAGAAATTTTTCACAAGAACTAGAATCTGCACCTAAGGGGAAATTGAGAGGATTCCTTTGATCACTTGCTGCAAACAGATATGCTTCAATCATACACACGGCCTTTCCATGCTCCGTATAACTAATCTAAAAACATTCATCAAGATCGATTACGGGAAACTCGTCGCCTATCTTTTCTAAATTCTTTTGAGCTATAGCTTCGTCTTGTCATTACGCACAACTATAGTGTTGCATATACTTCATCTGATCCATATTAATTATCACGGAAATAAATGTATCTAAACATGTTTTAGTGCTAGATACATCCATTTCAACGACAAATAATATATATATGAGGGAGTAGTATTTTTGAGGGTCATTGTCTAAGTGGTTATGAGTTTTTCATGAGATAGACCAACTGTTTATCTCTCTCTACCTCTCTTTCTATATATATGTAGGAAAAATACTTCTTACTCCCGGGTGTAATTATAACCACGTCTTATATACTACCTTACGAAAGTATTTGTAATACTTTATCTATTTCAGTATGTTCATATACTATATCTAAGATACTTACAAGCAAGTTAGGTGAAAAAATTGCAAGTGCACCCATAATTTGCACTATATATATAAAATACCGTCATATTTGTACGTATAAAAGAAGTATGTGAATAAAAATTACATACTATCGAAAAAGTAGTATATATACTGCCCAAATATTCTTATATACTTTATACTACACGTACATACCTTCCGGTATGGTAGACACTGCCTATATAGTGTGAAACACGTATGGATATAACTATACCCGGGTGTAGTATGAATATGTCCTATATATATTAGGCGGTATCTACCATACCTGAAGGTATATACACATAGTATGAAGTATATAAGAATATTTGGGCAGTATATATACTATTTTTTTGATAGTATGTAATTTTTATTCACATACTCCTTTTGTACATACAAATATAACAGTATTTTACATATATAGTACTCCCTCCGTCCATAAATAGATGTCTTAGGTTTTTCAAAATTTGGATGAATCTATATACTAAATAGTGTCTAGATTCATCCAAATTTTGACAAATCTAAGACATCTATCTATTTTAGGTACAATATGGGTGCACTTGCAATTAAGTATCTTAGATATAGTATATGAACATACTCAAATAGATAAACTATTACAAATACTTCCGTAAGATAATATATGAGATGTGGGTGTAGTTACACCTGGGAGTAAGAAGTATTTTTTATATATATACATATATATAGTACTACCTCAGTCTAGAAATAAGTGATTTCTATTTTTTTTCTAAATTCACATGTATCTAGACGCGTCTTAGTGTATAAAAACACGCGAATCTAGACAAATTCAAGTCATTTATTTCCACATAGAGGGGTACTACCTCCATACCGGATTATTGGACTAGTAGAGATTTTAGAGAAATGCCAGTAAATTAAGCTAATTTGTACATTAATTGCATGATTTACTCCTCGTGAGACTACTCCAACCATTTAGTATAGAAAATTGACCAATGCATGCCACTAATTTCTCACGAGAAAGGAGGAAAGAGGGTCATGCATGGCTTCTGGTTTTAATTATCGTATCAATCAATGCTAAACAATTGTCTATCTCCCTTTTTCATAGCCAATCGGTGATCACCTAGGTTCTAACGTTTTGCTAATTTAGCCCAACAATCTGGTATGGAGGGAGTAGCTTTTTTGCTTCAAGTATCTTTGGATTCCGCTAAGTACATGAGTTGGAAATAATTCTTGGACGTGGCACCTTTAGAAAACAGGAGTGTTCACCGTGCGCTCTGCCTATAGGCTCTCTTCACAACAAAACGGACAAGAGATAGACTAGCTCGAGGCACGCTCGTCGTCGTCCGGCTCGGCTGAGGGGAAAATATGGACAACGCCATGGAACTGTAGGGTCCCCTCGAGCTCGAAGGTATGTGTTTTTCTCAAGAGATGGGCGCCCAGCTCCCTTCTCACGGGGGATGTGATGGCACCATCTAGCATTTTCTCGCTATATATGTGGGCAGATGGACTTTTGGAGGCACTCGACCGTCGAGGTGTGTGTGGGCGCTCGCAGGGGCTTGTTTGTCTGCGGTACCAAAGTTTCCGGGCGAGTGCACCGCGGTACCTAAGTTGTCTGAAATTGCCGCGTTTCGAAATGTTGGGCCAACCGAGAGGAGCCATTTCGATGCAAAGTCATTTCACCCCTACCAAATCCAAACATTCCGTGAAACTGTCCCATGAAATAGATGGTCGGGACCCTCATGTCAGTAATATTTACGTGACGTGAGCGCCAACGCGACAACCACGTAGGCAAAACGAGAGACTAAAGGAGCATGGTGCGTTGATCAAATTCACAAATCCACTCCCTCCCTCCTTTCGCATGAACCCTAGCATCGGCGGCGTCGAAATCCCCTTTCCAACCAGAATGATCTCTTCGGACATTTGACTTCTGGCGCCAAGTTGCTGCGCCTACTCGCTGCTACCTGAAGGAAATATGCCCTGAGAGGCAATAATAAAGTTGTTATTATGTATTCCTTGTATATGATAGATGTTTATTTTGCATGCTATAATTATATTAATAGGAAACGTCAATACATGTGTGTTTAATAAACAAAAAGGGTTCCTAGTTATGCCTCTCTTATAGACTAGCTTGTTGAATAACAAGATGATCAAGGTTTTCTGATCATGGACATTGGATGTTGTTAATAACAAGGTCACATCATTTGTGAAACGATGTGATACACATTCATCCGAAGTATAGCATTACGATCAAGTCATTATGTTTATATTGCTATAACATCATACGAAGTAATGTTTATCCTTAGACCATGAGATCATGTTAATTGCTAACACCGGAAGAGTATCTTGATAACATCAAACGTCACACTGTAACAGGGTGACTATAAAGGTGGGTTCAGTGCTACGAAGGTGTTATGTTGAGGCTCATGGATCAAGAGTGGAATTTATCAATCCCGATGACGAATATATATACTCTGGGCCCTCTCGGTAATATCACATTAAGATAGCTTGCAAGCAAGTGATGTGATCACTAGAATGTTATATCACGGGAACAAGAAAAGAGTGCATGTCGGTAACGAGATCAAACTAGGTATTTGGATACCGATGATCGAATCTCGGACATGTATTATATCATGAGACAAAGGGATTAAGTTACTAACGTTAAAGGTTCTCACGATCATAGAAGTCATCGTTGAATGTACAGGAGTCAGTATGGATCTCTAGGTCCCGCTTCTGATTATTAATCTGAGAGGAGTCTCAATCATGTCTGCATTATTCGTGAACCGTAGGGTGACACACTTAAGGGTTGTCGGACACCATTTAGGAGCACAAATGTTTCAGACAAAAGGTTTTCAAAGCGCAGAAAATGTTTCGATAGAAACTAGAATTATTTCGGGTGAAATTGCAGAAAGTGGTTCTGCATGTGATATTAAAATGTTGCAAAGGGTTTTATGTGAATGTTTGTTAATTAAAGTAATTAACAAAATTCTGAATAAAATAAATAAAAGAGTTTTATTAATTGAGAGTTGCATTAAATTTGGTGGAAATTTAATGCATGTGAGTGGAATTTTGGGTGGAGTCAAAATTTATGTGAGTGGAGCTTCACCACATGAGTGAGGAAGAGGTGGGGGCACCCCCCTTTGGCCGCCGGACATGGGAGGGGAGGAGCCCCCTTCTCCTATAAAAGGCTCCCCTCTCCTCCCTCACAAAGCACACCTCCTCGTGAAGGATCTCTCTCCCCCTCTAGATATTTCCCATGGTCTCGGATTAGCGAGATACATGTTCCCGGTGGCTTTGCGTCTGGAAGGAGTTGCTGCTTCCGCTGATTCGCTGGAGCGAGGAGGTGGAGGTTGTCCGGTAGCTTGAACGTGTGCGCAAGGACGGATGCGCTGCTGATTTGCGGCGCTCGGACTTCCACACGATCTTGAGATCGGCAAGCGTACGACTACATCAACCATGAGTTCCTACTCGTTAACAAAACTTGTTGTCTTCGAGGGTAAGTTCTCCATGGATGTATGTCCACCCGTTGCTCTGTATCTAGTAGATAGATCTTGGCGTATAGTTCTCATCGTAGGAATTTTTTTGTTTTCTATGCTGCGAACCCAATAGTGGTATCAGAGCCTGATCTATGCGTAGGTGCTTTGCACGGGTAGTACACATATATTTATATGTGGGCGATGATAATCACGTTATTGCATCTTCTATGTATTTTGGATATTTGTGGCATAGTGGGATGAAGCGGCCCGGACCAACCTTACATGTCATCGTACATGAGACCAGTTCCACGACTGACATGGAACTAGTTTTGCATAAGTTGCTGGCGGGTGTCTGTCTCTCCTACTATAGTCAATATCTGATTTACAACGAGTTGCTAATAACTTGATTATCCTCGTTGTGTTTCATATTCGTAGGTAAGACCGGTTCTATCTCCGAAAGCCCTAAGCCACGCAAAACTTGCAATTGATAAATTAGAGGCGTCTAGTTTAGATCTTGCTGGGCTAGTGTCTTGATATGGTATTGTTGTAAGTAGATGTATGATAGATACTCTTACAACACACTCAACGTATAAGTTCCATAGACCTTGGACTTACACACAAAGGAATGATAGAGATCATACCACGATGCAAATGATAGAGATCAAATGCATGAACCATATCATCTCACTTTACACATTAGATGTTAGCATCTTATACTGCTAGTTTGGCGCTTTTGGTAGCATTGTAAGATGATCCCTCATTTAGATATCAAGATAAAAATGTGTTCTTACTTAAGTATGCACTGTTCTATGGATCGTGTTTCGAGACATCACGTGATGATCGGGTGTACCCGACTCTACGCTTTCATACAGCGGGTGTAAGACAGTTTTACACACGCGAGTACTAAGGTTCTTACTTGGCGAGCCTAGCATGTACAAACATGGGCTTGGAACACGGACTGAAAGGTTAAGCATGAGTCATATAGTTGATATGATGCCCATATAGATGCTCGCCTTTGAAGCTACACCGACTCACGTGATGATCGGACTTGGTGTAGTGGATTTGGTTCATGTAATCACCAAAAAGACACGAGGGGTGTCATTTTTGAGTGGGAGTTCATTAGTAATTTGGATTAGTTGAACTCAATATATCATAAACTTAGTCTAAATAAACTTTACAAACTCTGTTGTAGATGGCACCACCTGCTTTTAATTTTAATATGTTCATGGAGAAAGAGAAACTTGCTGCGAATGGTAGCAACTTCACCAACTGGGCTATGAATTTGAGGATTATCCTCACTGCTGCACAAAAGCAATATGTGCTAGAGGCGCCGCTAGGCCCCCCACCAGCTCCTGATGCCCCTGACGAGGAAAATAATTTCTATATAACTCGTCAGGAGGACCACAACTTAGTTCATTGCGGCATACTGTATGGGCTAGAGCCAGAACTTCGAAAGCGTTTCGAAAATGGCAATGCCTTTGATACCATGGGAGAATTGAAAATGATTTTCGATACCCATGCTGCCGCAGAGAGTTATAATGCTTCTTAAAAGTTCTTTAGCTGCATGATGGAGGAGAACAGCTCCGTTAGTGAGCACGTACTCAAAATGTCTGGGTACGCCGATAAGCTTGTGTCCTTGGGAATAACGATTCCCATTGACTTAGGCATGCATCGTGTTCTCCAATCTCTGCCACCTAGCTATAAGAGCTTCGTGATGAACTATAACATGCAGGGCATGAAGAAGTCTCTTCCCGAGCTTCTGTCAATGCTTAAGACTGCAGAAGTCGAGATTAGGAAAGAACATCAAGTGTTGATGATCAATAAGACCACCGGTTTCAAGAAGGACAAGAAAGGCAAGCATAAGGGAAAGAAGGGCCGCAAATCTGTTGCCGCACCTGAAAAGAAATACCGAGATGGCCCTAAGTCTGATACCGATTGCTACTATTGCAAGGGGATTGACCATTGGAAGCGCAACTGCCTCAAGTATTTGGCAGACAAGAAGGCTAGCAAGGCAAACAAAGGTATATGTGATATACATGTTATTGATGTGTACTTGACTAGTACTCGCAGTAGCACCTGGGTATTTGATACAGATCGGTTGCTAATATATGTAACTCGATTTAGGGGCTATGGAACAAGCGACAGCTAACAAGGGATGAGGCCACGATGCGGGTTGGCAATGGATCAAAAGTTGATGTGATCGCCGTCGGAACGCTACCTCTCCATATGCCATCGGGATTAGTTATAAATCTGAATAATTGTTATTTGGTGCCTGCACTGAGCATGAACATTGTATCCGGATCATGTTTGATGCAAAGTGGTTATTCGTTTAAGTCTGAAAACAATGGTTGTTCGATTTATATGGATAATATGTTTTATGGTCATGCACCTGTGTTGAATGGTTTATTTCTGTTGGATCTCGATAGTAGTATTACGCATATTCATAATGTTGATGCTAAAAAGATTAAACTTGATGATGATATATCTGCATATACGTGGCACTGCCGTCTAGGTCATATTAGCGTTAAACGCATGAAGAAACTCCATTCTGATGGACTTTTGGAATCACCTGATTTTGAATCATTTGATACATGTGAGCCGTGACTTATGGGCAAGATGACTAGAACGCCGTTTTCTGGTTCAATGGAACGGGCGACAGATTTATTGGAAATCATACATACTGATGTATGTGGACCAATGAGTGTGTCAGCGCGAGGTGGATATCGTTATTTTGTTACTTTCACGGATGATTTGAGTAGATACGGGTATATCTATTTGATGAAACACAAGTCTAAAACTTTTGAAAAGTTCAAGGAATTTCAGAATGAAGTGGAAAATCATCGTAACAGAAAGATCAAATTTCTACGGTCCGACCGTGGAGGAGAGTATCTTAGTTACAAGTTTAGCACACATATGAAAGACTGTGGAATAGTTTCACAACTCACGCCTGCCAGAACACCACAACGTAATGGTGTGTCGGAACGTCATAATCCTACTTTATTGGATATGGTTCGATCTATGATGTCTCTGACTGACTTGCCACTATAATTTTGGGGTTATGCACTGGAAACCGATGCATTCACTTTAAATCGGGCACCATCTAAATCCGTTGAAACGACACCGTATGAATTATGGTTTGGAAACAAACCTAAGCTATCATTTCTTAAAGTTTGGGGATGCGATGTTTATGTGAAGAAACTTCAGCCAGATAAACTCGAACCCAAAGCGGAAAAATGCGTCTTCATAGGATACCCTAAGGAACGATTGGGTATACCTTCTATCACAGATCCGAGGGCAAGGTTTTTGTTGCCAAGAATGGATGCTTTCTTGAGAAGGAGTTTCTCGCAAAAGGTGTGAGTAGTCGGAAGGTAGAACTCGAAGAGGTTACTGAACCTTTTCTTCATGAAATGGCGAGTAACGCAGCACCGGAAGTTGTTTCGGAGTTGACTTCACCTAATGAAGAGAGAGCTAATGATAATGATCATGAAACTCCGAAAGAGGACACTACCGAACCTCGTAGGTCAAGCAGGACACGTGCAAATCCTGAACTGTACGACAATCCTGTTATGAATTTCATGATTGATGAAATAGATGACCCTACGACGTATGAAGAAGCGATGATGAGCCTGGATTCCAACAAATGGCTAGAAGCCATGAAATCAGAGATGGAATCCATGTACGAAAACCAGGTTTGGACCTTGGTGGACTTACCTCACGATCGAAAGGCTATTGAGAATAAATGGATTTTCAAAAGAAAAACTGATGCTGATGGTGATGTGACCATCTATAAAGCTCGACTTGTCGCAAAGGGGTTTCGACAAATTCAAGGAGTTGACTACGATGAGACATTCTCTCCCGTAGCGATGCTAAAGTCGGTTAGGATTATGTTAGCGATTGCTGCACATTTCGATTATGAAATATGGCAGATGGATGTCAAAACTGCGTTCCTCAATGGTAATATTGAAGAAGAGTTGTATATGATACAACCTAAGGGTTTTGTCGATCCTAAGGATGCTGATAAGGTATGTAAACTTCAGCGATCCATCTATGGACTGAAGCAAGCATCCCGGAGTTGGAATCTCCGCTTTGATGAGGTGATCAAAGAGTTTGGATTTGTCCAAACTTATGGAGAGGCTTGTATTTACAAGAAAGTGAGTGGGAGCAATGTGGCATTTCTGATATTATATGTGGATGACATATTATTGATTAGAAATGATATAGATCTTTTAAACAGTGTTAAAAGTTATCTAAACAGCAAATTTTCAATGAAAGACCTTGGTGAAGCTTCATATATATTAGGCATTAAAATCTATAGAGATAGATCAAGGCACCTAATTGGGCTATCGCAGAGTACATACCTTGATAAGATATTAAAGAAGTTTAATATGGATAGAAGTAAGAAGGGGTTCTTACCTATGTTGCAAGGCAAGACATTGAGTAAGACTCAAAGTCTGGCTATGGCAGAAGAAAGAGAGATAATGGATAAGATCCCCTATGCCTCAGCCATAAGCTCTATAATGTATGCCATGCTATGTACAAGACCGGATGTGGCACATGCTATTAGTTTGACTAGTAGGTACCAATCTGATCCAGGTTCGGAACACTGGATAGCGGTCAAGAATATCCTTAAGTACTTGAGAAGAACTAGGGATATGTTTCTTATATACGGAGGTGAAGAAGAGCTAGTCACTAAGTGTTATGTCGATGCTAGCTTTGACACCGATCCAGATGACTCAAAGTCTCAATCCGGATACGTATTTCTCTTGAATGGAGCAACAATTAGTTGGAGGAGTTCCAAATAACCTGTGGTGGCTGGATCAACGACGGAGGTGGAATATGTTGCTACTTCAGAAGCAGTGCATGAAGCGGTTTGGATGAAGGAGTTCATAACGGAACTAGGTGTGGTTCCTAGTGCATTGGACCCAATGGTGATCTATTGTGACAACAATGGAGCCATAGCCAATGCAAAGGAACCAATGTCTCACAAGAATTCCAAGCATATTAAGCGCCAGTTTCACTCCATCCGCGAGCATGTCAAGGATGGAGATATAAAGATTTGTAAAGTACACACGGACCTGAATGTAGCAGATCCATTGACTAAAGTTCTCCCTAGGGCAAAACATGATCAACACCAGAACTCCATGGGTGTTAGATTTATGACTATGTAAACTAGATTATTGTCTCTAGTGCAAGTGAGAGACTGAAGGAAATATGCCTTGAGAGGCAATAATAAAGTTGTTATTATGTATTCCTTGTATATGATAGATGTTTATTTTGCATGCTATAATTGTATTGATAGGAAACGTCAATACATGTGTGTTTAGTAAACAAAAAGGGTTCCTAGTTATGCCTCTCTTATAGACTAGCTTGTTGATTAACAAGATGATCAAGGTTTCCGGATCATGGACATTAGATGTTGTTAATAACAAGGTCACAACATTTGTGAAATGATGTGATGAACATTCATCCGAAGTATAGCATTATGATCATGTCATTATATTTATATTGCTATAAGATCATACGAAGTAATCTTTATCCTTAGACCATGAGATCATGTTAATTGCTAACACCGAAAGAGTATCTTGATAACATCAAACGTCACACCGTAACAGGGTGACTATAAAGGTGGGTTCAGTGCTACGAAGGTGTTATGTTAAAGCCTCATGGATCAAGAGTGGAATTTGTCAATCCCGATGATGGATAGATATACTCTAGGCCCTCTTGGTGATATCAGATTAAGATAGCTTGCAAGCAAGTGATGTGATCACTAGAATGTTATATCACGGGAACGAGAAAAGAGTGCATGTTGGTAACGAGATCAAACTAGGTATTTGGATACCGATGATCGAATCTCAGACATGTATTATATCATGAGACAAAGGGATTAAGTTACTAGTGTTAAAGGTTCTCACAATCACAGAAGTCATCGTTGAATGTGCAGGAGTCAGTATGGATCTCCAGGTCCCGCTTCTGATTATTGATCTGAGAGGAGTCTCAATCATGTCTGCATTATTCGCGAACCGTAGGTGACACACTTAAGGGTTGCCGGACACCATTTAGGAGCACAAATGTTTCAGACAAAAGGTTTGCAAAGCGTAGGAAATGTTTTTGATAGAAACAGGAATTATTTCGATAGAAACCAGAATTGTTTCGGGTGAAATTGCAGAAAGTGGTTCTGCATGTGATATTAAAATGTTGCAAGGCGTTTTATGTGAATGTTTGTTAATTAAAGTAATTAAAAAAATTCTGACTAAAATAAACAAAGGAGTTTTATTAATTGAGAGTTGCATTAAATTTGGTGGAAATTTAATGCATGTGAGTGGAATTTTGGGTGGAGTCAAAATTTATGTGAGTGGAGCTTCACCACATGAATGAGGAAGAGGTGGGGCACCCCCCCTTTGGCCGCCGACCATGGGAGGGAAGGAGCCCCCTCTCCTCCCTCGCAAAGCACACCTCCTCGTGAAGGATCTCTCTCCTCCTCTAGATATTCCCCCATGGTCTTGAATTAGCGAGATACATGTTTTCGGTGGCCTTGCGTCTGGAAGGAGTTGCTGCTTCCGCTGATTCGCTGGAGCGAGGAGGTGGAGGTTATCCGGTAGCTGGAACGTGTGTGCGAGGACGGATGCGCTGCTGATTTGCGGCGCTCGGACTTCCACACGATCTTGAGATCGGCAAGCATACGACTACATCAACCACGAGTTCCTACTCGTTAAGAAAACTCGTTGTCTTCGAGGGTAAGTTCTCCATGGATGTATGTCCACCCGTTGCTCTGCATCTAGTAGATAGATCTTGGCGTATAGTTCTCATCGTAGGAAATTTTTTGTTTTCTATGCTGCGAACCCAACACTACCGAGCTCTAATGCCGAATGTCGTGCCAGCCGTTGCGACGATCTAGCCCACCTCTACCGCCGACGAGCTGAGAAGGACGAAGGATGGCAGATCCATTTGCCGAGCAAGAAGTACATCTGGCTAATTGCGGGTGAGCTACTCTTCTCTTTGCTATTCGCACTACCTATAACTTCTAGCTGGCTATTGGCATTACAGAGATATATCGAACATAGAATTGTTTGCTAGCACGACGCTAACAAACAATTCTTATCCTTTGTCCCCAATTTTCTGTCAAGTAGGATCTGCGCTGAACCCAAATACACGGTTCTGGTCACCATCTGCGGCTGCCACATTAAATTAGCAGATGGGAAGAGCACGTGGAATCAAGGTCACAATCTGAAGATGGAAGTAGCGCCTGTGCAGTTATGCACTATCCATGGTTTGATTGCTGCTGTGCGTGAACTTGCTGAAATGAGGCCGGAGCAGACTGCACGGTTCAACATCATTGATGAATGAGGCTTCAAGGTTCCTATAGCGTGTGACAGTCAGCTAATTGGGTTGATGAAACAACATGCTAGGCTTCGCGTGGTTATGCTGATTTGTAACATACTGGCTGAGGAAGCTCCTGCTACTAGGAGTCGCCTAGCTATTATTGGACAAGGAGGTCTAACTCGAACCCCTACTGTTGTTGAGAAAAATGTGGTTCCTCGTATGTGACATGCTTCTGTCAGGCAACCTCCTCGTAGGAGTCCCCGTATTGCTGTTGTGGAAAACTCTGCTCTGGAATCTGCTGGTACTAGTCGTCCCCATGGTGTTATTGCTCCGGCTGCTGCTGACCCAATCCATGCCACTGTTGAGCAAACTAAGGCTTTCGGAGGCTGCCCTGCTGTTGTTGCCAAGACCGCTACCTTGTGTGCGGCTCCTCCTTGAAACCATCCTCAAGTTGTGCGAACCCGTGCTCTAGAATCTGCTGGTACTGTTCGTCCTCGTGTTGTTGTTGATCTGGCCGCTGTTGACCCAATCCCTGCCGCTGTTGAGCAAACTAAGGCTTCTGGAGGCTGCCCCACTGTTGTTGCAAAGACTGATGCCTTGTGTCCTCCTCGAACCCGTGCTCAGGTTTAGCGAGATGCTGGTGTGGAGCTAGCTCATGGTCTGGACTCTGCTAGCACTCGAAACACTGATGTTGTGGGAACTGCTCCTGATCGTCGATGTGGCATGGCAGCAGTTGATCCTATTGTGGCTGCCATTAGAAGGGGCCCTGCCTATCCACCATGTAATGTAGCTCCCGCTGCTAAGGTCCCTCGCCTTGCTCCTGGTCCTAGTACTTCCACCGAGGTTGATCCAGCTAACGATGATGCTGGTGATGGCGACGGTGGCATTAGGGCTGGGTCTGATGGTGCCACTCCACCTCTCGAACCTCTCGAAGGTTTCTATCCTGAAGAACCTGATGATGGCAAAGTAATCGTTGATATCGGTGTCGCGGATTATACTGCAAAATTAGATGATGGCACAGAAAAATTCTATGACGAGTTTGATGTAATCCTTGGCAGATACAATCCTGAAGTGGTAGAGTTATCTGACTTGATGGCATCGTTACGTGTGAAGGTGCTGTGGGGATCCTCCCAGGAAGCACGTTTGTTATATTTTGGTTACAGGAGCAAAAAGGCTATCAAAGTGAAAGATACCAGGGATTTAGTCGTACCGTTTACAAGGAAACATTATAGAGGTGAAGTGTTCTTCCACTTGATAGTGCAAATGGTTGGAGAGGAATTGGAACTCGACAATAGAGATGATGGAATTTTAGAAGGCATGCGTGACCTGATCCATGGCATCACTGGGGCTAGTGTGACTGAGGGTAGCTTCGAACATAGGAGAGTCTTACAGAGGAGCGTCATAAAGAGGAGCAGGAAGAGCATCCCTAGAAAGGGCACCCCGAAGAATAACGTCACCAAGGAGACCACGCCAGAGAAGAGGATGCCCAAGAGTCACACGAAAAAAGGCACCACGCCACAGAGTACAGCCCTAAGATCCAGTCAAAATGCCACACCGAACGGTAGAAGCAAAAAACGCTAAGAGGGCTAGCACGGTGGTGAACACTCCTATGAGTGGTAGAAAAGAAGCAAAGATGGCCAGAACAGAGGCTACCACACCCGGTGGGAGCAGAAAAAATAATACTAATTTGGAGTGGAACACGTCGCTGAGGTCAGGCAATAATGCCAGCACGAAGGAGAACACGCCCAATAGTAGCAGCAAAAGGGATAATTTGGAGCGGAACACGCCGCTGAGGGCAGGCAATAATGCTATCACGAAGGAGAACACGCCCAATAGTAGCAGCAAAAGGGCTAATTCGAAGAAGAACACGCCGCAAAGGTCAGACAATAATGCCAGCACCCTGGAGCCAACACCCGTGAGGGGAGGCAGTAAGGAGATCACACCCAAGAGCAGCAGCAAAAAGCCTAGTTCGATGGGGAATGGAACGCAGATGTCAAGCCCTACTGATACCATCAGGAAAGATTACATCAGAAAGGAGGATATACACAGGAAGAGCAAGAGGGTTCTGTACAGTCAAGATGAAATTGATTATGACTGCTATTTTTCCACTGAAGTACCTGGGATGCGTGTAAACGTAAGACCACCCCATGTGGTTGCAGCAGAACCAACCGAGTGTCTTGGAGAAAACATAGTTGCCGGTGAGGTAGATTGGGGCAATATTCCGATCCATCCGGGTGGAGACGATGGTGCAGCCCCACCCATGGGAGTCAATATGATGTGTGCAGTACTAGGCATTAAATACGATGGCGAGGATTCTGAATCAGATGAAGAAGAAGGCACTATAGAGGATCAAGAATCTGGTGATGATAAAATAGACGAGGAACTTAACGATGAGGCTGGTATTCTAGTCGATGATTTGGGTGTTGAAGTAGAAGAAATGAAACATGACCACGAGTATCCTATAATTTCGGTCGGCACCGAGTTTAGGAGCATGCATCAGTTCAGGATGTCGTTCCGACATTTTTGTATCAAGGGGGAGTTCGACGTTTATTGATTGAAGAACACTGCCCAGAGGTATGAGGCCGTTTGTAAGTTAACGTGGATGAATGGACGGGACGAGGTACATTGTCCATGGAGGATCACAGCAAGAGCCTTACCTGCGTCGAAGGAAATTAGGGTATTGGGGCAATGAATGCAACAAACCATTAGAACTTTCTCTCTTTTCACTCTATAACTACAATTGATGTGCGATATCTTTCTGGCAACTAGTCGTCTCCGCTTATCTTTTAAATGAATATGTGTTGCAGGTGAACAAAATGGGCCCTCCACACATGTGTCCGACAGGCAGCAAACTATAATCCTCAATGGCTGATACGGAGTGGGTGGCTATGCAATATATGTCCATACTAAAGGATAACCCTAAGGAGACCCCGAAGAATATTTAGACTAGCCTTGGTTCTAAATACAACATTGTCCTACCATATTACACGGTTTGGAAAGGTAAAGAGAAAGCTCTAGGGGTCTTGCACAGGGATTGGACCAATAGCTTCAGGATGCTGTACAACTTCAAGGCGGAGGTACAAGCTAGGTGTCCGGGGAGTGTTGTGGAGATTGACACCGAATCAATAAGTGGTAAAATATATTTCAAAAGATTTTTCATGGCGCTTAAACCTTGCATCCAGGGATTCAAGGACGGCTGTAGGCTGTATCTGAGTGTAGACAACACTGTCCTAACTGGAAAATGGAAAGTCTGCCTACGATCTGCCAGAGCAGTTGATGGTCACAACTAGATGTTCCCAGTGGCATTCGGGCTGTTTGAAATAGAAACGGAGGAAAACTGGGTCTTGTTTATGAGGCAACTCAGGAGATCAATAGGCCACATGGATCCATTGGCTATATCCATGGATGCATGCAAAGGGCTGACGAATGCAGCGAAGGAGGTGTTCCCGCAAGCTAAAGGTAGAGAATGCCATGCCCATATGATGCTCAACTTGTACTCACACTATGCAGGCAGCGTATTTCGTTACATGTTTCATGCTGCTAGAGTTTACAAACCTAGTAGCAGCGAATATTTCATGAGCAAGATTTTTGCGGAAGCCCCTAAACTTCCAGAGTACTTAGCCATCCATCGTTCGTAGCTATGGAAGAGGAGTCAATTTAACCCTGACATCAAAGTTGATTACATAAACAACAACCTTGCAGAATGCCTGAATAACTAGGTGAAGGACATAAAAGTGTGTCATGTTCATATCTTGATGGACAACATACGTGGTATGATCATGAAGGTGTTAAATATAAGGAGAGGTCGGTAGGAGACTTAGAGGACATATGCTACCGCCAGTTGTAAAGCAACTGCACAAGAGAAGCCGAGGAATTGCTTATCTTAAGGTTCTCCCGTCAACCAGTAGCAGCCATGAGGTGGTCGATATGTCCAAGAGTGGCAAAAGGGATGTTGTGAACATCTAGCTGCGAGAATGCACCTGCTTAGAGTGGCAGCATACCGGGAAACCTTGCGACCACGCCTTGGCCTTCTTGGTGAAGAAAAGAACTCTACCACATTTGGATCAGTATTTGTCAGACTACTACTCTATGGAAAAGTTCAGAGCTGCGTACGCTGGATCCGTCGAGCCATGTACATGCCCATCTCAGTGGCCTCAAGTCCAACTGTCTTTCGAGCTTTGCTAGCCAGTTACAAAAAGGGGCAGAGGAAGACCTCAGGTGAATAGGTTTAAGAATTTTCTCGAGAAGAAGGGTTCGGCTTTCTGTGCTACCAAGAAGGGCAAAAACAGATGCTAGACCTGCCATCTTATAGGCTATAGAGCAGCGGGCTGTCCCCTTAATGCTCCCAAACCTAGGTATGAGATGGTACATTCACACACAAAATTGTTTATAGTCTGTAGATATAAGGTAGTAATCCATGTACTGTTTTTTTACAGGAAGCGCAAGGTAAGAAACAAGACAGTCGACTCAGTGATTTTACTGCGGGAAGAAAACCGAAACGAGTGGGGTGATGATGCTGGACAAGATTCTGGTGCTGATTGGCCTGACTTCCCTCGACCCGGAGATGCAGGGTACGTGAAGGTAAGAAAATTGGCACCCAGGAAGAGGAAGAAGGCAGGAGATGAAGAAGCTAGTGGACGTGAAGGCAAGAGGAAGAAAGTTGGCACCCAAGCAGAGAAAGAAGGCTAGCAGTGTAGAAGCCTAATGATGTATTGAACTTGAACCTATATATGTAGTTCGGTTAAACTCTAGAGCTATGTGCGTGGAACTTGTCAGGCGAAACAATCTGCCTCCCGTACCCGGAGTAAAATGTATCGCGACTTTAGGATTGGATACGGCTGAGGCCACTAGTTAAATCCAAAATTGTGACTGTGCCACTACTATCTGAACATTCGCAATAGCTGAGCAGTTAAGGGGTCTCCAATCGATGGGTGTTAGTGGCACAGACATGAATTATTTATAGGCGCTTAATAAATCCGTGTTATTGGCATTACACTTATGATAAGTTTCTGGGCTGAAAAACAATTTCTATGCTAGCTGCTACACTCCACGAAGCAACAACTTATTTTAGCTGCCGGACAACGACATGACAACATAAACTGCAAATGCAACAGATAATGCCCAGATAATGAGGAAATTGTTTCCACTGTCTAGCCTAATCTTGAGCCCGTCTGTCTCACCACCTCCCTACCCCTGCCTCCCATGCACCTGGCGAAGCTCCCGGATCTCTCGCTCCATCGCACGAATCTCCTCTTTCTTGTCCCACACAGCATCACGCAGATCCTGAACAAGCTCTTTGTGAAAACCTGTCAGTGGCTTTTCGATCCACACAAACTTGTCATAGCTAGTCCCCGTCCCTTCCTGCGAAGTAGATCGAAGGAAACAAAAAAAAAGAATTACATTACGCTTTCCGGATCCGGGTTACCATTGTACCTACAGTACGATTTACCGCTCTGATGTTGTAGTTGCTGAATTTTCCTGCAGTATTTTTGTCGGTCCACAAAATCCATCTCAGCATCTTCTCACCGCACAAACACAGCATATCGGGGTAGTAATCGTAGGGCGCCCTCCGGTACCTGATGGGGGCACCCGCCTGACGGCGTTGAGCTGACCCTGATTTCGCCCGAGACGAACTGCATGAGCTGCGAGCCATAAGCGAGGGGAGCGAGGGCAGAGGAAAGAGGATCCTTTGGATGTCAGGGTAGTGGTGCAGCGTGATTTATCCCCACTTAATAACTCGGGCAGAATCTTACCATCCACATTCGGCTGACAGGTGGTGGACCTAGCGTGTGGACTTGTCAACCAAACCTCGCGCCTTCGTGGTTCAAAGGCCCTCTCGCGCGCATTGGATGAAATTTTTTGGGACCTTGCCCGCGTACATATCACTAGGAGGCCTTGCTCAGGAACCATACACGCTTGGCCCACAATCTTACTCCCTCCTAGGAACTTGTCATGGCTCGCGTCGGCAGATCCATCTGCTCCACCGCTTCCGGTAGGGCTCGCCGCAACAGATCAACCCCAAGATCCTATCGTCGCAGTATCAAATGGCCATGGTTTCTTGAGAGGAGTGACGATGCTACGTATCCGAGATTGGCCCCTCCTACCTGTAGAAGGACTGATGTGGCGTCGAGCTCGAGCAGGAGCCGCTAGGCGCGATGGCGCTCGGTCCACGCCAACCCCGTCACCTTCGTCATTGTCGATTTCGATGTGGAGGACGACAGGGACAAAGCTGTGCAGAACGCCATTGTAGCGTCCTTGGCGAAGGGCAAGCCACAGGCGGGAGTGGATGTTGCTGGGAAGGGCACGGCGGTGTCACCAATCGAGGTGGACTCCGACGACAGCACTGTGATGTGGGTTTAGATGTTGTTTAGGATGGTTGCAATTTCGATTGTGTTTAGTGCGAGTACAATTATTGTAATGGGTTTGTCGAGCTATATTCAGAAATATGTGCAATAGCAGCGTGTGAGTGCTTCCACTTTACAAATTGTGTCGGTGCCATTTGCATGTTGCATTATCAATGTAGATTACATGTAAACAATCCAACGAAAATCAGATTACAACCATCAGAAAAGAGTGGCAGGATGGAAGAGAAGTTGGGACAGTGGCTTCGAGGGGAAGGAAGAGAAGGGGGCGTGACACTGGCAGGTGGGCCCTCGGAACACGTGACACTGACATGCAGGGGCGGGAGCACACGGTATTGCCAGTCTATCCAGAGCAAGCGGACTTTGCAACGTGACAACAACAAGCTGATTGGACCAATAACTTGTCGAATTATTAAGGAGTACTAAAAAAACTACAACTGGGGTACATTCGCACAACACGTATGCTCTACGCACCTGAGAAGCATCGCTTAAGTCTAACAGTAACAACACCATAAGTACTACATTTCCCTGTCGGTCTTCTCGATACAAATGTAGAAATGCATCTGCCTGTTTGGTCCAACACCGACAAGGTACTGAGATGGCACACATAGGGTCGACCTTAGGGCCTCATACTCCACCTTTCGCGGCATCGGGCAGCTCGGCGCCTCGGCTAGCACAAGAATGCTATCGGACGACGGCGGCTGGGCGTTTGCCCACATGCGCACCGTATATACGGGCTAGGCGCACGAGACCGACCTGACGCATACCGCACACATGAAGGTGGGCCCGGCTCTGGTTCCCGGAACACCGGTGGTGATGGTTAGGACGAAAACAGAGCCGTCCCCCCCTGGAAAATTAGCCGGCGGCATGCTGAGTCAGTGAACGGCACCTGCTCTTGGAGAAGTTGGGCTTGCCCATACGAGATCCTAATCACTTTGATCAAGTTCCCCTCTACAAGGTGGACGACAAGCTCTACCGGCGGGCCGATGTAGTTGCAGCCCGGCTCCGTGCAGGAGCACGCGTCGTGCGGGCACGCGAGCTCGTGGAAGGAGTAACAACGAAAGCATCCTGGGTAGGAGCACACAAGCGGGAACGTCGCTGTGAAGTTGTGCACGAGCATCTCCAGATTCTTGGGATGGATCATCTGCCACATCTGAAGTTCGTCGAGAAATCAGAAAAAAGATTAGCAGTTAGATTGGCAAATAGCAGGAATATGTAGGATAAGTTCAAAAGCTTGTAAAATGATTTCTTAGCATGAAGGTAGCGACCCGAGAATTAGCGGATGTCGTCCGATCACGGCGCACAAAAGCCGGTGGTGTCGTCCAGGCACAGTCACGTGTGGTGGATGAGGGGAGAGGGGGCTGCGGAGTAGACGTGCTCACTCACGAGCTCTATGATATTACTAGTAGGCTATAGGGGAGTGGAAATAATAGTAATATAAGTGAAAATGTAAGCTCGGCCAATCATGTCACGGAATAGACTACTTACGGATCGCTCTTATGAAGAACCATCTTATTCGTCCACGCGCCACAATCGAACAGTCTGCGACAATCAGATCGGACAACTACTTTAGGGGAGCTTCTAGAAGACGCGATCTTATGTGGTTTGTAGAAAGAACACACATGCAATGACATTGGTTGATCCATGTGTGGTTCATGACAGGAACACACATCCAATGCAATTGTTTGATCCATATGTGGTTTGTGGAAAGAACAGACATGCAATGCCATTAGTTGATCCATATGTCGTTTGTGGAAAAGAACACTCATGCAATGACATTGGTGGATCCATATGTGGTTGATACATTGCAAATGTATCTATAATTATTGATATTCCATGCTTGGTTTTATCTACTTTCTTGTGTTTTGTCCACACTTTGGAGTACTTTTCATATGATTTCTTGGACTAACCTATTAACAAGAGCCATAGTGCCATTTTGCTTTTCTGTTTTTGGTTTCAGAAGTCGGAAAATGAATATTCTCGAATTGACGGGACAAAAGCCAAAGTCACTATTTCTGAGGGGACACTTGGAGCGAATCTGAGACGGAGAGAGGGCTAGGGCCTGGCCACACCACATGGCCTGGGCCAAGCCCAGGCTGTGCACAGGGGTGGTCTGCCGCCCTGTGCACCCTCGGCCTCTCCTTCCGCCTATATATTGCCTCTGATATGGAAACCCTAAGTACCCGATTAAAATTCCACGAAAGAGTCTATAGCCACCGTCATCTCCATCCCTAGATCGGGAGGGATCTGAAGCTCTTCCCGGCACCCTGCCAGAGAGGGGAATTCATCCTGGAGGCCTTCTTCATCATCATGCAAGCCTCCGGTGTGATGCGTGAGTAGTTCATCTCTGGACTATGGGTTCATGTAGTAGCTAGATGGCTGATTCTCCTCCTTTGTGCTTTCATGTCTAGATCTTGTGAGCTCCGTTCATGATCAAGATCATATATTTGCAATTATGCATGTTGTGTTTGCGGGGATCTGATGGATATTGAGATGCTATTTTAGATTGATTATTGATTCTATCATGTCTTTGTTATTTGTGATCTTGCATGCTTTCCGTTGTTAGTAGCTATCTTGGCCAAGTAGATGCTAGCAACTCCAAGAGTTAGTATTTATGATCGATAGTGGGTTCATGCCTCTGGTAATCTGGGGAAGTGACAGAAATCTCTAAGGTACTAGATGTGTCGTTGCTAATAGGGAGAAAACAACAATCCTTTGTTCATAGAACAATCATATTGTTTACTTTACACGCCATTCGTAATGCAATAATCTGTGGCTTGCAACTTAATACTGGAGGGGGTTCGGATGATAACCTGAAGGTGGATTATTAGTCATAGATGCAGTTGGATGGCGTTCTATGTATAATGTTGTAATGCCCAATCAAGTCTCAAAGGAGTCAAGATGAATAGTATATGCTTGTATGCTTTCTCGATGTTTGTCAATTGCTTCGCTGTAATTTGTTCACCCAACATGTTATCTATCTTAAGGAGAGCCACCTCTAGTGAATATGGACCTGGTCCTTTCTTTTACATACAATCTACAATCAACTGTTTACTGCTTTGTGTTTACTTTCTACAAACTATTACTTCCTTCCATTCGATACGTTTAATCCTTTGTTTTCAGCAAAACCGGTGAGATTGACAACCTCATCGCAAGTTGGGGACAGAGTTCTGTGGTTGTGTTGTTCAGGTCTCCATGTTGCTATTAGCATCGGTAGTGCGCCCTGCCAAGGCTTAGCTAGCAACACCTTTGGGGTGTTTCCTTGCTCCTACTGGATTGATAACCTTGGTTTCGTACTGAGGGAAAACTTACTGCTGTGCTCATCATACCTTCCTCTTGGGGTTCCCCAACGAGCTCGATATATTTTGGGCCAACAAGAATTTTTCTGGTGCCGTTGCCGGGGACTGAAGAAGAAGCTCCCACATCAACTACGCGCCATCAAAGATACTTTTTCTGGCGCCGTTGCCGGGGAGTCAAGGACATCTTCACAAGGGGAGTCCCTCATAACCGATCTCTTTACTTTGTTATTTTTGTTTTGCTTAGTTTACTTTTGTTTTGTTTGCTTGTTTCTTTATCAAAAACACACAAAAATTATTTTTACAAGTTTGCTTTCTTTATTAAAAATACAAAGAAATGACTACCCTTGAAAACACTAAGTTGTGTGACTTCACTAGCACCAACAACGAGATTTTATGAGCACACCTATTACTCCACCTGTGCCTGAAGCTACTTTCTTTGAGATAAAACCTGCTTTACTCAATCTTGTTATGAGAGAACAATTTTCTGGTATTGGTAATGAAGATGCTGCTGCCCATCTAAATAACTTTGCTTAACTTTGTGAGATGCAAACGCATAGGGATATAGATGGAGATATTATTAAGCTGAAATTTTTTCCTTTCTCTTTGAGAGGAAAAGCTAAAGAGTGGTTGAATTCCTTAACTAGGAATAGTATTGATTCTTGGACTAAATGCAAAGATGCTTTCATTGGAAAATACTATCCTCCTGCTAAGATTATATCTATGAGAAGTGAAATAATGAAGTTCAAACAATCTGAAAATGAACATGTTGCTCAAGCTTGGGAAAGAATGAAATCTTTGGTAAAGAATTGTCCCACTCATGGACTGACTGCTTGGATGATCATCTGAACTTTTTATGCAGGATTGAACTATTCTTCAAGGAACCTATTGGATTCTGCTGCTGGAGGTACCTTTATGACCATTACTTTGGGTGCTGCAACAAAAGCTTCTGGATAATATGATGCTTAACTATTCTGAATGGCATACTAAGAGAGCTCCACAAGGTAAGAAGGTAAATTCTGTTGAGGAAACCTCCTCCTTGAGTGATAAGATTGATATTATTATGTCTATGATTGTGAATGGGAAAGCCCATATTGATCCAAATAATGTTCCCTTATCTTCTTTGGTTGCTCAAGAAGAGCTAGTTGATGTGAACTTTATAAGAAATAACAATTTTAGCAACAATGCCTACAGGAATAATTTTGGTAACAACAATTATAAGCCATATCCTCCCAACAATGGTAATGCTTATGGAAATTCCTACAACAATAATAGGAGTGCACCCTCTGAACTTGAAGTTATGCTTAAGGACTTTATTAGTAAACAAACTGCTTTTAATAAAACTATTAAGGAAAAACTCTCAATGCTGAAAGAAATATAGCATCACTTGCTGAAGCTCAAACTTCTTGGAATAAAATGGCTACTAAACCTGAAACTAATGATAATCCCTTTGCAGCTACTAATGCCATACAAGTAAGAATTGATGAAAATGTTAGACTATTAGCTGAATTACATGCTAAGTGGGAAAGAGAAGATGAAATTGCTAGAAACATTAGTGTTTCTACTATCACCACCACTAGTGTTGAGGCTAGTAATAGTGCTACTACTTTAGATGATAAAGTTGATTTTGATCTTGATGGTTGCAACATCTCTGAAGTTATTAAGTTCCTACAAAACCTTGCTAAAAGTCCTAATGCTAGTGCTATGAACATGGCTTTTACAAAACACATTACTGATGCTCTCATAAAGATTAAAGAAGAAAAGATGAAACATAAAGCTTCTATTACTATAAAGCAAGAAGGTGGTTGGGAACCCATCATTAACATGAAAGTGAATGACTTTGATTTCAAAGCTTTGTGTGATCTTGATAGTAGTGTTTCTATTATGCCTAGAAGGATTTATGATATGCTTGATTTGCCTCCTCTTGAAGATTGCTATTTGAATGTCCCACTTGATGCTAATGCTAAAAAGAAACTCATGGGGATTCTTAACGACGTTCTTATTATGGTTAATGATTCCTATGTCCCTGTTGATTTCTATGTTTTGGATGTTGAATACAATGCTTCTTGTCCTATTACTTTGGGAAGACCTTTTCTTAGAACTGTTGGTGCCATCATTGATATGAAAGAAGGCACCATTAAATATCAACTCCCACTCAAGAAAAGTATAGAACACTTCCCTAAAAAGAGAGAAAATATTTATTTTGCTTCTCCTATGAAAACAAAATTTGGTTTTAATGCTTCTTCATTTGAGAACACTTGATTCTTTCTTTGATTCTTATGCCTAACTTAAAGGCGTTAAAGAAAAGTACTTGTTGGGAGATAACCCAAGAGTTTTAGATGAGTCTTGGAAGTTATTACCTCTGTAATAACCTCTCCTTATCCTTTTTATTTGCTTTTTGTACCAAGAGTAACCTCTAATGAGAGTGAAGTAATGATTGGGAAAGTTGCTGTCCTGAAACAGATTTCTGTGCTTCACTGTAAATATTCCTGAGAGAGCTCTGTAGGTCGGATTGAGCTGTAATTGTTTTTGCTTCTGCCCCAGGTTGTTATCTAACTTTCGTTAGTTCAACACGTTTTGATTTGAGCAACAGAAGGTCTTCGAAAAAATTCGTCTTTACCTGCTGGTCTGTTTTGACAGATTTCTGTCATTTTCTGTATTTGCTTCTTGTTGGTTCCTTCTTGAGTTCTTTTTGGGAATTGAGCTTTTTGAGGGAAGTGCTACAGTAGCTAGTGTTCTAATGGAAGTTTATTTGGTGTTAGAACTGAAACTTTAGACTTATTTATCTTAAGTGCACTAATGTTGCTAATGAGATTGTGTGAAGTTTTGTATGAAGGAAAAATTTCAGGTGTATGGAAGGAATGAGTAATGAGATGAACGATGGACTAAATCTCAAGCTTAGGGATGCCACGCGTGTCACCCCAATAAATATCCAAGAAGTACAAGCGTCAAAGCTTGGGGATGCCCAAGGCATTCCCCTTCTTCATCAATAAAAATCCCAGGTTTCTTCCAAACGCTTCATTTTTATTGTTTGATGCACAGTTGTGTTTTTCTTGGAGCGTCTTCTTTTTCATTTTCGTTTTGGTTTTCGTTTGCTTTGGCTTGCTTAGTTTTCTGAATAAGTTGGTTGGACCCCCTCTTTCACACTTTGGTTTGCATTTAGTTTGGTTTGGTTTGGAAAAGAGTAGGAAAGTTCATGCTTATGTGGTAAAAAGAGCTCGTTTTGTTGTGGCCTATGCTTTGTCATGCCATGCTTGATATTGTTTTGGCTTTATGCTTAGTATTCTTTGCTGTAGCATGACTTGTTATAAACAATTGAGATTGCTTAATGTGCCTTGGATGAATCATGCGTTGTTTTAGCATATTAAAGCATAGTATAGTGGTATTCTCCTTTGATGCTTTATTTGGGTTGACTTGGCACATGCTCACACCATGTTATGAATATCTCAAGTCACCATAGCCTTTATTATCCTTTAGTTTTCAACTTGTAGTATCACTTTATGCTTTGATCAATGATGTTTTGTTGCTCTGCATGATTATGGCCATTATTGCTCTCTTAGTTTGTCGCTCCTAGTCTTTTGCTAGCCTCCACAACCAAGTATGAGTTCCACTCATGCATCCAACTCCCTAAACCAAGTTATTCCAAAGAGTCCACCATACCTACCTACTAGCTTACGCTATTCCAAGTATATTCATGCTTTTGTTTACCTTCCACTTGTTATGAGAAAACTAGTGATTAAAGCTCTCACGAACTTGATGGCACACTATACTTTACTTGCCCTTAATAAACTTGAACCATTGTGTCGTCTATGTTGTATATGCTTGCACTTATTTGATGGGAATTAGCAGAACCATGCTTTCATGGGGAACGCTTTCAACATTGCACTTGGTACTTGTACCTAGTTGATATCATGCTCTTTTGTATATGGATGTCGTCGGTGTGAAATGAAAGGGGAGCTTGTACTACACTTGATGATAATTATGGTTTTGGTCTTGATGGTTGCAATATCTCTAAAGTTATTAAGTTTCTACAAAAGCTTGCTAAAAGTCCTAATGCTAGTGCTATGAACATGGCCTTTACAAAACACATTACTGATGCTCTCATAAAGATCAAAGAAGAAAAGATGAAACATAAAGCTTATATTCCTATAAAACAAGAAGATGGTTGGGAAACCATCATTAATATGAAAGTGAATGACTTTGATTTCAAAGCTTTATGTGATCTAGATAGTAGTGTTTCTATCATGCCTAGAAGGATTTATGATATGCTTGATTTGCCACCACTTGAAGATTGTTATTTAAATGTCCCACTTGATGATAATGCTAAAAAAACTCATGGGGAGTCTTAATGATGTTCTTATTATGGTTAAAAATGCCTATGTCCCCGTTGATTTCTATTTTTTGGATGTTGAATGCAATGCTTCTTGTCCTATTACTTTGGGAAGACCTTTTCTTAGAACTGTTGGTGCCATTATTGATATGAAAGAAGGCACCATTAAAATATCAACTCCCACTCAAGAAAGGTATAGAACACTTCCCTAAGAAGAGAGAGAATATTTCTTTTGCCTCTCCTATGAAATTTTTTTTGGTCTTAATGCTTCTTCATTTGAGAATACTTGATTCTTTCTTGCTTCTTATGCCTAACTTAAAGGCGTTAAAGAAAAGTACTTATTGGGAGATAACCCAAAAGTTTTAGATGAGTCTTAGAAGTTATGACTTCATTAATAACCGCTCCTTATCCTTTTTATTTGCTTTTTGTGCCAAGAGTAACCTCTAATGAGAGAGAAGTAATGATTGGGAAAGTTCCTGTCCCGAAACAGATTTCTGTGCTTCACCGTACAAATTCGTGTAAAATCTATGTACGTCCTTTTGAAGCGTGAATTTTTGTGCTTCTGACCCAGATTGTTATCTAACTTTAGTTAGTTCAACACTTTTTGATTTGAGCAACATAAGGTCTTCTAAAAAATGCGTCTTTACCTGCTGGTCTGTTTTGACAGATTTCTGCCATTTTCTGCATTCGCTTCTTGTTGGTTCCTTTTTGAGTTCTTTTGGAGAATTGAGATTTTTGAGGGAAGTCCTACAGTATCTAGTGTTTTAATGGAAGTTTTATGGTGTTAGAACTGAACCTAAAGACTTATTATCTTGAGTGCACTAATGTTACTAATAAAGATTGTGTGAAGTTTTGTATGAAGGAAAAATTTCAGGTGTATGGAAGGAATGAGTAATGAGATGAAGGATGGACTAAAGCTCAAGCTTGGGGATGCCACGCGTGTCACCCCAAGAAATATCCAAGAAGTACAAGCGTCAAAGCTTGGGGATGCCCAAGGCATCCCCCTCTTCATCAATAAAAATCCCAGGTTTCTTACAAACGCTTCATTTTTATTGTTTCATGCATAGTTGTGTTGTTCTTGGAGCTTCTTATTTTGTGTTTTCGTTTTGTTTTTTCGTTTGCTTTGTTTGTTTAGTTTTCTGAATAAATTGGTTGGACCCCCTCTTTCATACATTGGTTTGCAAATAGTTTGGTTTGGTGCGGAAAAGAGTAGGAAAGTTCATGCTTAAGTGGTAAAGAGAGCTTGTTTTTGACTGTGGCCTATGCTTTGTCATGCCATGCTTGATATTGTTTTGGCTTTATGCTTAGTATTATTTTCTGTAGCATGACTTGTTATAAACAATTTAGATTGTTTAATGTGCCTTTGAAGAATCATGTGTTGTTTTAGCATATTAAAGCATAGTATTGTGGTATTCTCTTTTGATGCTTTATTTGGGTTGGCTTGGCACATGCTCACACCATATTATGAATATCCAAAGTCACCATAGCCTTTATGATCCTTTAGTTTTCAAGTTGTAGTATCACTTTATGCTTTGATCAATGATGTTTTGTTGCTCTGCATGATTATGGCCATTATTGCTCTCTTAGTTTGTTGCTCCCAGTATTTGGTAGCCTCCGCAACCAAGTATGAGTTCCACTTAGGCATCCAACTCCCTAAACCAAGTTATTCCAAAGAGTCCACCATACCTACCTACTAGCATATGATATTCCAAGTATATTCATGCTTTTGTTTACCTTCCAAATTAGACTTGTTATGAGAAAACTAGTGATTAAAGCTCTCACGAACTTGATGGCACACTTTACTTTTCTTGCCCTTAATAAACTTGAACCATTGTGTCATCTATGTTGTATATGCTTGCACTTATTTATTGGGGATTAGCAGAACAATGTTATCATGGGGAACACTTTCAATATTGCCCTGTTACTTTGTACCTAGTTGATATCATGCTCTTTTGTCTATGGATGTCGTCGGTGTGAAATGAAAGGGTAGCTTGTAAGTCCACGGAGTTATGTATATGTGTTAGAGAAACGTCTGGGCCGCTGGTCTAATCCATGCTGACATGGTGGAAACCTACAGCGTAACCATAATGAGTTGTCTATGAAGCATTCTTCTTATAAAAAAAAGAGTCCTATTGAAAAAAAAGAGAAAAAGAAAAAAAGGAGATTAAGAAAAGAGGAAAGAAAGAAAAAATCACCATATTCCCATGGTAAAACAGATGATTGCTGAGATGCTCGTTGTCTGCTTGCCTTGTCATTTTGATATGGGGATTTTTCCGTATCATCGGGCAAGGGGTACCCCGTTGGCGGTTCTTTATGATACACATGTACTTACGATGACAAGAACTTACCGAGGACTAAACTTGAGTAGCATGAGGAGCGGCCCTCGTATTCAAGGGACATGAGATTTCTAACTTATACTTCGTCAAGCATGTACACCATAGTTTGTTCACTTTAACCTTAATCACTTCAAGATGCTTATGATAGGGGCAATGAGAGCTGAAAGCTATAAGTACCATAATTTTTGGAAGCTCTTTATGAAACTTGAATCTCTGCTTCCTTCTATGAAGGCCTTTCTTCCACCATTATATTGAGTCTCCACCTTCTACCTTTATGCACTTACTTTGAGAGCATAGTGTCCATTCTTAGTTCTATGTGCATTGTCCCAAGACTAGTTGATTGATGCATACCTTGATATTGCTTGTTTTAAACTATTTGTATCTAGTCACTCTTATGAACTTTGAAGGTGTCCTATGCATTTATATTTGCTACTCTATGAGGGACAAGCTAAATACTATTATGCTATGTTTTATTTATGTGAAACAAACAAACGTCTTGCAAAGCATTGTTATTCATGAATCTTTTGTTTGTGCCTTTTCATGTTGCAACATAGTTTCTTTGTCTTATTGCTAGAACTTTGTCTTTCATGTTATGATTGAAGTACTATGATCCCAGCTTTGAATGTTTTACAAATACTTTGATCAAGTTTATGATGGTGCATGTCACCTCAAAAATTATTCTTTCTTTTTATCACTTACCTACTAGGGGCGAGCAGGAGTTAAGCTTGGGGATGTTGATACATTGCAAATGTATCTATAATTTTTGATGTCCCATGCTTGGTTTTATCTACTTTCTTGTGTTTTGTCCACACTTTGGAGTACTTTTCATATGATTTCTTGGACTAACCTATTAACAAGAGCCAAAGTGCGGTACTGTTTTACGCCTTTTTGGTTTCAGAAAGTCGAAAATGAATATTCTCGAATTGGACGGGACAAAGCCAAAGTCACTATTTCTGAGGGGCACTTGGGCGAGAATCACGAGACAGAGAGGCTGGGCACAGCCACCACAGCCATGCGGCGAACTGGCCGTGCCGAGGTGGTCTGGCAGCAGCCCCCGACCTCTCCTTCGCCCTATATGTCCCTCGGAAACCCTAAGTTGCGATCAAAATTCCATGAAAGAGTGGCCGTCATGCCCGTCATCTCCATACCTAGATCGGGAGGATCTAAAGCTCTTCCCGGCACCCTGCTAGAGAGGGGAATTCACCCTGGATGCCTTCTTCATCATCATGCAAGCCTCCGGTGTGATGCGTGAGTAGTTCATCTATGGACTACGGGTCCATGTAGAAGCTAGATGGCTGGTTCTCCTCCTTTGTGATTTCATGTCTAGATCTTGTGAGCTCCGTTCATGATCAAGATCATCTATTTATAATTCTGCATGTTGTGTTTGCGGGGATCCTATGGATATTGAGATGCTATTTTAGATTGATTATTGATTCTATCATGTCTTTGTTATTTGTGATCTTGCATGCTTTCCGTTCTTAGTAGCTATCTTGGCCAAGTAGATGCTAGACTCAAGAGTTAGTATTTATGCTCGATAGTGGGTTCATGCCTCGGTAATGCAGGAAGTGACATAAATCTCTAAGGTACTAGATGTGATGTTGCTACTAGGGAGAAAACAACAATCCTTTGTTCATAGAACAACCGTATTATTTACTTTGCGATTAAGTAATGCAATAATCATTGCTTGCAACTTAATCTTGGAGGGGTTAGGATGATAACTTTGAAGGTGGATTATTAGTCATAGATGCAGTTGGATGGCGGTCTATGTATAATGTTGTAATGCCCAATCAAGTCTCAAAGGTCAAGATGATTAGTATATGCTTGTATGCTTTCTCGATGTTTGTCAATTTCCCACTGTAATTTGTTCACCTAGCATATTACGTATCTTAAGAGAGCCACCTCTAGTGAACTATGGACCCAGTCCTTTCTTTTACATACAATCTACAATCAAGCTGACTTGCTTTGTGTTTACTTTCGCAAACTATTACTTCCTTCCATTAATCGTTTAATCCTTTGCTTCAGCAAAACCGGTGAGTATGACAACCTCGCCAAGTTGAGGAGAGGGGATTACGTGGTTGTGTTGTGCAGGTCTCACGTTGCTACTAGCACGGTAGTCGCCCTGCCAAAGGCTCATTCACCTTTAACACCTTTGGGGTGTTTCCTTGCTCCTACTAGATTGATAACCTTGGTTTCATACTGAGGGAAAACTTACTGCTATGCTCATGATACCTTCCTCTTGGGGTTCCCCAACGAGCTCGATATATTTTGGGCCAGCAGTGGTTTGTGGAAAGAACACACATGCAATGACATTGGTTGATCCATGTATGATTTGTGAAAAGAACACACATGCAATGACTCTAGTGGGTACATATGCTATTTGTGGAAAAGAACACACATGCAATGAACACTGGTGGATCCATATGTGGTTCATGACAGGAACACACATGCAATGACACTGGTTGATCCATATGCGGGTTGTTAAAAGAACACACATGCAATGAATCTAGTAGATCCATGTGTGGTTAGTGGAAAGAACACACATGCAATGACACTGGTGGATCCATATGTGGTTTGTGGAAAAGAACACACATGCAATGACATTGGTGGATCCATATGTGGTTTGTGGAAAGAACACACATGCAATGACATTGGTTGATCCATGTGTGGTTCGTGAAAAGAACACACATGCAATGACTCTAGTGGATACATATGTGGTTTGTGGAAAAGAACACACATACTGATGACTCTAGTGGATACATATGTGGTTTGTGGAAAAGAACACACATGCAATGAACACTGGTTGATCCATATGTGGTTTGTGACAATAACACACATGCAATGCCATTGGTTAATCCATGTGTGGTTGCTGGCTCGTGGTTGATGTAGAGATCGTTGGGAACCCCAAGAGGAAGGTATGATGAGCATAGCAGCAAGTTTTCCCTCAGTTATGAGACCAAGGTCTAATCGAACCCGGTAGTTCAAAACACCTCGATACTATATGAGACCAAGGTCTGTCGAAACCGGTAACAGACAAGACAACACCCAGAAGCATGAGTCCCCAACTTGCGATGAGTAGCAGCTGCACCATGTTTTGTGGAAAACAAAAGGATTATGTCGAATGGAAAAGTAAAAGTTTGAAAGTAAACATAAAGCGATAAAGATTGGTGTATGTAAGGACGGGATCCATAGTTCACTCTTTGAGATGGAATATAGATAACATGATGGGTGAACAAATTACAGGAGCTTGGCCAGATGCACAGGACCAAGCATGCAACATCAAATACAAAGACATGATAGAATCAATAATCAATTGCAATAGCATCTCAATATCCCCAAAACTAAACATGTAAGATGGCCCAGGGAAGAAACCCAACTCTTTACGTGCTACATGGATAAGTAGTCCGGAGAACCTAAAAAAGGTGCCAATATAGAGGCGGGAAGAGGCCGAGGGGGTCTTGAGCCACCACACCACCCCTGGCGAGCCGTGGCCGTGGCCGGGTGGTGTGTGGCCCCTAGCCCTCTCAGTCTCGTGCGGCGCCAGTCCTTCGAAAAATAGGCACTTTGGCTTTTGTGACATCAATTGAGAATATTCATTTAAGCTTTCTCTGGAGACAAAAGCAATGACAGTGACTCTGGCTCTTGTGGGTTAGTCAATAATATGAAAAGTACTCAAAGTTGGAACAAAAAACACAGAACAAAGAGTGGATAAAACCAAGCATGGAACATCAAAATTATAGATACATTTGCAATGTAAAGTCAAATGGTGGAAGAAAGGAAGTAGGGATTCAAGTCTCATAAAGAGCTTCCAAAAATTATGATACTTAAAGCTTTTTGTAACATCCCAAAAATCATGTTTCAAAAACTCATTCATTTCATCCTTGCATCATTCATTCATATAGGGTTTTTCTCAAAATCATTTAGAGACAGAAGTTTGAGCTATGATTTCATGTGGGCAATTTATCTCAATTGGCCATCACCCTTTGGGATTTGTTTGTCCATGATATTGTTTGCTTGCCTCCATGATTGGAAAGATTAGGAGTAGCATTTAAACCCAAGATTCCAAATTTAGAAATAGTTTCAAACCCCTATTTCAAATATTTGCAACTAGAGCAAATCTCTGTTTACTTTGAAACCCAAGCTTGACCAAGCCTTGCAAGGTAACCACTTAGTTAGAATGACTGTTTTTGAACCCACAGAACCCTGCAAAAATCCCCAAAGCAGTTTGAATTCAAAAGGATTTGAATTCATATCAAATTCTATTCAGAAAATGGAATTAGAAAAAGAAAAGGCTTAAAGAAAGGAAAAGGGCGGCGGCAGAATCTGGCCCAATGGATCAAGCCAAGCAAGCCACAGGGATCTCCTTATTCTTCTCACACCTTGGCCGCCTGCGTTAAGTCTTGTGACGACAGACCCCACCGCCACCTCGCACTCTTCGCTGACGAGCGGGCCCGGTCCACGTCGCCCTCGTCTTCCCCAGACCGCGCCGACGACCACGTCGCTGCAGCAGTGATGGCCGGTAATGGCGCGGCGTAAATGGGCATTTATCCTCGAGCGTTTCCTGTCGATTCCCCGGCTATAAGAGCCTCTACGCCGCGATCTTTTCCCCAAACACCTCACTCACTCCGCCACCGGCTGTCCCCAATCAGCTTTGCCTCGCCTTGACAGAGCCTCTCCGGCGATCGATTTGGTGAGTCGAGCTCCCTACGCCTCTCGTTCTTACAATCGACTCAGCATGTCTTGGCGCACCTCGACCTCACTAGTCCGTCTTGTCTGCCCTAGTCGCGGTTCCACTTGACACGCGAGCACCGCGGCGACATCTACTCCGGCGAGTTTCCGGAACTGAGACCGCCCTCGCCTTTCCGTTCACGCTCACTACCGCCTTGACCAGTGAATCTAACCGTGTCTCGCCTTGCCTTGGGGTGATCCACGGCGGCGTCCACGACGACCACCCGACGCACCGCCGCCGAACTACGGTGAGCAATCGCGGCGTGCCGGCGCCCTCGACCAACCGCTAGTACGACGAGCTTCGCGTGACCTCCGAGCCCGGTGAGCTACTCCTCTTTCTCCCTCTCCGTGCATCGACGAAGCGTCATCGACCAAGCGATTCCGCGGTAGCCGCGCTCGCCGCCGATTCTTGGCGGAGAAATAGCGACCGTTAGATCTGTCGTGGCGCTAGGATAGATCCACTTAACGAAGCGGTATGCGATCTGAGCCGCCAGATTTCATTTAGATCCTACGGCTGTGGAGCTCGATCTTGAAAGGCGATGAGGCGAATAAGAACATGACGCGTGGCTAGGTTAGATCTGAAAATAGATTTAAAACCAGAAATTTGATCCAAATTCAAATGCCTATATCTTTTGAATTCCACGTTGGAATTTTGCAAACTTTATACCGTTGGATTCAGAAAAACAAGACCTTTCTGCCTATCCTTTTTGTTTAGCAAATAGTAACCATTAGTTTGGCTTAAATTGCAGAAACTTGTTTGAGGCCTTTTTGAGTATAGATTTAGTTTAGTATTTTGTTTTAGGGTTATTTAAGATTATCTTGGCTATTTTGTGACTTGTTTAGTTTCTGTATTCATGCACTTGCTTGGTTGAGTTTTCAAAAATCATCACTTGGTAGATTCATGCATGCATGTATTCATAATATTTTTGTTTGTATATATTTGTGTGTAATTGTGTGCTATAACTTTGTGTGTAGATTTTTCTAGTGATTGTGATTGTGACGAGTGCTACTCTCCACACTACCAAGGCAAGTGATATCTTCATGAATATTCCATACCTATATTTTATACTTGCATTAGATATATTTTGTTAGGACTTGCATGCTACTTTTATCAATTGATGATGGGAAATCCTATTTAGAATAGAATGCTAGATTGCTAGGAAAATTCCCTAAGGATAAGTTGCCATGCCATGCTTAGCCTAGCTACTAGAAAACAAGGGTGGTTTATATATTCACACTATGGAAAAATATTCTAAGTCTAAGGACTTGTTTTTATTTAACAAAACAACTAAGTTAATGAATCACCTGGGTGGAATGGAAAGAATGGGATATGTTGAGTGGTTACACAAGGCCAAGGGTACTGGTGAACCTTGTGTATCTCACTTGTGGATGGCCACCCAGGAACAAAGAGATTTGAGTTGTCAAATGTTGAGAAGCTTCAAGTGCAACCACTTGGTAATATGGGCTCTGCCATGATCTTAGGATGCTGGAACTTAGTCTCTTGGACAGTGGGTGGTAGATGGGATGATAGGTTGGGCGCGTCCATTTGACTAAGGAAAGGCTACTGAAGGATCATGTCTTGGGAAACCAAGGCTTGTGGGAAAGTGCACCACCTCTGCAGTGTAAAACCTAAGTACTTAGCCATGTACATTGTAAAGGACAATTTGAGCATCAAGACATGGAAACTTCAAGAATCTCATCACTCCAATTTCTAAATAAAACTTGTGGGTGAACAAGGGTTAAAAGGATCTTCAGTCATTGATTGGTAGATGCCCTGAGTGGATCTGGGGTCTTTGATTGATAGATGCCTTGGGTGTTTTTGCCAAACAAAACTTAGTATTTTCAAAAGTTAGGGAAAAATCTATTTTGAGCAAAGCAAGCCTAAGCTCCACCAGCCAAATGCATATAGTATTATAGTCCACTTAAAATATACTAAGGTATCACTTGCCAATACTATTCCAAAGTATTGACCCTCTGTGGCTATAACTTATGATGTTGCAGGTTACTCTGATGATGAATAGGAGTCATGAGTCTACACTCAACATGCTTGCCTGTGGCACATGAAGATGAAGACTTATGTTTATTTACATATTCCATAAACTCTTGTATTAGGCCTTTGGCCATGAGTTGTAAAAGACTATGTTTTATCTCTGGAATGACTGTAATAAACGACCTTTGTATCTGTGTACTTCATCTTAAACTATGGATGCTAGCATTGATCCAGGGACTAGCATTGCAATCACAGGGATCTTTTCCTTTAATAAGGAGGGATCTTACAAATGGTATCAGAGCACTGTGTTGCCTGTAGGATTATGACCCTAGGATTGGAAACCACTAAGGAAAATTTTTAACTTCTTCTACACTTGTCTATTCTTCTCGTAAACTTTTCTAATCTTCTCATTCTCATCTCTATTTGTAGATGAACTCCGTCCAAAGCCAGTGAAGAAAGGACCACTCATGACCATGACCTTGGAGTGTGAGACTGAGTTTCCCAAGATTCTCAAGGACCTCATGGAGACCATGGGAGTACATGGTGCATCTGTGTACAAGGGCTTTCCAGTAATGGAGGATGGAGTGGAGTATTGGTGGGTGCAACTTCACTTGTACAAGAACAAGGAATACAACCACAAAGAAAAAGGCTTCTGCATGTACACCAACACCTTTATGCACACCACATTCTTTGAGTCAGCAAAAGAAGCAGCTTGGAAGACTATCAAGGAACTAAGTGCTAGAGTCAAGTGCAAGATGCTCAACCTCCAAAAAGACTTAGAGGAAGAGAAGCAACATACCCAAGAGTTGGAAATCACCAACCAATCCTTAAGAGGAGATATTATAGACTTAGTGATAGAAGCATGTGAACAAGATAGGGTGATTGCCACTAGGAACATTGTGTTAGCCACCAGATCCAATGAGATAGGATTGTAAGCGCACTTCGTTAGTTGGACCACCACCTATCACCTTATTTTCCAAAATGATACCTTAAATAAGTTTGAACCTTGGTTGATGTAATGGATTCTTGTATGCATGACTTGTATGATTTTTGTGTGTCCCAAGAATGTGTTTGAATGTTTGTCTCGTTTATCTTAAATTGTGTTGTTCTAACTTTTTCAATCTTATAAATAGATGCCTATTGCCATCAGCACTGTTGAGGAGTTCCAGGCTACCCGTTTTGGTCCTCGTATCGTAGAGCTTACTACTTTACTCGATCTCCCTCTTCCTATCATTACAGTGCACCCACTCACCAAGTTTGAGAGGAAGGACCTTTGGGGCTTCAAGGTGAACCAGCCAGGGCCTTGGGAGCCTACTACGGAGGCCATCGTCTTCAAGCTTATGCACGATGACAGGGAGAGAGGCATGGAGGTTGTCATGCAGGATCGAGAGGAGTCATAGGACGTCACTCCCGGCAGGTTAGAGGCACTCACTTCCACGCCGGAAGGCGAGATGATGACGGAGAGTCCATCGACTTTGAGGACGACTCGAGGGTCACAGAGAGCCGATCGCTGTACCTCCGGGACTTAGAGACTCTTATTAGGCGCGTGGATACCGATAGGACCAACGTCATGCTTAGTAATGACGAGCTCGGTGCAGCTTCACGAGAAGGACAAGCTCTTTCTTGGCAGGGCAGAGATAGTCAAGGAGATGGAGGCGAAGTTCGAGACCCAAGACCGTAAGTTCAAGAGTCAAGAGAAGCGTGTCGGGATAGGAACAAGAGGATTCGTGATATGACGAGGAACTGCGGTCCAAGGACTTGAGTTAGAGCAGCAGCGACGGTGATTGAGAGGCTTCGTTCCTAGAAGAGGGCTCTCAAGGCCAAGATCGACTCTTTGACCACTACCATCGAGGAGAACAAGACCGCAATGGAGAACGCAGGTCTTACCTTTGTCGAGGAGGAGATTGATGCCGACGAGTAGATTTGACTACTCAGTTATCTTTATTTACCGCACTTGTTATTTGTGAACTTATTGATTGGACCATCCGACATGTGGATGGCTTGCCACTTGTGTGTTTGTACTTTGAGACTTTTTGTTATCTTGTTGTTTAGCTTTATCCTTGTGTTACTTGCTATATGTCTGCTTGTGTAATGTATTGTGCATAAATCATGTAAGGGTATCTCATTCTTATCTCTATATGAATAAACCACAGATGCCTCCCCGTCGCGCAAACACTAACCCCAACCCCAACATTACCCCGGAAATGCAACAAATGATGAATGCGCAAACACAACTTATGCAAATGATGACGACGTTCATCCAGAACCAGAACAACAACAACCCCAATAACAATAACAACAATAACAACAACAACAACCCTCCAAGTTTTGATATGCTTACCAGATTTCTGCGTCTGAGTCCAGCTAAGTTTTCGGGAACGACTGATCCCATGGTGGCCAATGATTGGTTACGTTCTGTGAACAAGGACTTAGTGACCGTGGGATGCACAGATGCTGAAAAGGTCAGGTTCGCAGCACATCTGTTGGAAGGACCAGCCGCCGCATGGTGGGACAACTTCCAGATTACCACGCCTATTGATGAGGTGACTTGGGCTATCTTTGAAGATGGATTTCATACTACTCATATCTCACCAGGTATGATGAGCCTGAAAAGAAGGAATTTCACAACTGAAGCGGCGCCACCACGGCGTGGCTGAATATATTGAAGAGTTCAACAATGCGGCGCTATGCACCGGATGAGGTTGACACGACGCCAAAAGGAAGGAAAAGTTTGGAAGGCTTGAATGACGAACTGAATTTGCAGTATGCGTGGCATATGTTCCAACTTATCGTCATTTGTGTGACAAGGCTGTTATTGTGGAGAATAAAATGAAGCAAGTCGAGAGTAGAAAGAGGAAACACTCCGACAAGCATAGCTCAGATCGTGATCATAACGATCTCACTATGATGATAGTGTCATTTCGAGGATCCCACAAGCATGGGAAGTTTAACAAGCACCACAACCACAACCGTCATGACAACAAGCATCATCGCAGTCATGACAATGATAAGTACAAGAACCACAAGAGTGGATATAAGAGCCACCATAGTGGAAGTGGAAGTGGAAGTGGAAGTGGAAGTCAACCTAAGAAGGACAACAGTCAGGTTGAATGCTTCAAATGCAAGAAGCTGGGACATTATGCTAATGAGTGTCCTGAGAAGAAAGTTGAAGGACCTATCAAGCCCAATCCTTTTCAGAAAGGACAGGTTAACCACATTAATGTGGAGGAGGTCTATGAAGAACCGATGTTCTTTGGTAAGTTCAGACTCAATTCCATCTCAGCATTTGTACTCTTTGACACTGGTGCATCTCATTCATTCATATCAAAAGCATTTGTTGATATAAATGGGTTTGCATCTGAAAACATTGGGTGTCCGATAAAAGTTAGCTCTCCGGGAGGGGATATGATAGTGAGTCTTGGATGCCGGGATCTAGTCATAGAGATCGGAAAACATAAGTTTCCAGTAAACCTAATAATCCTAAATTCCCAAGGATTGGATGTAATTTTGGGAATGGAATGGATGGCTAAGTATGAGGGAGTACTAGATTGTGCAAATCGCACAATTTCACTCACAACCCCTGAAGGTAAGAGGATAACATTTAAGTCCAATTTTAAATCTAAAGGAAGCAAGCTAAATTCTCTTAAGGGGGTTAGCATGGACAGTGTGCCAATTGTGTGTGAATATCCGGATGTGTTTCCGGAAGAATTACCAGGAATGCCACCAGATAGAGATGTGGAGTTTATAATAGATTTGGTACCAGGTTCTGGACCAAGAGCAAAGAGGCCATATAAAAATGTCAGTTGACGAACTTAAGGAACTCAAGAAACAACTTGGAGAACAATTGCAGAAAGGATTCATCCAGCCAAGTTCTTCATCTTGGGGAGCTCCAGTTTTGTTAAATAGAAAAGAGATAGAACTCAAAGATTATGCATAGATTACCGTTCTCTCAACGAGGTAACCATCAAGAACAAGTATCCTTTGCCAAGAATAAATGACTTGTTTGATCAGCTAGAAGGAGCATGTGTGTTCTCAAAGATTGATCTTCGGTCAGGCTATTTTCAACTCAAGATAAGAGAGCAAGTCATACCTAAAACAGCATTCACCACAAGGTATGGATTGTATGAGTACACCGTGATGCCTTTTGGTTTAACCAATGCTCCAGCATACTTCATGAATATGATGAACAAAGTGTTCATGGAATTTCTCGACAAGTTCGTTGTCGTTTTCATCGATGACATCTTAGTCTACTCCAAGAGCAAGGAAGAGCATGAAATACATCTACGCTTGATACTTGAGAAACTAAGGGAACATAAGCTTTATGCCAAATTCAGCAAGTGTGAGTTTTGGTTAGAGGAAGTTGGATTTCTTGGTCATGTTATGACAAAGGATGGTGTAGCAGTTGATCCTGCTAAAGTTTAATGTGACAGAATGGGAATCTCCTAAGAACGTAAAAGAGGTTTGTAGTTTCCTTGGTTTAGCAGGTTACTACAGAAGATTCATTGAAAATTTCTCTAAGGTTGCTAAACCAATGACAGAATTGTTAAAGAAAGATAAGAAATTTGCTTGGTCTGAAGGATGTGAACTCAGCTTTCAAGAATTAAAGAAGAGACTTGTGTCAGCACCAGTACTGTGCCTACCAGATTTGGAAAAGGATTTCCAAGTATATTGTGATGCTTCTCATCAAGGATTAGGTGCCGTACTTATGCAAGGCGGAAAAGTTGTGGCTTATGCCTCGAGACAACTCAAAACTCATGAAGTAAATTATCCTACTCATGATTTAGAGTTAGCCGCTGTAGTCCATGCACTCAAAACATGGAGACATTACCTTTTGGGAAAACGTTGTGAAGTATTCACCGATCATAAGAGTTTGAAGTATATCTTCACCCAGAAGGAGATCAATATGAGACAAAGAAGATGGCTAGAACTTATCAAGGATTACGACTTGAATTTGCAATACCACCCCGGTAAAGCAAATGTAGTAGCAGATGCTCTAAGTCGTAAAGCGTTTGTAAATGGCCTTACCAAAGGTGAATTGCCAGATGACTTGTGTAAGCAATTCAAAGAACTCAGGTTGGAGATTGTGCCAGAAGGACATCTCATGTCTTTGGATGTTCAACCCACTCTGTTGGATAAGATTAAAGAAGCCCAAAAGACGGATAAAGAGATCGAAGAGATCAAGGAAAGGATTAGCCAAGGGAAAGCTAAAAGTTTCCATATGGACGAACAAGGTACTTTATGGCACGAGAAACGTATTTGTGTTCCACAAGATCCGGAAATGCGGAAACTGATTCTGCAAGAAGCCCATAACTCTCCATATTCTATTCACCCGGGAAACACCAAAATGTATATGGATATGAAAGAAAGATTTTGGTGGAACAATCTCAAAAGGGACATCACCGAACATATTGCCTTGTGTGACGTGTGTAGTAGAGTGAAAGCGGAGCATCAGAAACCAGCAGGTTTGCTTCAACCAATGCCTATTCCTGAATGGAAGTGGGAAAATATTGGTATGGATTTCATTACCGGATTACCAAGAACCAGGTCAGGGTATGATTCCATATGGGTAGTAGTGGATCGCCTAACTAAAGTGGCTCATTTTATACCCGTAAAGACAACTTATACCAGTGCCAAGTTAGCCAAAATCTACATGAGCAGAATTGTATGCCTTCACGGAGTACCTAAGAGTATTGTGTCTGATAGAGGAACTCAGTTCACTTCTCACTTTTGGAGACAGCTTCATGAATCTCTAGGAACGAGGTTGGAATTCAATCGCTTTTCATCCTCAAACCGATGGACAAGCAGAAAGGACTAATCAAATTCTTGAAGACATGTTGAGGGCATGTGCCCTAGACTATGGAGCAAGTTGGGATGAAAGTCTGCCTTATGCAGAGTTCTCTTACAACAACAGTCACCAATCTAGTATTGGGATGGCACCATTTGAGTTTTTATACGGAAGAAAGTGTACCACCCCATTGCTATGGAATGGTGTAGGAGAAAGAAGTTTGTTTGGACCAGATCTTATCAAAGACGCCGAAGAAAAGGTCAAATTGGTTAGAGACAGATTGAAGATAGCACAGTCTCGACAGAAAAGCTACGCAGATGCTAAGCGTAGAGAAGTCACTTACGAAGTTGGGGATAGAGCTTATCTTAGAGTATCACCACTTCGTGGAGTAAAAAGATTTGGAGTCAAAGGAAAGTTAGCACCAAGATATGTGGGACCATTCAACATTCTAAGTCGCAAGGGAGAAGCTGCATATGAAATCGAACTGCCAGCATCTTTATTAGCAGTCCATAATTTTTTCATGTGAGCCAGCTCAAGAAATGTCACCCAGAAATGGAAGAAACATCTTTGAAGGATACCATATCTTTGGAAGAAGTTCAACTAGAAAGTGACCTCACCTATGAAGAAAAGCCTATCAAGATTCTTGAGACCACAGAAAGAGTCACAAGGACAAAAACCATCAAGTTTTGCAAAGTACAATGGAACCATCATTCCGAAGAAGAAGCAACATGGGAAAGAAGGCGATCTTGGAAGACCACCCTCACCTATTTGCTAGCCAATCCGAATCTCGAGGGCGAGATTCATTTTAAGGGGGTTAGATTTGTAACATCCCAAAAATCATGTTTCAAAAACTCATTCATTTCATCCTTGCATCATTCATTCATATAGGGTTTTTCTCAAAATCATTTAGAGACAGAAGTTTGAGCTATGATTTCATGTGGGCAATTTATCTCAATTGGCCATCACCCTTTGGGATTTGTTTGTCCATGATCTTGTTTGCTTGCCTCCATGATTGGAAAGATTAGGAGTAGCATTTAAACCCAAGATTCCAAATTTAGAAATAGTTTCAAACCCCTATTTCAAATATTTGCAACTAGAGCAAATCTCTGTTTACTTTGAAACCCAAGCTTGACCAAGCCTTGCAAGGTAACCACTTAGTTAGAATGACTGTTTTTGAACCCACAGAACCCTGCAAAAATCCCCAAAGCAGTTTGAATTCAAAAGGATTTGAATTCATATCAAATTCTATTCAGAAAATGGAATTAGAAAAAGAAAAGGCTTAAAGAAAGGAAAAGGGCCGAGCGGCCAGAATCTGGCCCAGCAGCGGATCAAGCCCAGCAAGCCCACCCGGGATCTCCTTATTCTTCTCACACGCGCGAGCGCACGCGTTAAGTTGCTGACAGACAGACCCCACCGCCACCTCGTACTCTTCGCTGATGAGCGGGCCCGGTCCACGTCGCCCTCGTCTTCCCCAGACCGCGCCGACAACCACGTCGCTGCAGCAGTGATGGCCGGTAATGGCGCGGCGTAAATGGGCATTTATCCTCGAGCGTTTCCTGTCGATTCCCCGGCTATAAGAGCCTCTCTGCCTCGCGATCTTTTTCCCCCAAACACCTCACTCACTCCGCCACCAGGCTGTCCCCAATCAGCTTTGCCTCGCCGCAGACAGAGCCTCTCCGGCGATCGATTCCGGTGAGTCCAGAGCTCCCCTCTGCCTCTCGTTCTTACAATCTGACTCAGCATGTCTTGGCGCACCTCCTGACCTCACTAGTCCGTCTTGTACTGCCCTAGGTCGCCGGTTCCACTTGACACCGCGAGCACCGACGACGACATCTACTCCGGCGAAGTTTTCCGGAAGGTACAGACCGCCCTCGCCTTTCCATTCACGCTCACTACGCCGCCTTGACCCGTGAATCTAACCGTGTCCTCGCCTTGCCTTGGGGTGATCCACGGCGGCGTCCCACGACGACCACCCGACGCGCAGCGCCGCCACGAACTCCGGTGAGCAATCGCAGCGTGCGGCGCCTCGACCAACCGCTAGTACGACGAGCTTCGCGTGACCTCCGAGCCGGTGAGCTACTCCTCTTTCTCCCTCTCCTCGCATCGACGGCAGCGTCATCGACCAAGCAGTTCACGCCGCGGTAGCCGCTCCGCCAGTTCTTGGCGGAGAAATAGCAGCCGTTAGATCATATCGTGGCGCTAGGATAGATCCACTTAACCCGGCGATGCGCGATCTGAGCCAGATTTCATTTAGATCCTACGGCTGTGGAGCTCGATCCAGTGCGAAACGGTACGGGCGAATAAGAACATGACGCGTGGCTAGGTTAGATCTGAAAATAGATTTAAAACCAGAAATTTGATCCAAATTCAAATGCCTATATCTTTTGAATTCCACGTTGGAATTTTGCAAACTTTATACCGTTGGATTCAGAAAAACAAGACCTTTCTGCCTATACTTTTTGTTTAGCAAATAGTAACCATTAGTTTGGATTAAATTGCAGAAACTTGTTTGAGGCCTTTTTGAGTATAGATTTAGTTTAGTATTTTGTTTTAGGGTTATTTAAGATTATCTTGGCTATTTTGTGACTTGTTTAGTTTCTGTATTCATGCACTTGCTTGGTTGAGTTTTCAAAAATCATCACTTGGTAGATTCATGCATGCATGTATTCATAATATTTTTGTTTGTATATATTTGTGTGTAATTGTGTGCTATAACTTTGTGTGTAGATTTTGCTAGTGATTGTGATTGTGACGAGTGCTACTCTCCACACTACCAAGGCAAGTGATATCTTCATGAATATTCCATACCTATATTTTATACTTGCATTAGATATATTTTGTTAGGACTTGCATGCTACTTTTATCAATTGATGATGGGAAATCCTATTTAGAATAGAATGCTAGATTGCTAGGAAAATTCCCTAAGGATAAGTTGCCATGCCATGCTTAGCCTAGCTACTAGAAAACAAGGGTGGTTTATATATTCACACTATGGAAAAATATTCTAAGTCTAAGGACTTGTTTTTATTTAACAAAACAACTAAGTTAATGAATCACCTGGGTGGAATGGAAAGAATGGGATATGTTGAGTGGTTACACAAGGCTAGGGGTACTGGTGAACCTTGTGTATCTCACTTGTGGATGGCCACCAGAACAAAGAGATTTGAGTTGTCAAATGTTGAGAAGCTTCAAGTGCAACCACTTGGTAATATGGGCTCTGCCATGATCTTAGGATGCTGGAACTTAGTCTCTTGGACAGTGGGTGGTAGATGGGATGATAGGTTGGAGCGCGTCCATTTGACTAAGGAAAGGCTACTGAAGGATCATGTCTTGGGAAACCAAGGCTTGTGGGGAAAGTGCACCACCTCTGCAGAGTGTAAAACCTAAGTACTTAGCCATGTCCCTGGTAAAGGACAATTTGAGCATCAAGACATGGAAACTTCAAGAATCTCATCACTCCAATTTCTAAATAAAACTTGTGGGTGAACAAGGGTTAAAAGGATCTTCAGTCATTGATTGGTAGATGCCCTGAGTGGATCTGGAGTCTTTGATTGATAGATGCCTTGGGTGTTTTTGCCAAACAAAACTTAGTATTTTCAAAAGTTAGGGAAAAATCTATTTTGAGCAAAGCAAGCCTAAGCTCCACCAGCCAAATGCATATAGTATTATAGTCCACTTAAAATATACTAAGGTATCACTTGCCAATACTATTCCAAAGTATTGACCCTCTGTGGCTGTAACTTATGATGTTGCAGGTTACTCTGATGATGAATAGGAGTCATGAGTCTACACTCAACATGCTTGCCTGTGGCACATGAAGATGAAGACTTATGTTTATTTACATATTCCATAAACTCTTGTATTAGGCCTTTGGCCATGAGTTGTAAAAGACTATGTTTTATCTCTGGAATGACTGTAATAAACGACCTTTGTATCTGTGTACTTGATCTTAAACTGTGGATGCTAGCATTGATCCAGGGACTAGCATTGCAATCACAGGGATCTTTTCCTTTAATAAGGAGGGATCTTACACTTTTAGCTCTCATTGCCCCTGTCATAAGCATCTTGAAGTGATTAAGGTTAAAGTGAACATACTATGGTGTACATGCTTGACGAAGTATAAGTCAGAAATCTCATGTCCCTTGTACACGAGGGCCGCTCCTCATGCTACTCAAGTTTAGTCACCGGTAAGTTCTTGTCATTGTAAGTACATGTGTATCATTGAGAACTGCCAACGGGGTACCCCTTGCCCGATGATACGGAAGAATCCCCATATCAAAATGACAAGGCAAGCAGACAACGAGCATCTCAACATTCTTCTTATTTACCATGGGAATATGGTGCTTTTTTCTCTCTTTCCTCTTTTCATAATATCTCTTTTTTTCTTTCTCTTTTTTTTCAATATAAGACTCTTATTTTTATAAGAAGAATGCTTCATAGACAGCTCATTATGGTTACGTTGCAGGTTTCCACCATGTCAGCATGGATTAGACCAATGCCCGAGTTTTTCTAACACATATACATAACTCCATGGGCTTACAAGCTCCCCTTTCATTTCACAAAGACGACATCCATATACAAAAGAGCATGATATCAACTAGGTACAAGTACCAAGTGCAATGTTGAAAGAGTTCCCCATGAAAGCATGGTTCTGCTAATTCCCAACAAATAAGTGCAAGCATATACAACATAGACGACACAATGGTTCAAGTTTATTAAGGGCAAGTAAAGTAAAGTGTGCCATCAAGTTCGTGAGAGCTTTAATCACTAGTTTTCTCATAACAAGTGGAAGGTAAACAAAAGCATGAATATACTTGGAATAGCGTAAGCTAGTAGGTAGGTATGGTGGAGTCTTTGTAATAACTTGGTTTAGGGAGTTGGATGCATGAGTGGAACTCATACTTGGTTGTGGAGGCTAGCAAACGACTGGGAGCGACAAACTAAGAGAGCAATAATGGCCATAATCATGTAGAGCGACAAAACATCATTGATCAAAGCATAAAGTGATACTACAAGTTGAAAACTAAAGGATCATAAAGGCTATGGTGACTTGAGATATTCATAACATGGTGTGAGCATGTGCCAAGTCAACCCAAATAAAGCATCAAAGGAGAATACCACTATACTATGCTTTAATATGCTAAAACAACGCATGATTCATCCAATGCACATTAAGCAATCTCAATTGTTTATAACAAGTCATACTACAGAAAAGAATACTAAGCATAAAGCCAAAACAATATCAAGCATGGCATGACAAAGCATAGGCCACAGTCAAAAACGAGCTCTTTTTACCACATAAGCATGAACTTTCCTACTCTTTTCCAAACCAAACCAAACTAAATGCAAACCAAAGTGTGAAAGAGGGGGTCCAACCAACTTATTCAGAAAACTAATCAAGCCAAAGCAAACAAAAACCAAAACGAAAACGAAAAAGAAGACGCTCCAAGAAAAACACAACTGTGCATGAAACAATAAAAATGAAGCGTTTGGAAGAAACCTGGGATTTTTATTGATGAAGAAGGGGAATGCCTTGGGCATCCCCAAGCTTTGACGCTTGTACTTCTTGGATATTTATTGGGGTGACACGCGTGGCATCCCTAAGCTTGAGCTTTAGTCCATCGTTCATCTCATTACTCATTCCTTCCATACACCTGAAATTTTTCCTTCATACAAAACTTCACACAATCTCATTAGCAACATTAGTGCACTTAAGATAAATAAGTCTCAAGGTTCAGTTCTAACACCAAATAAACTTCCATTAGAACACTAGCTATTGTAGCACTTCCCTCAAAAAGCTCAATTCCCCAAAAGAACTCAAGAAGGAACTAACAAGAAGCAAATGCAAAAAATGGCAGAAATCTGTCAAAACAGACCAGCAGGTAAAGACGAATTTTTTCGAAGACCTTCTGTTGCTCAAATCAAAACGTGTTGAACTAACGAAAGTTAGATAACAACCTGGGGCAGAAGCAAAAACAATTACAGCTCAATCCGACGTACAGAGCTCTCTCAGGAATTTTTACGGTGAAGCACAGAAATCTGTTTCGGGACAGCAACTTTCCCAATCATTACTTCACTCTCATTAGAGGTTACTCTTGGTACAAAAAGAAAATAAAAAGGATAAGGAGAGGTTATTACAGAGGTAATAACTTCCAAGACTCATCTAAAACTCTTGGGTTATCTCCCAACAAGTACTTTTCTTTAACGCCTTTAAGTTAGGCATAAGAAGCAAAGAAAGAATCAAGTGTTCTCAAATGAAGAAGCATTAAAACCAAATTTTGTTTTCATAGGAGAAGCAAAAGAAATCTTTTCTCTCTTTTTAGGGAAGTGTTCTATACTTTTCTTGATTGGGAGTTGATATTTAATGGTGCCTTCTTTCATATCAATGATGGCACCAACAGTTCTAAGAAAAGGTCTTCCCAAAGTAATAGGACAAGAAGCATTGTATTCAACATCCAAAACATAGAAATCAACGGGGACATAGGAATCATTAACCATAATAAGAACGTCATTAAGAATCCCCATGAGTTTCTTTTTAGCATTAGCATCAAGTGGGACATTCAAATAGCAATCTTCAAGAGGAGGCAAATCAAGCATATCATAAATCCTTCTAGGCATAATAGAAACACTACTATCAAGATCACACAAAGCTTTGAAATCAAAGTCATTCACTTTCATGTTAATGATGGGTTCCCAACCACCTTCTTGCTTTATAGGAATAGAAGCTTTATGTTTCATCTTTTCTTCTTTAATCTTTATGAGAGCATCAGTAATGTGTTTTGTAAAAGCCATGTTCATAGCACTAGCATTAGGACTTTTAGCAAGGTTTTGTAGGAACTTAATAACTTCAGAGATGTTGCAACCATCAAGATCAAAATCAACTTTATCATCTAAAGTAGTAGCACTATTACTAGCCTCAACACTAGTGGTGGTGATAGTAGAAACACTAATGTTTCTAGAAATTTTATCTTCTCTTTCCCACTTAGCATGTAATTCAGCTAATAGTCTAACATTTTCATCAATTCTTACTTGTATGGCATTAGTAGCTGCAAAGGGATTCTCATTAGTTTCAGGTTTAGCAGCCATTTTATTCAAAGAAGATTGAGCTTCAGCCAAAGTTGCTATATTTCTTTCAGCATTAGAGAGTTTTTCCTCAATAGTTTTATTGAAAGCAGTTTGTTTACTAATAAACTCTTTAAGCATAACTTCAAGTTCAGAGGGAGCACTCTTATTATTGTTGTAAGAATTTCCATAAACATTACCATTTTTGGGAGGATATGGCTTATAATTGTTGTTACCAAAATTGTTCCTATAAGCATTATTACCATAAGCATTGTTGCCAAAATTATTATTTCTTATGAAGTTCACATCAACTTGCTCTTCTTGAGCAACCAAAGAGGCTAAAGGAACATTATTTGGATCAATATGGGTTTTCCCATTAACTAGCATAGACATAATCATATCAATCTTATCATTCAAGGAGGAGGTTTCCTCAACAGAATTTACCTTCTTACCTTGTGGAGCTCTCTCAGTATGCCATTCAGAATAATTAACCATCATATTGTCCAGAAGTTTTGTTGCAGCACCCAAAGTGATGGTCATAAATGTACCTCCAGCAGCTGAATCCAATAGGTTCCTTGAAGAATTGTTCAATCCTGCATAAAAAGTTTGGATGATCATCCAAGCAGTCAGTCCATGAGTGGGACAATTCTTAACCAAAGACTTCATTCTTTCCCAAGCTTGAGCAACATGCTCATTATCAAGTTGTTTAAACTTCATTATTTCACTTCTCATGGATATAATCTTAGCAGGAGGATAGTATTTTCCAATAAAAGCATCTTTGCACTTAGTCCAAGAATCAATACTATTCCTAGTTAAGGAATTCAACCATTCTTTAGCTTTTCCTCTCAAAGAGAAAGGAAACAATTTCAGCTTAATAATATCACCATCTATATCCCTATGCTTTTGCATCTCACAAAGTTCAACAAAGTTATTTAGATGGGAAGCAGCATCTTCATTACCAATACCAGAAAATTGTTCTCTCATAACAAGATTGAGCAAAGCAGGTTTTATATCAAAGAAAGTATTTTCAGCCACAGGTGGAGCAATGGGAGTGCTCGTAAAATCATTGTTGTTGGTGCTAGTGAAGTCACACAACTTAGTGTTCTCAAGAGTAGTCATTTTTTTGGGTTTTCAAATAAGAAAGCAAACTAGTAAAACTAATTTTGTTTTTGTGTTTTTTGAAGAACAAAACAAGCAAACAAAGCAAAAAAAACTAAGCAAAACAAAAACAACAAAGTAAAGAGATTGGTTATGAGGGATTCCCCTTGTGAAGATGTCCTTGACTCCCCGGCCACGGCGCTAGAAAAATCTTTGCTGGCTCGTGGTTAATGTAGAGCTCGTTGGGAACCCTAAGAGGAAGGTATGATGAGCACAGCAGCAAGTTTTCCCTCAGTTATGAGACCAAGGTTTAATCGAACTAGTAGGAGCAAGGAAACACCCCAATGGTGTTACTAGCTGAGCTTTGGCAGGGCGCACTACCGGTGCTAGTAGCAACGTGGAGACCTGCACAACACAACCGCAGAACTTTGTCCCCAACTTGCGATGAGGTTGTCAATCTCACCGTGTTTTGGGAAAACAAAGGATTAAACGTATCGAATGGAAAGAATTACAAGTTTGCAGAAAGTAAACACAAAGCAGTAAAAGATTGTAGATTGTATGTAAAGTAAAGGACCGGGATCCATAGTTCACTAGAGGTGGCTCTCCTTAGATAGATAACATGCTGGGTGAACAAATTACATCGGGGCAATTGACAAACACCGAGAAAGCAATACATGCATATACTAATCATCTTGACTCCTTTGAGACTTGATTGGGCATTACAACATAATACATAGACCGCCATCCAACTGCATCTATGACTAATAATCCACCTTCAGGTTATCATCCGAACCCCCTCCAGTATTAAGTTGCAAGCAACAGATTATTGCTTTACAAACTGCGTGTAAAGTAAACAATACAATTGTTCTATGAACAAAGGATCGTTGTTTTCTCCCTAGTAGCAACATCACATCTAGTACCTTAGAGATTTCTGTCACTTCCCAGTTACGGAGGCATGAACCCACTATCGAGCATAAATACTAACTCTTGGAGTTGCTAGCATCTACTTGGCCAAGATAGCTACTAACAACGGAAAGCATGCAAGATCTCAAATAACAAAGACATGATAGAATCGATAATCAATCTGAAATAGCATATCAATATCCATCGGATCCCCGCAAACACAACATGTATGGATTACAAATAGATGATCTTGATCATGAACGGAGCTCACAAGATCTAAACATGAAAGCACAAAGGAGGAGAAACTAACCATCTAACTACATGGATCCGTAGTCCAAGGATGAACTACGCACGCATCACACTGGAGGCTTGCATGTTGATGAAGAAGGCCTCCAGGGTGAATTCCCCTCTCCGGCAGGGTGCCAGGAAGAGCTTTAGATCCCTCCCGATCTAGGGATGGAGATGACGGCAGCTACAGACTCTTTCGTGGATTTTTGATCGGGTACTTAGGGTTTTCGTCCCGAGGGCAATATATAGGCGGAAAGAGGGGCCGAGGGGGTGCCGAGAGCCACCACACCACCCCCTGGCGTGGGCCAGGCCTGGCCGTGCGGCCAGGTGGTGTGGTCGGCCCTTGGCCCCTCTCCGTCTCGTATTCTGGCACCTGATCCCTTCCAGAAAAATAGGCACTTTGGCTTTTGTCCCGTCCAATTCGAGAATATTCATTTCGACTTTCTGGAACCAAAAACAGCAGAAAACAGGCAGCTGGCACTATGGCTCTTGTTAATAGGTTAGTCCAAGAAATCATATGAAAAGTACTCCAAAGTTGGAACAAAACACAAGAAAGTGGATAAAACCAAGCATGGAACATCAAAAATTATAGATACATTTGCAATGTATCAGTGGTTTGTGGAAACAACACACATGCAATGACTCAAGTGGGTCCATATGTGGTTTGTGAAAAGAACACACATGCAATGACTCTAGTGGATCCATATGTGGTTTGTAAAAAGAACACACATGAAATGACATTGGTTGATCCATATGTGGTTTGTGGAAAGAACACACATGCAATGAACACTGGTGCATCCATATGTGGTTCATGACAGCAACACACATGCAATGACATTGGTTGATCCATATGTGGTTTGTGAAAATAACACACATGCAATGCCATTGGTTGATCCATGTGTGGTTTGTGGAAAATAACACACATGCAATGACTCTGGTGGATCCATACGTGGTTTGTGAAAAGAACACACATGCAATGACTCTAGTGGATCCATGTGTGGTTAGTGGAAAGAACACACATGCAATGACATTGGTGGATCCATATGTGGTTCATGGAAAGAAAACACATGCAATGATATTGGTGGATCCATATGTGGTTTGTGAAAAGAACACACATGCAATGACTCTAGTGGATGATGGGTTCGTAGCATGGAAAACAAAAATTTTCTACCGCAAGAACGAACAAAACCCAGATCTAATCTAGATAAAAGCCAAGATCTAATCTATTAGACATGTGCAATGAGATAGATCTGTACTAACCCTTGTAGTTTCCAAAGCCTTGTTCGAGATCGGATCTCGTGGTTGATGTAGTCGATCACTTGCCGATCACAAGATCGAGTAGGCGATTCTTCCGGCGTCGTGTTCCGGCAGCGCTTCCACAGACGGTCACACATGCAGAGTCAAAGTAGACCTTCCTCTCCCTGTTCCAGCGAGCAGCGGAGGTAGTAGATCTTCTCCACGGAATCCCAGCAGCACGACGGCGTGGTGGTGGTGGTGGAGTAGAGAATTCTGCAGGGCTTCGCCTAAGCCAGAGCAGATGGAAGGAGGAGGAGAGAGGCGGCTAGGGTTTGTAGTGGGAAGGGGCAAGGAGGGGGTGTGGCGCCTCCACCCCTCTATATATAGAGGGAGGGGTGCGGCCTAGGGTTCCCACCCCTAGGCCCACCCCTTAGGGCCGGCGCACCAAGGAGGGTTGGGGGGAGAGTCCTCCCCCCAAAGTTTCCTTTACTTATCCCTTAAGTTTCCCTTATCTTATCTTGGTTTTCAAATAAACTCCAAAATATCTTCTAGAACCTTCCGGAACATTCCAAAACTTTCTAGAATTCCCATACAAACACTCCGGAACATTCCTAACTTAGAAAATGATCCCCATTATATGAATATTATTCTCCGGACAATTCCGGATCTCCTCGTGATGTCCCGGATCCAATCCGAGACTCCGAACAACATTCGGTCTCCAACGCACATTCAATATCTACTTAAAACAACTTCGAACCTTAAGTGTGTCACCCTACGGTTCGTGAATATGTAGACATGATGGAGACACCTCTCCGATCAATAACCATCAGCGGGATCTGGAGATCCATAAAGGCTCCCACATACTCAACGATGACTTCGTGATCGATAGAACCATTAACATACGAAACCAATTCCCTTTGTCACGCGATACTCTACTTATCCGAGGTTTGATCGTCGGTATCTCCATACCTAGTTCCACCTCGTTACTGATAAGTACTCTTTACTCGTTCCATGTTATGTCATCCCCTGTGACCTAGTCACATGCTTGCAAGCTAACTAGATGACATTCCACTGAGAGGGCCCAGAGCATATCTATCCGTCATATGGATGGACAAATCCCAATCTTGGTCCATGCGCTTCAACACATACTTTCAGAATACCCAATGACACCTTTATAACCACCCAGTTACGAAGCGGTGTTTGATGTCATCAAAATACGCATCCGGTGATGGTGATTAACATAACCTCATGGTCGAAGGATTAGGTTACTATGCATTTGAAAGCTTGTAGCAATACGAACTTAATGACTTGATCTTATGCTATGCTTACTATGGGTGTGTGTATCCATCACATCATTCTCCTAATGATATAACATTGTTATTAATGACATCCAATGTCCATGATCTGGAAACCATGATCATCAATTAACCAACAAGCTAGTTCAACAAGAGGCTTACTAGGGACTCTTTTATGTTTACAAAACACACATGTATTAGTGTTTCCTTATAATACAATTATAGCATGGGATGCAAACATTCATCATAAACACAAAGATATAATAATAACCACTTTTATTATTGCCTCTTGGGCATATATCCAACAGTCTGCCACTTGCACTAGAGTCAATAATCTAGATTACATGGTAGTATACCTAACACCCATGGCGTTCTGGTGTTGGTCATGCTTTGCTCTAGGGAGAGGTTTAGCCAATGGATCTGCGACATTCAGATCAGTGTGTACTTTGCAAATCTTTATGTCACCATCTCGGACATACTCGCGAATAGCATGGAAACGTAGCTTGATGTGCTTCAGCTTGCTATGTGACCTTGGCTCCTGTGCATTAGCTATGGCACCTGTGTTGTCACAGTAGATGGCCATCGGGTCCAACGCACTAGGAACCACGCCAAGTTCAGTAATGAACTCCTTCATCCATATGGCTTCTTGTGCAGCCTCCGAAGCAGCTATGTATTCCGATTCAGTTGAAGATTTCGCCACAACGCTTTGCTTGGCACTCCTCTAGCTCACTGCAACACCATTCAAAATAAATACGTATCCAGACTGTGACTTCGAGTCATCTGGATCGGTATTCCAACTAGCATCAATGTAACTGTTTACAACAAGGTGTTCATCACCTCCATAAGAAAGAACCATATCCTTAGTCCTATTTAGGTACTTTAGGATATTCTTGACCGCTGTCCAGTGCTCCATTCCAGGATCACTTTGATATCTGCTAGTCAAACTAACAACATGTGCTATATGCGGTCTTGTACACAGCATGACATACATGATAGAACCTATGGCCGAGGCATAGGGAATATTATTCATCTTCTCTCTATCTTCTACCGTAGCTGGACTTTGAGTCTTACTCAAGGTCTTACCTGACAACATGGGCACGAACCCTTTCTTGCTCTCTTCCATTCTAAACTTCTTTAGAACTTTGTCTAAGTATGTACTTTGTGAAAGCGCTATTAGGCGTCCTGATCTATCTCTATAAATCTTGATGCCTAGAATATATGCCGCTTCACCAAGATCCTTCATTGAAAAACTATTATTCAAATAGGCTTTGACACTATTAAGAAGTTCTATGTCATTCCCAATCAACAATATGTCATCTACATATAGTACTAGGAATGCCACAGAGCTCCCACTCACTTTCTTGTAAATACAAGCTTCTCCATAAGTTTGTATAAATCCAAAGTTTTTGATTACTTTATCAAAATGTTGATTCCAACTCCGGGATGCTTGCTTCAGTCTATAAATGGAGCGCTGAAGTTTGCATACCTTGTCAGCATCTTTAGGATTGACAAAACCCTTGGGTTGTACCATATACAACTCTTCCTCAATGTCACCATTAAGGAACGCCGTTTTGACATCCATCTGCCAAATCTCATAATCGAAATATGCAACTATTGCTAATAAAATCCTTACAGACTTTAGCTTCGCTACTGGTGAGAAAGTCTCATTGTAGTCAACTCCTTGAATTTGTCGGAACCCTTTCGCGACAAGTCGAGCTTTATAGACGGTCACGTTACCATCAACATCTGTTTTTCTTTTGAAAATCCATTTGTTCTCGACAGCCTTACGGCCATCCGGTAAGTCCACCAAAGTCCATACTTGGTTTTCGTACATGGATCCCATTTCGGATTTCATGGCTTCCAGCCATTTGTCGGAATCTGGGCTCACCATAGCTTCTTCATACGTCGCAGGGTCATCAGTGTTGTTCACCAACATGACGTTCAAAGCAGAGTCATACCAATCAGGAGTGGCACGAACCCTTGTTGACCTACGAGGTTCAGTAGCAACTTCGTTCAGAGTTTCATGATCACCATCATGAGCTTCCTCTCCAATTGGTGCAGGCGGCACAAAAACATCTTCCGGTGTTGCGCTACTCTCAACTCCGAGAGAAGGTTCAATAAACTCGTCGAGTTCTACTTTCCTTCCAGTCAATTCCTTCGAGAGAAACTCCTTCTCAAGAAAGGATCCATTCTTGGCAACGAAAACTTTGCCTTCGGATCTATGATAGAAGGTATACCCAATTGTTTCTTTAGGGTATCCTATGAAGACGCATTTCTCCTCTTTGGGATCAAGCTTATCAGGTTGTAACTTCTTTACATACGCTTCGCAACCCCAAACTTTAAGGAACGACAACTTAGGTTTCTTTCCAAACCACAATTCATACGGTGTCGTTTCAACGGATTTAGATGGTGCCCTATTTAAAGTGAATGCGGCTGTATCTAATGCATAGCCCCAAAACAATAGCGGTAAATCTGTAAGAGACATCATAGACCGAACCATATCTAAGAGAGTTCGATTATCCTGTTCGGACACACCATTACGCTGTGGTGTTCCTCGCGGTGTCAACTGCGAAAGTATTCCACATTTCTTTAAATGCATGCCAAACTCATAACTTAGATATTCACCTCCACGGTCAGAACACAGAAACTTAATCTTCTCGTTACGATGATTTTCCACTTCACTTTGAAATTCCTTAAACTTCTCGAAAGTTTCGGACTTATGTTTCATAAAGTAGACATACCCATATCTGCTTAAGTCATCCGTGAAAGTGAGAACATAACGATATCCACCACGCGACGCTACACTCATTGGACCGCACACATCGGTATGTATTATTTCCAATAAGTCTGTAGCTCGCTCCATTATTCCAGAGAATGGAGTCTTAGTCATTTTTCCCATTAGACATGCTTCGCATCTTTCAAGTGATTCAAAATCAAGTGATTCAAGAAGTCCATCAGAATGGAGTCTCTTCATACGCTTCACTCCAATGTGACCAAGGCAGCGATGCCACATGTATGTAGAATTATCATTCAATTTTGTTCGTTTAGCATCTATGTTGTGAACATGTGTATCACTACTATCGAGATTTAGTAAGAATAAACTATTCATCTCAGGTGCATTACCATAAAAGATATTACTCATATAAATCGAACAACCTTTATTCTCAGACTTAAAAGAGTAACTGTCTCGCAATAAACAAGATCCAGATATAATGTTCATGCTTAACGCAGGCACCAAATAACAATTATTTAAATTTAAAACTAATCCCGAAGGTAGATGTAGAGGGAGCATGCCGACGGCGATCACATCAACCTTGGAGCCATTTCCAACACGCATCGTCACCTCGTCTCTCGCCAGTCTTTGTTTATTCCGCAGCTCCTGTTTCGAGTTACAAATATGAGCAACCGAACCAGTATCAAATACCCAGACACTACTACGATTACTAGTAAGATACACATCAATAACATGTATATCGAATATACCTTTCTTCTTGATGTTGCCGTTCTTCAGATCTGCCAGGTACTTGGGGCAGTTATGCTTCCAGTGACCAGCACCCTTGCAGTAGAAGCACTCAGTTTCAGGCTTAGGACCAGCCTTGGGCTTCTTAGCAGGTGCGGCAGCTTTCTTGCCATCCTTCTTGAAGTTGACCTTGTTCTTAGGCTTGCCCTATTTCTTGAAATTGGTGGTCTTATTGACCATCAACACTTGGTGCTCCTTCTTGATCTCCACTTCAGCAGTTTTCAGCATGGACGATAGTTCAGGCAACGTCATGTTCATGCAGTGCATATTGTAGTTCATCATAAAGTTCTTATAACTTGGTGGCAGTGATTGGAGGACACGGTGAATCCCTAACTCATTAGGAATCGTTATCCCCAACTCTTGGAGCTTGTTTGCGTGCCCAGACATGGTGAGCACGTGCTTGCTAACGGAGCTACCCTCTTCCATCTTGCAGTTAAAGAACTTTTCGGAGGCCTCATAGCTCTCCACGGCCGCGTGAGTCTCAAAAATGAGCTTGAGCTCCTTAATGATCTCGAACGGGTCGTGGTGCTCAAAGCGCTCGAGCTCCGTTTCTAAACCGTACAGGATGGCACACTGAACTGTGGAGTAATGATTCTTCCGAGTGGCGTAAACATTCTTTACGTCATCGGTGGCATCTTCTGCAGGTGGGTCACCTAGTGGTGCTTCGAGCACATAGGTCAACTGACCAACCCTGAGGACAATCTTCAGTCCATGGAGCCAGTCCGTGAAGTTGCTTCCATTGTTCTTAAGGTTTTCTTTCTCTAGGAATGCATTGAAATTGATGGAGAGGTTCGCCATAATCTACAACAAATTTGCAAGTAGTTTAGACTAAGTTTATGATAAATTGAGTTCAATTTTAATTCTTAAATTAACTAGGTGAACTCCCACTCAAAACAACATCCCTCACATTGTCTTAGTGATTACACGAACCAAGTCCACTACACCAAGTCCGATCTTCACGAGAGAAGATGTAGTTTCATCGGCGAACAATCTTCATGTTCATCATATCATTTATATGACTCATGCTCTACCTTTCGGTATTCCGTGTTCCGAGACCATGTGCATGCGTTAGTCTCTCGTCAAGATTAACCTTAGTTTCCGCATGTGCAAATCTGGCTTGCACCCGTTGTATGCACACGTAGAATTTATCACATCCGATCATCACGAGATGCTTCGAAACGACGAGTCTTAGCAACGGTGCCAACTAAGGATGAACACTTTATTACTTGATATTTAGTGAGAGGGATCATCCAATGCTACCGTCGCGATCTAAGCAATACAAGATGCATAAAGGATTAACATCACAGGCAATTCATAATTAGTGTGATATGATATGGCCCTTTCTTCTTATGCCTTTGATCTCCATCTCCAAAGCATGGACATGATCTCCATCATCACCAGCATTGCGTCAAGGTCAGTGGCGCCGCTTCATGGTTGTCCATCATCACTAGTAACTATTACAACTACTTGGAATAAAGCTATTACAAGATGAATAGACACACAGGTCTTAACAGAATTAAAGACAACCATTAGGCTCCTGCCGGTTGCCATATTACAAAAAGGATCATTGCATACATCAAATATAATCACAATCACATGATGGCCATATCACATCACAAAACCCTTGCAAAAACAAGTTAGACACCTCTAATTTTCTTTGCATGTTTTATGTGGTTTGGGGCTTTCGAATAAGAATGGATCTTACCTATGAAACTGAACCACAACGTTGATACAAGTGCTATCAAGTGCAAAGCGTAGATTGGATCTATACTATGGTGGGAGAGACAGACACCCGCAAAGCCACTTGTGCAAAGCAAGTTACACGTCAAGTGTGGAGCAAGTCTCATGTGCGATGACATGTAAGGTTAGCCCGAGCCGCTTCATCCCACCATACCGCAAGATGCAAAGTACACAAAGCAAAAGAAGACACGAGCACCAACACCCACAAAACCATTGTGTTCTACTCGTGCAACAGATCTATGCATAGACAAGGCTCTGATACCACTGATGGGTTCGTAGCATGGAAAACAAAAAATTTCTACCGCAAGAACGAACAAAACCCAGATCTAATCTAGATAAAAGCCAAGATCTAATCTATTAGACATGTGCAACGAGATAGATCTGTACTAACCCTTGTAGTTTCCAAAGACTTGTCGAGATCGAATCTCGTGGTTGATGTAGTCGATCACTTGCCGATCTCAAGATCGAGTAGACGATCCTTCCGGCGTCGCGTTCCGGCAGCGCTTCCACAGACGGTCACACGTGCAGAGTCGAAGTAGACCTTCCTCTCCCTGTTCCAGCGAGCAGCGGAGGTAGTAGATCTTCTCCACGGAATCCCGGCCTGACGGCAGGCGTGGTGGTGGTGGTGGAGTAGAGAATTCTGCAGGCCGCCTAAGCCGAGCAGATGGAAGGAGGAGGAGAGGCGACTAGGGTTTGGAGTGGGAAGGGGCAAGGGGGGTGGCGCCTCCACCCCTCTATATATAGAGGGAGGGGTGCGGCCTAGGGTTCCCACCCCTAGGCCCACCCCTTAGGGCCGGCGTATCAAGGAGGGTTGGGGGGAGAGTCCTCCCCCCCAAGTTTCCTTTACTTATCCCTTAAGTTTCCCTTATCTTATCTTGGTTTTCAAATAAACTCCAAAATATCTTCTAGAACCTTCCGGAACATTCCGAAACTTTCTAGAATTCCCATACAAACACTCCGGAACATTTCCTAACTTAGAAAATGATCCCCATTATATGAATCTTATTCTCCGGACAATTCCGGATCTCCTCATGATGTCCCGGATCCAATCCGAGACTCCGAACAACATTCGGTCTCCAACGCACATTCAATATCTACTTAAAACAACTTCGAACCTTAAGTGTGTCACCCTACGGTTCGTGAATATGTAGACATGATGGAGACACCTCTCCGATCAATAACCATCAGCGGGATCTGGAGATCCATAAAGGCTCCCACATACTCAACGATGACTTCGTGATCGATAGAACCATTAACATACGAAACCAATTCCCTTTGTCACGTGATACTCTACTTATCCGAGGTTTGATCGTCGGTATCTCCATACCTAGTTCCACCTCGTTACTGATAAGTACTCTTTACTCGTTCCATGTAATGTCATCCCCTGTGACCTAGTCACATGCTTGCAAGCTAACTAGATGACATTTCACCAAGAGGGCCCAGAGCATATCTATCCGTCATATGGATGGACAAATCCCAATCTTGGTCCATGCGCTTCAACACATACTTTCAGAATACCCAATGACACCTTTATAACCACCCAGTTCCGAAGCAGTGTTTGATGTCATCAAAATACCCATCCGGTGATGGTGATTAACATAACCTCATGGTCGAAGGATTAGGTTACTATGCATTTGAAAGCTTGTAGCAATACGAACTTAATGACTTGATCTTATGCTATGCTTACTATGGGTGTGTGTGTCCATCACATCATTCTCCTAATGATATAACATTGTTATTAATGACATCCAATGTCCATGATCAGGAAACCATGATCATCAATTAACCAACAAGCAAGTTCAACAAGAGGCTTACTAGGGACTCATTTATGTTTACAAAACACACATGTATTAGTGTTTCCTTATAATACAATTATAGCATGGGATGCAAACATTCATCATAAACACAAAGATATAATAATAACCACTTTTATTATTGCCTCTTGGGCGTATCTCCAACAGTGGATCCATGTGTGGTTTGTGAAAAGAACACACATGCAATGCCATTGGTTGATCCATCTGTGGTTTGTGGAAAGAACACACATGCAATGACATTGGTTGATCCATGTGTGGTTTGTGAAAAGAACACACATGCAATGACTCTAGTGGATACATATGTGGTTTGTGGAAAAGAACACACATGCAATGAACACTGGTGGATCCATATGTGGTTCATGACAGGAACACACATGCAATGACACTGGTTGATCCATATGTGGGTTGTTAAAAGAACACACGTGCAATGACTCTAGTGGATCCATGTGTGGTTAGTGGAAAGATCATAGATACAATGATATTGGTGGATCCATATGTGGTTCATGGAAAGAACACACATGCAATGACATTGGTGGATCCATATGTGGTTTATGAAAAGAACACACATGCAATGACTCTAGTGGATCCATATGTGGTTTGTGGAAAGAACACACATGCAATGACCACTGGTGTTTCCGTATGTGGTTTGTGGAAAGAACACACATGCAATGACTAGTGGATCCATGTGTGGTTAGTGGAAAGAACACACATGCAATGACATTGGTGGATCTATGTGTGGTTCATGGAAAGAACACACACGCAATGACACAGTTGATCCATATGTGGTTGATACGTCCAAAACGTATCTACTTTCCCGAACACTTTTGCTATTATTTCTCCTCTATACTTGTGTGATTTGGATGCAACTAATGCGAACTGACGCTATTTTCAGCAGAATTGCTTTGGTGTCTACTTTTTATGCAGAAAATCAACTATCAGGAAAAATACCGGAAAATATGCCAAAAATCCTATTTCACCCGAAGACTCCAAGAGCCAGAATACGAGACGGAGAAGAGCCCTGGGGTGGCCACACCACCTGCTGGCGCGGGCCAGGCCAGGCCGCGCCAGGGGGTGGTGTGGGCCCCCTAGGCACCCCCTCGGCCTCTCTCTTCGCCTATAAGGAGCCTTCTGACCTAAAAACTTCAGGGGGTTCAACGTTTTTCCAGAAGGAGTTCCGCTCCGCCGCCACCACCAGATTCCACGAAACAGCACCAGAAACTCCGTTCTGGCACCCTGCCGGGACGGGGAATTGGAGGAGATCATCGCCATCATCATCACCATCGCTTCTCCATCGACCATCCATGTTTCACCCATCTATGAGTGAGTAATCCCCCGCTGTAGGCTATGGAGATGGTAGGGATTAGATGAGATCGTTCATGTAATGGCATCAGATTGTTAGGGCATGGTGCCTAGTATCTTCTATTAGTGCTTTATGACTTTGTTGCGAGTTGTTGTGCTTAATGCTTGTCACTAGGGCCCGAGTGCCATGATTTCAGATCTAAACTTATTATTGATTCATTATGATAGTATTGTATTGGGTCTTATCTGCAAGTTGTATACACACGTCGTTGTCCGGAACCTATGGCCCCGAAGTGACAGAAGTCGGGATAACCGGAAGGGAAAGGCTTTTATGTGAGGATCACATGTGTTCATGGAGTGTTAATGCTTTGCTCCGGTGCTTTATTAAAAGGAGCACCTTAATTGCCAGTAGTTTCCTACAGGCCCGCTAGCAAATTTGGCGGACAAAAGATGTTGTGCAAGTTCTCATTGCGAGCACGTATGACTATATATGGAACACATGCCTAGGATTGTCTAGTACTTGGATGCTTTATCTTATTTATCTGCAATTGCCCTATGTTCTGATTGCTATGTGAATTGTCTTGTCCATGCAACGCCCGTCCATCCATCCCTATGCCTCACTTTCGAATCCTTTGTTCTGCTTTTGTTACTACTGTCTTTGCTTTACTACTGCTGCTGCTTTACTATTCCTACTACAAAACTGTAGCTACTGATAAACTGCTGTGAGCAAGATTGTTTCCAGGTGCAGCTGAATTGACAACTCAGTTGTTAACGCTGATAAATATTCTTTGGCTCCCCTTGTGTCGAATCAATAAATTGGGTTTCACTTCCCTCAAAAATACTGCGATACACCCCTATACTTGTGGGTCATCAAGACTATTTTCTGGCGCCGTTGCCGGGGAGCATAGCTTTATTTATCAAGTTCACTTGGATTCTCTATTGTTCGCTGCTATCCATCCATCATGGGTAAGTCTCGTGATGGCAAGTTTCCTATTTTACCATCCACTACAAGAAGAGGTACGGTTCTAAACACCTCTGCTGCTCTTGATTCACCATCTGTTATAAGTAAGCTCGTTACACCACCACATACACATGCTACACACAGTGCTACTACTGCTGAATCTGAAACTTCTGATGCTTATGATGCTGCTTCTACTGTGCTTGATAAGAGTGGTTCATTAGGTCCTTTCCCAGATGCTACGATTGCTAGAACTATAGCTGGAAATACCGAAACTCCTAATGAAGACACTACCACACCTGTTAGCTCACCTGAGTCTAGTGAGAGTTATGATCTTGAAGAAGATTATGTTGAGATGACCGATGAGTTTATTAAAGAATGTAAGAACACCCATGATAGGAGCGCTGCTAAGAGTCTCCTTGAGAGGCGTACTATTAGACCCAAATTATATCCTGCTGCTAAGTTTGCTGCTTCTCCCATAAACATTATAGATGAAGATTATGATTTCTCTCTCGATCTATCTTACATAGCTATTATCGAGAAAGAACCTTTTTGTGGGACTAAGAATGAAAGTGCAGTAGCACAAATGAATGAACTTTCTACCATGAGTGGCTTGTTTTCTGATGATATTAAGATGCGTACTTACTTTGTTGCTAAGATTTTTCCTTTTTCACTGAAAGGAGAAGCTAAAACTTGGTTTAGTAATTTACCTCCTGGATCTATTGATAGCCCTGAGTGCTTGATTAGTACTTTCCCGCAGAAATATTTTCCTCCCAGTGCTAGACATGCTATTTTGCAGGAACTTTTTGATTTTAAACAGGGAGAAAAAGAGGTATTGACCGAATCTTGAGCGAGGTTTTGTGCTCTGATTCATGCACAGGCTGGAAGTCCATTACCTATGAATGAGCTTCTTGATATATTTTATAATGGACTAACCGAGGAATCTAGGACATACCTAGATAGTTGTGCTGATTGTGTTTTCAGGAATAGGACTCCTAAGAAAGCTGGGGAATTAATGGCTAAAATAAGCAAGAATTATGAAGATTGGACTCCTCCTAAACAAGCTATACCTGAAGTAATTGTACCTGAACCATCTATTCCTTTGCCTATTCCAACACCAAAGAAGAGGGGAGTTATTGAATTAAATGATGAAGTGATGAAGGAAGCTAAGAAATGTCTTAAGGAGAAGGGAATTAAAGCTGCAGATGTCAAGAATTTACCCCCTATAGAAGAATTATGTAAGCCTATTCCCTACTCACCCACTATTGAGGTACACTCTCTCCAACACTTTGATGAAGGTGATATCCCTTACTTGAAACCTCCTGATCAATGCTTAGAAGAATTTGATATCTTTATTGTTAAGCAAGATAACTTTAATAAAAGGGTGCAAAATCATCTAATGGAAAACACTAGAGCTATTGTTGAGTTGAAAGATATTGTGGAAAGAACCTCTAATGATGTTAAAATGATTGTTAAACACTTTCAAATGGTTCAAACTCAAATAGATCAACTTGTTAAAGTGCAAAAAGACTTGCTAGTTAATGCTGCTAAAGAAAAACATGCTTATGAAATTAGAACTAGAAGTGGTGCTGCTACCCAGGATCCTTTGTATCCTGAGGGGTATCCCAAAAGAATTGAGAAGGATTCTCAACAAGCTGAAAATAGTGGTTCCACTCGTAAGAAAAGGAAAAATAAACATAAAACTGTTGAAGAACCCTCTGAACCTGCTATAGATCCTAATAGTATATCTATCTCTGATGCTGAAACTGAAAGTGGTAATGAAGAAAATGAAGTTCCTAATAAAGAAAAAGTTGAAGAAGAACCTGAAAACCACACTAAGACTACTAAATACACCAAAGAAGATTTTATTGCTAAGAAACATGGTAGTGAAAGAGAACCTTGGGTCCAAAAACCTATGCCTTTCCCCGATAAGAAACAGAAGTCAAAGGAAGATGAACACTATAATAAGTTTTGTGAGTGGATGAAGCCTTTATTCTTGAAAATTCCTTTGACTGATGCTATTAAATTGCCTCCTTACTCAAAGTATATGAAGGATATTGTCTCGAATAAAAGGAAGATCCCTAATGAAGAAATTTCTACTTTGCTTGCTAATTATTCCTTCAATGGTAAGGTTCCTAAGAAACTTGGAGACCCAGGGATTCCAACTATCCCTTGCTCTATTAAGAACAGTTATGTTAGAACTTCTTTGTGTGATTTGGGAGCTGGAGTTAGTGTTATGCCTTTCTCTCTCTACAAGAGGCTTCAGCTTGAAAAATTGATACCAACTGATATATCTTTGCAAATGGCTGATAAATCTACCACTATTCCTATGGGTATATGTGAGGATGTACCTGTTCATGTGGCTCATAATTGCTTGATATTAACTGATTTTGTTGTGCTTGAAATGCCTGAAGATGATAATATGTCTATTGTTCTTGGGAGACCTTTTCTTAATACTGCAGGAGCTGTTATTAATTGTAATCAAGGAAAGGTGACCTTCAATGTTAATGACAAGGAACATACTGTCTATTTCCCCAAGAAGATTGAAAGAACTTATGGTTTAAATTCAATTGAACATGTTGAAGGCATTCAAGTTGGAGAAATATATTGTCCCATACCAAAAGAAAATTTTGAAACTATTATGATTGGGGCCATTGCTATCAAGGTTGAGGTAACATAATCATTAGTGGAGTACAAAGTTTTGTCTCATATGCAATTGTTTTGGTAGCAAGACTTGATCAACCTTGCTAACAAAAGGATTCCATTGAACAAAACAATGTTTTTATTATGATTATTTCCGTTTATTTCTATCCTTTGCATTTTAGTTTTTTCTTTCGTTTAGTTTTCTTTGTGTTGTTAGTTGCTTGGATGCTAGAACTTCTATAGTTCTAGCCTTGTTTTGTCTTTGCATCTTGTTTCCAAAAAAAAGGAAAAAAAATTTGTCTGTCAGAAAATCATTCTTCTATTTCTGAAAAAAGCCCAAAAATAAAGTGTCTCGACAAATTCCAGAAAATTCATATTAAATTTTTACATGAAAAAATGGGCAGAGGAGTACCTGGAAGGTACTAGGGGGGCCCACCAAGCAGGCACACCATGTGGTGGCGCGGCCAGCCCAGGGTGGCGCCATGCCCTGGTGTGGGCCACCCCTGGTCCCCACTACTTCTCTCACCTGCCACTTTCTTCTCTCTCCCGAGTAAGCTCCAGTTCATAGCTCAAAATTGCGTTCTTTATATGCTTGCTCTCGATTTCTTCAATCTCCTTGCTCAGCCCATCTTTCTTGCTGAAATTTGGAGCAATTGTTCCTTGGTATGTGACTCCTCCCCTTGTCCAAGTAGATTTGTGTTTAGTGGATTATATGTTGAGTATTTTGCTGCTGTAGGTGACTGGTTATGAGAGCTTGTAAGCTTGTTTGATGCTTAGAAATATAGTTTTGATGCATGTTTAGGCCTCTTGCAAGTCCCTATGAGTAGAATCCTTCATTATATTTACTTTGCAATCACTTGTTTAATAGGTGTTTAAATTTCAGAATAAAAGATGAGTGAGCACCACCTAAACCAACATGAGCTTTGGGTGCCTGAGGTCATGAAGGTCCACAGGGAGGAGGAAGTTTTTCCCTCCATTTATCCATGCCCTGAGTTCATGAGAGCTACAGGAATTCTACAAGATTTCCACACTTTGGTTTCTAATGCAGGGTTAGAGCGTTTCTTGGAAGATGAACCTTGTCAATTTGTGAAGCTAACCATGTCTGTGGTGCAGGATTTCCAATTTAGTCACTCTTTGCCTAACGCCATGGTCCATTACAAAATTTACAATATTTCTGTCAACCATTCTCTTGATGATTTTTGTGCAGCCATTAAGGTACCTCAATGGGGATCATGTAAGAAGATTAAAGAGAGACCGGAACCACTCATGGATTTATACACAGAAATTTGTCAAGGGAGTAGCTTCTCAAAGGAGAATGGAAAAATCCGTAACATTCATCTTCCCTCCATTTGATACTTTGCCTACTTTATTGCCAAGTGTGTTCTTGCTAGGAAAACTGCCAATAAGTTATCTTCGTTTGATCTAGCATTTATCTCTGCTGCTCTTAGACGAGATAGGTCTTACAACTTGGGTGCTTTGATAGCTTTGTCTTCTTTGCTAACCGTGAGAAAGGTGGAATTTGTGGAGGCTTCATTGCTTCTCGTTTGCTAGCATTGCATGGTTTAGTGCCTCATCATCTAGACCTACAGTTTCCCATAGAGAGGCTTGATTTTAATTCCATGATACAGCATAAATTTATTTCCTCGTGGGCTAGTTTGAGTGAGTTATCTTATGAAATAACCTTTCTCAAAGCTGGTTGGAGAAAGAGCAAGTCCGAGCGTGTTGTTCTTTTGCCTGCACCTGTTTTGTTTAACCTTGATAACAGGGAAGGATGGTCCCTCACTTGGGAGGAGCTTGACACGTACTTGGGAGAGCTCTCCCAACAGGAGCAGGACACTAGAAGGGAGGTCACAGACGATTCGGTCCAGCCCTCGAATGAGGGAGAGTCTTCATATTAGCAGCCCGCTTATGATTGGGGATCTTCCTCTTCTTCTCATGGGCCCAGCTACGACCATTCTTACCAAGATCCACCCGCTTGGAACCCCTATTCGTACATGGATTGATACCCACTTAGGCCAAAAGCCTAAGCTTGGGGGGAGGTACGCCGACACCGCACTCATCTCCATATCATGATGCATTGGTACTTTGTATATTCATGTTTTCGTTCTCTTTTTAGTTTTCGTTCTTATTTGCTTTTGCTTTCTAAAAACACAAAAAGACCAAAAATATTTTTGTTGTTTCTCTTTGTTTTGCTTCTTCTTTTTGCTTTGGTTTGCTTTTCCCTTTTTGCTTTGTTGGAACTATTCGAAAAAACCAAAAAGATTTTGCTTTGCTCGTTTTTCTCTTTTGGTTCTTGTCTAAAAATCGAAAACACCAAAAATATTTGTCGTTCTTCTTTGGTTTTTGTGAGTTTGCTATAGGGTTCGGTAGTTCTCAGTGGAATATTGGTTTCATATTATTATTCAAGCCACACAAGTGAAGAGCAATAATGAGGATTAATGACAACTTGAGGCGTGGTAAGAGGCTGGTAACGAACTCTATTTGTTTTCATTTTTGTACATATACTCATCATTGTGAGCTTGCTTAGTCTGTTCATGTAGGGTGTATGTTATCTTTGGATGCTTAGTAGTTCTTGCTTTCTTGTGATTAGCTCTAGCTCGCTAATAGTTTGTAGCATGTTTCATGAATGTTTGCTTGCATTACTGTATTCATAAATTGGTATGACACTGTGGTATCCTCCTCTGAATGTTTCATTTGAATCGACTTGGCACATGCTCACGCATGCACATGACTGTAATAATTAGTTAAGCCTCGATGAATTATTTTGCCTTGAGGATCTTGAATCACTTTCATGCCATGATTAGTCCTGTTTTGTTGCAAGCATGATAATGACAGCTATTGCTCTCTAGTTTGCCGCTCCCTTACTATTGCTAGCCTTCACTTCCACTGAGTGTTTTACTCATGTTTCCAACTCCCTAAACCAAATATTTCCAAAGTGTCCACCATACCTACCTATTAGCATCATTTGCTACTTCCGTGCATATTTAATATGCCTTGTTTTCTTCCGAATAAATGTTTGCTTGTTATGGGAAAATTAGTTAGTAAATCTCTCACGAACTTGATGACACACTTTATTTCCTGCACTTAATAAGCCTAAACCATTGTGAACTCTCCATGAAAGTTATATGCTTGCTAGGCTGGGGATTAGCAGAACCGTGCTGTCACGGGGAACGCTTTCAACACTTGTATATATACCCAGTTGATACCTTGCTCTTTTGTTTGTGGATGTCGTCGGTGTGAAATAAAAGGGGATCTTGTAAGTCCATGGAGTTATGCATGTGTGTTAGAGAAACGCCTGGGCCGCTGGTCTAATCCATGCTGACATGGTGGAAACCTGCAGCGTAACCATAATGATATCTATGAAGCATTCTTCTTATAAAAAAAGAGAGAGAGATAGCTATTGAGAAAAAGAAAAAAAAGAGTTCTATGAAAAGAGGAAAGAGAGAAAAAAGCACCATTTTCCCATGGTAAATAAGAAGATTGCTGAGATACTCATTGTCTGCTTGCCTTGTCATTTTGATATGGGGATTCTTCCGTATCATCGGGCAAGGGGTACCCCGTTGGCGGTTCTCAATGATACGCACATACTTACGATGACAAGAACTTACCGGTAACTAAAGTTGAGTAGCATGAGGAGCGGCCCTCGTACTCAAAGGACTTGGGATTTCTAGTTTATAGTCTGTCAAGCATATAACTCAGATTGGACCTCACTTTCACCTTAACCACATTCAAGATTCCTATGATAGGGGCAATGACAGCTCAAAGCTAACAAGTACCATACTTTCAGCATTTGGAAGCCTTTCAAATTTCTCAAAACCTTTTTCTTCTACTTGTTGAGTCTCCACATATTCTTTGAGCACCTTCTTGAGAGCATAGTTGTCATTCTTTGTGTTTGTCTCATTACTTGATTATTTGTGTTATGACTTTGATGCTTGTATCTTTGATATCTTTACTTCTAGTCATCACTTGAACTTCAGAGGTGCCTTGGCATTCATAATCAAGGGCAAGCGAGATACCACTCTATCATACCTTTCTATGAGCATTGTAATGTTGCTTATGTTTGTGCTTTGTGCTACTTATTATTCTTGAGTTGGAATCTCTTCATAGATTGCAATGACTATTAAGTAGACTCAGTTGTATACTCTTTATTATGAATTGTCTAAGTAGTTGATCACATTGTTGAGAATATTTCTTTTATCGCACTCAGTTTTCAACTGAATTGCTTGAGGACAAGCAATAAGCTAAGCTTGGGGGCAGTTGATACGTCCAAAACGTATCTAATTTCCCGAACACTTTTGCTATTATTTCTCCTCTATACTTGTGTGATTTGGATGCAACTAATGCGAACTGACGCTGTTTTCAGCAAAATTGCCATGGTGTCTACTTTTTGTGCAGAAAATCAACTATCAGGAAAAATACCGGAAAATATGCCAAAAATCCTATTTCACCCGAAGACTCCAGGAGCCAGAATACGAGACGGAGAAGAGCCCTGGGGTGGCCAGGACAGGCCGCGCCAGGGGGTGGTGTGGGCCCCCCAGGCACCCCCTCGGCCTCTCTCTTCGCCTATAAGGAGCCTTCTGACCTAAAATCTTCAGGGGGTTCAACATTTTTCCAGAAGGAGTTCCGCTCCGCCGCCACCACCAGATTCCACGAAACAGCACCAGAAACTCCGTTCTGCCACCCTACCGGGATGGGGAATTGGAGGAGATCATCACCATCATCATCACCATCGCTTCTCCATCGACCATCCATGTTTCACCCATCTATGAGTGAGTAATCCCCGCTGTAGGCTATGGGGATGGTAGGGATTAGATGAGATCGTTCATGTAATGGCATCAGATTGTTAGGGCATGGTGCCTAGTATCTTCTATTAGTGCTTTATGACTTTGTTGCGACTTGTTGTGCTTAATGCTTGTCACTATGGCCCGAGTGCCATGATTTCAGATCTAAACTTATTATTGATTCATTATGATAGTATTGTTTTGGGTCTTATCTGCAAGTTGTATACACACGTCGTTGTCCGGAACCTATGGCCCCGAAGTGACAGAAATCGGGATAACCGGAAGGGAAAGGCTTTGATGTGAGGATCACATGTGTTCCCGGAGTGTTAATTCTTTGCTCCGGTGCTTTATTAAAAGGAGCACCTTAATTGCCAGTAGTTCCCTAGAGGCCCCGCTTCAAACGGGCTGGCAGGACAAAAGATGTTGTGCAAGTTCTCATTGCGAGCACGTATGACTATATATGGAACACATGCCTAGGATTGTCTAGTACTTGGATGCTTTATCTTATTTATCTGCAATTGCCCTATGTTCTGATTTCTATGTGAATTGTCTTGTCCATGCAACGCCCGTCCATCCATCCCTATGCCTACACTTTTCGAATCACTTGTTCTTGCTTTTGTTACTACTGTCTTTGCTTTACTACTGCTGCTGCTTTACTATTCCTACTACAAAACTGTAGCTACTGATAAACTGCTGTGAGCAAGATTGTTTCCAGGTGCAGCTGAATTGACAACTCAGTTGTTAAGGCTGATAAATATTCTTTGGCTCCCCTTGTGTCGAATCAATAAATTGGGTTTCACTTCCCTCGAAAATACTGCGATACACCCCCCTATACTTGTGGGTCATCAAGACTATTTTCTAGCGCCGTTGCCGGGGAGCATAGCTTTATTTATCAAGTTCACTTGGATTCTCTATTGTTCGTTTCTATCCATCTGTCATGGGTAAGTCTCGTGATGGCAAGTTTCCTATTTTACCATCCACTACAAGAAGAGGTACGGTTCTGAACACCTCTGCTGCTCTTGATTCACCATCTGTTATAAGTAAGCTCGTTACACCACCACATACACATGCTACACACACTGCTACTACTGCTGAATCTGAAACTTCTAATGCTGCTTCTACTGTGCTTGATACGAGTGGTTCATTAGGTCCTTTCCTAGATGCTACGATTGCTAGAACTATAGCTGGAAATACCGAAACTCCTAATGAAGACACTACCACACCTGTTAGCTCATCTGAGTCTAGTGAGAGTTATGATCTTGAAGAAGATTATGTTGAGATGACCGATGAGTTTATTAAAGAATGTAAGAACACCCATAATAGGAGCGCTGCAATGACTCTGGTGGATCCATAGATGGTTTGTGAAAGAATGACTCTAGTTAATCCATATGTGGTTTGTGGAAAAGAACACACATGCAATGACTCTGGTGGATACATATGTGGTTTGTGGAAAAGAACACACATGCAATGACTCTAGTGGATCCATGTGTGGTTTGTGGAAAGAACACACATGCAATGACATTGGTGGATCCATATGTGGTTCATGGAAAGAACACACATACAATGTCATTGGTGGATACATAGATGGTTTGTGAAAAGAACACACATGCAATTACACTAGTGGATCCATACGTGGTTTGTGACAATAACACACATGTAATGAACACTGGTGGATCCATACGTGGTTCATGACAGGAACACACATGCAATGACTCTGGTGGATCCATACATGGTTTGTGACAATCACACACATGCAATGACATTGATTGATCCATGTGTGGTTTGTGGAAATAACACACATGCAATGAACACTAGTGGATCCATATGTGGTTCATGACAGGAACACACATGCAATGACTCTAGTGGATACATATGTGGTTTGTGGAAAATAACACACATGCAATGACATTGGTGGATCCATATGTGGTTTGTGACAATAACACACATGCAATGAAATTGGTTGATCCATGTGTGGTTTGTGGAAAAGAACACACATGCAATGGACACTGGTGGATCCATATGTGGTTTGTGGAAAGAAAACACATGCAATGACATTGGTTGATCCATGTGCGGGTTGTGAAAAGAACACACAATGCATGAGTCTAGTGGATGCATATGTGGTTTGTGGAAAAGAACACACATGCAATGAACACTGGTTGATCCATATGTGGTTTGTGACAACAACACACATGCAATGACACTGGTTGATCCATATGTGGTTTGTGGAAAAGAACACACATGCAATGACATTGGTGGATATATATGTGGCTTGTGGTAAGAACACACATGCAATGCCATTGGTTAATCCATGTGTGGTTTGTGAAAAGAACACACGTGCAATGACTTTGATGTATCCATATGTGGTTTGTGGAAAGAACACACATGCAATGACTCTAGTGGATACATATGTGGTTTGTGCAAAAGAACACACATGCAATGACATTGGTGGATCCATATGTGGTTTGCGACAATAACACACATGCAATGACATTGGTTGATCCATGTGTGATTTGTGGAAATAACACACATGCAATGACATTGGTGGATCCATATGTGGTTTGTGACAATAACACACATGCAATGACATTGTTTGATCCATGTGTGGTTTGTGAAAACAACACACATGCAATGACATTGGTGGATCCATATGTGGTTCATGGAAAGACGACACATGCAATGAAATTGGTGGATCCATATGTGGTTTGTGAAAAGAACACACATGCAAAGACTCTAGTGGATCCATGTGTGGTTTGTGGAAAGAACACACATCCAATGCAATTGGTTGATCCATGTGTGGTTTGTGAAAAAACACACATGCAATGACTCTAGTGGATCCATGTGTTGTTAGTGGAAAGAACACACATGCAATGACATTGGTGGATCCATATGTGGTTCATGGAAAGAACACACATGCAATGACATTGGTGGATCCATATGCGGTTTGTGTAAAGAACACACATGCAATGACTCTAGTGGATCCATGTGTCGTTTGTGAAAATAACACACATGTAATGCCATTGGTTGATCCATGTGTGGTTTGTGAAAAGAACACACATGCAATGCCATTGGTTGATCCATATATGGTTTGTTGAAAGAACACACATGCAATGACATTGGTTGATCCATGTGTGGTTTGTGAAAAGAACACACATGCAATGACTCTAGTGGATACATATGTGGTTTGTGGAAAAGAACACACATGCAATGAACATTGGTGGATCCATATGTGGTTCATGACAGGAACACACATGCAATGACACTGGTTGATCCATATGTGGGTTGTTAAAAGAACACACGTCCAATGACTCTAGTGGATCCATGTGTGGTTAGTGGAAAGAACACACATGCAATGAAATTGGTGGATCCATGTGTGGTTCATGGAAAGAACACACATGCAATGACATTGGTGGATCCATATGTGGTTTGTGAAAAGAACACACATGCACTGACTCTAGTGGATCCATATGTGGTTTGTGGAAAGAACACACATGCAATGAACACTGGTGGATCCATATGTGGTTTGTGGAAAGAACACACATGCAATGAACACTGGAGGATCCATATGTGGTTCATGACAGGAACACACATGCAATGAAATTGGTTGATCCATATGTGGTTTGTGACAATAACACACATGCAATGCCATTGGTTAATCCATGTGTGATTTGTGGGAAGAACACACATGCAATGACTCAAGTGGGTCCATATGTGGTTTGTAGAAAGAACACACATGCAATGACTCTAGTGGATCCATATGTGGTTTGTAGAAAGAACACACATGCAATGACATTGGTTGATCCATATGTGGTTTGTGGAAACAACACACATGCAATGACATTGGTTGATCCATATGTGGTTTGTGACAATAACACATATGGAATGACATTGGTGGATACATATGTGGTTTGTGGAAAAGAACACACATGCAATGACTCTGGTGGGTCCATATGTGGTTTGTGAAAAGAACACACATGGAATTACTCTAGTGGATCCATGTGTGGTTTGTGGAAAAGAACACACATGCAATGACTCTGGTGGATCCATACGTGGTTTGTGAAAAGAACACACAAGCAATGACTCTAGTGGATCCATGTGTGGTTAGTGGAAAGAACACAGATGCAATGACATTGGTGGATCCATGTGTGGTTCATGGAAAGAACATACATGCAATGACACTGGTTGATCCATATGTGGTTTTTGGAAAGAACCCACATGCAATGACATTGTTTGATCCATGTGTGATTTGTGACAATAACACATATGCAATGTCATTGGTTAATCCATGTGTGGTTTGTGGAAAGAACACACATGCAATTACTCAAGTGGGTCCATATGTGGTTTGTGAAAATAACACACATGCAATGACTCAAGTGGATCCATATGTCGTTTGTGAAAAGAACACACATGCAATGCCATTGGTTGATCCATATGTGGTTCATGGAAAGAACACACATGCAATGACATTGGTGGATCCATATGTGGTTTGTGGAAAGAACACACATGCATTGACATTGGTTGATCCATGTGTGGTTTGTGGAAAGAACACACATGCAGTGACATTGGTGGATCCATATGTGGTTTGTGGAAAGAACACACATGCAATGACTCTGGTGGATCCATGTGTGGTTTGTGGAAAGAACACACATGCAATGCCTCTGGTGGATCCATGTGTGGTTTGTGGAAAGAACACACATGCAATGACTCTAGTGGATACATATGTGGTTAGCGGAAAAGAACACACATGCAATGACTCTAGTGGATACATGTGTGGTTAGTGGAAAGAACACACATGCAATGACATTGGTGTATCTATATGTGGTTCATGGAAAGAACACACATGCAATGACGTTGGTGAATCGATATGTGGTTTGTGAATAGAACACACATGCAATGACTCTAGTGGATCCATATGTGGTTTGTGGAAAGAACACACATGCAATGAACACTGGTGGATCCATATGTGGTTCATGACAGGAACACACATGCAATGTCATTGGTTGATCCATATGTTGTTTGTGACAATAACACACATATAATGCCATTGGTTAATCCATATGTGGTTTTGATGACCCACAAGTATAGGGGGTGTATCGCAGTATTTTTGATAAGTAAGAGTGTGGAACCCAACGAGGAGCAGAAGGTGCTGGCTAGTGGTATGGATCAGGAATTCTCTACAAATACTTAACGGATTTTTAGGGGTTTTGATAATGCAAGTAAATAAAGTACGAGCTGTGCTAGTCCTTTATTTAGCAAAGGACAAGCCAGTTGTATTACTTATATGACCAAATGTTCTCGAGGACACACGGGAATATCGTCAAGTGCTTTCGCTTCATATAGTTGATTAATCTTCTTTAGCTTGCTAAGTGTTGTGTGGGTGAACCTGTGCTAATGTACCGACCTTCCTAGGACTAATACATACTTGTGATTAAACCCTTGCAAGCATCCACAAGTACAAGAAAGTAATTAAGGTGGAAACCTAACCACAACTTTAAACTCTAAGACCCTGACATCCCTTGTGCAAAGGTTTCCTAACAAGGGTTCAGGTTTCTGTCACTCTGGCAACCCCTACGATTAGTAGCCAAATACACAATGCATTCCCCTAGGCCCATATAGGTGTAGTGTCATGTAGTCGACATTCACATGACACCACTAGAAGAAGTACACCACAACTTAATTAACAAACCATTGAATCTTTCTCAACACAATTCCACTACTAACAACATGACTTCTCCCATGTCCTCAAGAACAAAACGATCTACTCACAAGACATCATATGGATCATGATCAGAGATGAAATAATGACGTGCAACAATCTGAAGATAAATAATAATTCAATGGTTCCACTCAATAGCATCAACTACAAAGAGTAATCAACACCGAGAAAGTTTCCCCTAAGAACTATGCAAGATTCAACCCATTTTTTACAGCGATTTGATGGTGGTGATGATGGTGCTGATGGAGATGATGGTGGTGATGATGATGATCCCGATCAAGTCCAGCTTGATGGTGGTGTTGATGGCGATGATCTCCCCTCTCCGGGAAGGAATTCCCCCGGTAGAATTCTGTCTACTGGAGAGATATTTCTCTCTCGGTGTTTTCTGCCTCACAGAGGCGGCGGAATCTTTCTGTGGTCGCTCCCTAAGTCTTAGGGTTTCAGGAGGATAATATACGCCAGAGGGGAGAGCTGGGGGTGGACCAGGGCGGCCACACCACCTAGTGGTGCGGCCTGGGGTGGCCCGCGCCAGGGGCTGGTGTGGGCCCCCTGTGGGCCCATCTCCACTCCTTGTTCTGGCTATCTTCATCTTCTAGCAAAATAGGATTTTCCATGTATTTTCCCGGATTTTCTGATCTTCGCGAATTTCGCCTCCAAACAACCCCCTTTCCATCAGAATCCTGACTGCAGCGGTCCATGCTCCAAAAGTCATCAACCATGCAAAAACAGATGAAATTACATAAGTATCATCTCTTAATATGAAATATATCAATGAATAACAGTAAATTATGATATAGAATAGTGATGGAAAATGGACGTATCAACTCCCGCCAAGCTTAGACTTCGCTTGTCCCCAAGCGAAACTGAGCTCAATAAACATGACCTCAGCTTTATGGAGTGAAGAGTCAATAAAAGAATACGGACAAGAAGCATCACATTCATAAATACATAGACCATAATAGCAGACAACTCACCATTAAATAACTTAACTTGCAATAGGTAAAGGAAACACAAATAAAGATACATAAAGTAAATCATAATTGGTAATGGCAAACTTAGCTCTTGGTCGAAGAATAGTTGACAATTTGCAGGAGTTCACAAATAACTAGTTTTCAATGATAGCTTTCAAAGTAGTAAACACTAAGATAAGAGCAAAGTGCAAAACAAGGAACATAAGAAACATGATTGAATAAATCATCATATGAATGAATGAAACACAACGACTCAAAATGCTTGCTGAGATAGAAGGGAATAGGTTTACTGACTCAACTAAAAAGTAAAAGAAAGGCCCTTCGCAGAGGGAAGCAGGGATTTCAAGTTTCATAAAGAGCTTCCAAAAATTATGATACTTATTAGCTTTCTGCTCTCATTGCCACTATCATAGGAATCTTTAGGTGATTAAGGTTAAAGCGACACTACTAAGAGGATATCCTTGACAAGTTATAAATTGAAGTCTCATGCCCCTTACTTACAAAGACCGAACCTCATGCTACTCAACTTCAGTCACAAGTAAGCTCTTGTCATTGTAAATACATATGTATCATAGAGAACTGCCAACGGGGTACCCCTTGCACATGGTACATGAGTTATCCCATAGTCAAAATGACAAGGCAAGCAGACAATGAGCATCTCAACGATCTTTTTATTTGCTATTTGCATAGGTTTTTATTGAGGATGCTTCATAGAATGCTCATTATAGTTATGCTGCAAGTTTCCACCATGATTAGGCATGGCTTAGGCTAGCATCCCAGGCATTTCTCTAACACATATACAAACTCCATGATCTTATAAGTTCCCCTTTTATTTCACACCGCCGGGATCCATAAGCAAAAGAACATGATATCAACTAGATACAAAGTACCAATGCAATGTTGAAAGCGTTCCCCATGATACATGGTTCTGCTAACTTCAACTTATAAAGCGCAAGCATATACGCAACAAAGATGGACACAATGGTTCAAGTTTATTAAATGCAAGAAACTAAAGTGTGCCATCAAGTTTGTGAGAGCTTTAATCACTAATTTTCACATAACAAATTTAATTTGGAAGGTAGATAAAAACATGAATTTATGTGGAATAGCAATAGTGCTATGGGTAGGTATAGTGGACACAAATGGCATAGGTTTGGTTTAAGGATTGGATGCACGAGAAGAATTCCCTCTCAGTACAGGTTTTTGGCTAGCAAGGCTGGGTAGCAAGTATAAGAGTTGAAGGAAACAAACAAACATACAAGTGATAAAAACAAACATGCACTCTTCCTTGGAAGCACAAAATATCTTAACTAGAGAATACTAAGCTTATGAGCAAATCAAGAAAGAAAGATGATGAAATTATATTTCTTTAAGAGTACTTTTATCTTTTTCATTCAACTCTCAAAAATAGTGATGCTACTGACCGAGCCAGGTTTGCCAAAACCAACTAAATTAACTCAATGATCCCAAAGTGATACCAATACTAACAACAAGATTAATCATATAATAGCAATCGAAAACTAATATAAGATATGCAAAAGAGTAAATGATAGAACTTCTCATTAATATTCCATAACAGCAAATCACACCAAGGGATACATATCTAACGAGAGAGGGGGCACTTCCACATTGCAAACCATCCTACATGATAACTTCTCTATTCATGATATGACTCTACTAAAAAGGTAAATAGATGGAAGATAGTGATGTGATATCACGACACTCCCCCAAGCTTGGAACAAACCAAGGGGATGCCAAAACCTGATGATGAATTACTCCTTCGGTGGTGGTGGTATTCTCTCGATGATCCGCTTGATTAATTTCCCCAAGTCCTCAATCTCGATGGTGAGATTACAGATCAACTCCGAGTTTTGCTCAATATGGATCATGATCATGTCGGGTTGCAAATTCCAACTCTTGCGGTTCTTTCCCCACTTTTCCTCCTTGAAGTCTTCTTTTCCTGCATGGTTAGAACGAGGCAAATCCCAATTGGAGGGTAGTTTCTCATTGGGCATATTCTGGTATTGATGCTCATGGATGAGGGTATGGAAGGGGTTCTTGGTGCGTGGAGGAAGTGACCATGGAGCCAAACAGTGACGCGGAAGCTTCCCTCTAGTTGACATCCATGCAGTCCTTTTGATCTTGCCAGGGTTCGCCAACACTCCAATGCTTGCAATGGTAGTGCCGGTGTGTGGATGCTGGCTCTTCTTTGCCTCCACCTCATCTTCACTCTTGATCTCCTTCTCCTGGCCAGAGTCTTGAGGATCCTCCTCCATGGGCTCCTTTCCCTTATCCTTGACGGAGACCATTGTGCTTCTAAACTTAAAGAATAGTTCCTCACAGAAACAACTCAAAACAAAAACATGACGAGAACATAATATACGAACCTCGGGGGATCCGGGGATTATATATTACGATGTTTTACAACAAAAATGAAGGAACTCGGAGAAAATGGGTTGGAGGCGGAGTCTGGGCCGGCCACACCACCTGGTGGCGCGGCCTGGGGGGGCCACGCCAGGGGGTGGTGTGAGCCACCCTGGCTTCGCTTCCATCCCTCTTTCGCTTCGTTGCTTTCCTTGTTAGATAAAAACTCAAAAAATATAACTGGACAGATTTTTCGCGGAACTTTTCTTACTAGAACTGTTACCTATTCGAAAACGGACTCAGCAGGTCTCTGAATTTGGTCTTTGATAAATTTTTCCGGAGTTACCACTTGAATAACATCAATATCTTCATCTTCATACACATATTGCTTGAGTCATGAAACCTTTGACATTCTTATAACACCATTTCCTCCACTAACCTGAAAATTTCTTTCACACAAAACTTCACACAATTCTCATTAGCAACATTAGTGCATACGAGGTTGTTAGAGTATATTACGGTTTGGCAATATTAGGTAGTTTCATATTGTAATCTAAGTCTATCTCTATTAGGCTACTTGTCCCCCAAGTCTTCTAGTACTATATAAACATCCTAAGGACTCACGATGTAATCACCTCTCACAATATCAATACAATCTCTACTTCCGCAATCTTTCATGGTATCAGAGCGGTTCGCTCACCTAGGTTTAGCACTGCTTCACGCACGCCTTTGAGATCGAGGTCCATGATCTCTGCCGGGGGCACAAAATCTCGTAGCTAGTTTTTCTTCCAATTCCCTAGAACCGTTTAGTAGTTTTAGCAAATTTCTTTTTCCTATTAGATCTATTTTTTAGCCACCAAAAGCACCGTACATAGCCGCATGTCGTCATCGCACGCCTCTACTTCAACCTCGACATCGACTCAACTTCGGCAAATCATCGTCAACGATCATGACAAGGAGGCTCCACGCGACGCCCTAAGGGACGCCTTCACGTGCTGCTTCGGCTGCTCCGTCCTCACGTCGTCTCCACGCCGGCCCGTCTTTGTCAACATCCACTGGGACGCATGTCCCTGAGTACGCGCCTCGCCGTCAACAAAGGGATGCATCTTCATCACCCGTGGTCATCATCGCTGACAACCATCTACACCAACAACATAGCCACATCATCGCCGCTACCACCGATCGTGGTCATCGTCAACGCCAACAAGTTCTTCTCCACGAGCGACGCCGCACTCGCACAAGCGGAAAATACGGGTCTAAATCCCCAAAATCAACTACCGCTGCAGCAAATCTCCATCAACAACTACCTCTTCGTCTTCGTCCACCACGACCTCGCCGCCAGAGTCCCAGTCTAATTTTTATTTTTTACTTAATCAATTTTGTTCTTGCAACTACTTCATCTACTCCGACAAATCGGCGGACAACTTCTACGCACCGAGCATTCACGGAGAATTTCTTTGCTGCTCCGTCCGGCTCTGGCTCGCATGGCTCGTGATGGTCCCTGTCTTCACACATCCGGTATTGGCAACACCGACGCGTGCCTTCGTCCCCGGCTCGCTCCTGAGTTTGGCAAGCTTGACAAGGCATGTCGCCTACCCCGACTACTCTGGATCCAACTACATCTACGTCAACTACTACGGCGAATTCTCCAGGCTCAGCAACGACATCGACCACAACACAACAACATCATCGACTTCATCAATGGCGACAACTTCCCCAAAGGCACCATCGACCACAACTACAACGCCCTCACTCCCGGCTACATCGACATCGGCATCCACCGGTATCCTCTCCAGTCCGCGACTTCGGATTATGCTCCAGTCGGACCATCCGCGACGCTCCTGCTGTTTGCGTCACTACCGATCCGACTGTGAGGGGTGTTAGAGTATATTACAGTTTGGCAATATTAGGTAGTTTCATATTGTAATCTAAGTCTATCTCTATTAGGCTTCTTGTCCCCCAAGTCTTCTAGTACTATATAAACAGCCTAAGGACTCACGATGTAATCACCTCTCACAATATCAATGCAATCTCTACTTCCGCAATCTTTCAGAGGTAATAAACCTTTTAAGTTCAATTTCAAATGAAATCCATCAAAACATAAGCTACTGAAACAGCTCCTTCCAAAAGTCCAAAAGAATTCAAAAAGGAGGTCGATTTAAGAGGCAAATGTAAGAGTGGTCAAAATCTGTCAAAACAGACCAGCAAGTAAAGATCAATTTTTTCGAAAATCTTCTGTTGCTCAAATCAAAAAGTGCATAACGAAAGTTAAATAACACCCTGAGGCAGAAGCACAAAAAATTATAGCTCAAACCGACATACCGAAATCTCTCACGAATTTTTACGGTGAAGCACAAAAATCTGTTTCGGGACAGCAACTTCCCCAAATCTTACTTCTCTTTCATTAGAGGTTGATCTTGACACAAAAACCAAACAAAAAGGATAAGGAGAGGTGATTACCAAAGTAATAACTTCCAAAACTCAAATAAACGAAAGCAAACTGAAAACACAAATATATTGGGTTGTCTCCCAAAAAGCTCTTTCTTTATAGCCATTAAGATGGGCATGATAATTTCAATGATGCTCACATAAGAATATGATTTGAAGTGAAAAAGAGCATTAGGAAGCGAAAATGCATATGTTTAAGTCTAACCCACTTCCTATGCAAGGGAGTTTTGTAAGCAAACAAGTTATTGAAACCATAGGCTACAAGCATAAGAAGGCTAAACAAGTGCAACATAAAGACTTTAAGCATAAAACAAGGAAACTTGATATTATTGAGATGCATAAGAACACTTTTCCCTCTCTCATAGTAGCTTTCAGTATCATGCATAAATTTAATGATATAGCTATCACAATAACCATCATAGCAATGATCACTTATTCTAACAGAAAACACAGGAATACTAGTTCTTATAACACTAATTTGTGAAACAATATTAGAAGTATCTTTATAAAGGATAGTGTGTCCATCTTCTACATATTTAGTGATAAAGTCTTTCACCTTTGCTATTATAGGTTCATCATCCATTTGTTTATCGGGTTCAACAGCTTTATTTGTACTTTCATTAACCATACTAACTATCATAGAATGTTCCTTTATCTTAATCGGGAAAGGCATTTTCTCAATGTAAGGTTCAGGTAAAACATGATTAGCAGTATAAACTTCAGTATTTCTTGCTGGAACATTCTTAACAATATCTTTATAAGGTTCATGATACTTATTCCACTTCTTTTTAGGCACTTCAATATAGGAAGCAAAAGCCTTAAAATAAGTTGCAATAGCTTGAGAGTCTAGACCATAAGCATTTTTAATATTTTGAAAGTCACCAGTTCCCATAAAAGATTCAATGCATTCATAATCATAATTTATACCTGACTTTCTTCCTTTGTCATTCTCCCATGCTTCAGCATTATCTTGAATACGGTCCAGAAGATCCCATTTAGCTTCTTCTTCCATGGGAGTGAATGATCCAGCACAAGAAGCATCCAATAAATCCTTATCATGAAGAGAAAGCCTTGCATAAAAGTTATTGATAATAATATTGTTGGGAAGCTCATGAATGGGACATCTGAGCATTACTAACTTCAATCTCCCCCAAGCTTGAGCTGTACTCTCTCCATCAAGAGGACAAAAGTTGTATATTTGATTCAGATCTTTATGAATCTCACTAGGAGGATAAAATTTAGAATAAAAGAGAGGTACTATTTCCTCCCATTCAAGAGATTGACCATTCTTCAGCAGCTTATACCATTCCTCAGATCTTCCTTTCAGTGATAATGAGAATAACTTCTTCTTGACTTGATCTGTTGTAATATCTGCACACTTGAACAACCCGCATAATTTGTGTATAAAGAGAAAATGATCACCCAGATGGACAGTTCAATCCCCAACATATTAGTTATCCATAACACGTTCAAAAATTCTTGTAGGTATTTTAAAAGTATCATTCTCAGCAGGTGGTGGTTCATCTACTACCTTAGCAGTGGTAGTAGCACTATGAAATAAGAAACTCAGCGAATTATCCATAATGAAAATAAAGCAACTAACAGAAGTAAACAATACTCACAGTAGAAGTTTCCTTTACTAGTTCCACTTTCCAATATCGCTTCACTCCCCGACAACGGCGCCAGGAAATAGTCTTGATGACCCACAAGTATAGGGGGTGTATTGCAGTATTTTCGATAAGTAAGAGTGTCGAACCCAACGAGGAGAAGAAGGTGATGGCTAGTGGTATGGATCAGGAATTCTCTACAAATACTTAGCAAACGGATTTTAGGGTTTTTTGATAATGTAAGTAAATAAAGTACGAGTAAATAAAAGACAATAAGAATAAATGCAGCAAGTGTCCCAATCCTTTCTTTAGCAAAGGACAAGCCGGTTGTAATACTTATATGACCAAACGTTCTCGAGGACACACGGGAATATCGTCAAGTGCTTTCGCTTCATATAGTTGATTAATCTTCTTTAGCTTGCTAAGTGTTGTGTGGGTGAACCCATTGTCGTGGAAATGGCCACGGCAGTCGCTGCAGTAGGCAGGGATTGATTGAATCAGGGGCGAGAGCTGGCGGCCATCTGCGGTGCGAGATGGGGGCGGATGCACATGGGTTTACCCAGGTTCGGCCCCCCGGAGGGTAAAGACCTACTCCTGCGAGATTAGATTATTGGAGAGCAAGTTACAGGGGTGGCGAGCTTGGCGTCTAAGCAGCGAGTCGCTTGAAGGGGTGTATGATGGAACATAAGTCCTCAGGATATCCTAGGGAGGTTTATATATGAGGCACCTCGCTAGGGTTTACAAGTTACAACCGAACAAGATATGGATTCAGATGCTTTGACCTAATCCGACTCAACTTCTGGTACGTTTCTAGGCCTCCAGTCTCCAGTCGTCGGGCCTTCCCTTAGTCGCATAAAAGGCGCCGTCCTGCAGGCCCACTCGTGAGACCTTTTGGCCCAATCGGAACGTCCTGCTAGGCATACCCCATTCGGCATATCCCCATCAGTACTCCCCGAGGCCATCATTGAATCAGACACAGGTGGTCATTTGGCCGTCGGAGTAGGCGAGTCCAATTTGGACGCCCAGTCGAATCGGTGATGGACTCCACTGAAACCAGGGAAAATTTCCCCAGGCTCCTAGCTGCTTCTCGGGCGAATGTCACGGTTGCCAAGTTGCTGCTTAAGCGAGTGGATAGGGCCAGTTGCTACTGAGTGGAACAGAGGAGTTAGACCGTCAACTTGGTCAAACTATCCATTGGATATTCCAACGGTAACTTCGGCGTAATTACCACAGATAACGGCTATCCCGAATCTGGCGGGTAGGCCCCCTCATAATGGGAGTGATGAATCCGCCTCGCAGATCTTTCCCTACATTCTTCATTCTCGCACATTCATTTTTCTTGTCTTCCTTTGATTCGATCCTTTCACACCGAGCGACTCCACATCCTTCCCAATGGCACCTCCAAAAGGTTCATGGGGGGAAATCCAAGTGCACCACGGCCCAGCTCAAATCCTTCGAGGATGCCGGAGTTCTCCACAAGGGGAACTGGCAGGTTCCTGCTCCCTCCGAGATCGAGCCGAAGCCGCGAGCCAGTGAATTCATTTGCTTCCCCAGCCACCTAGAGAGGGTTGGGGTTTCCCACCTCACTCTTCTTCCGGTGCTTCTGTGCATATTATGCAATCAAGCCGTCAGATCTCGGTCCGCATAGCATCGAGCAGCTGGCGATCTTCGTCGCCTTCTGCGAATGCTACCTCGGCTGTGATACGTCCATTTTGCATCACTATTCTATGTCTTAATTCACTATTATTCATTGATATATTTCGTATTGAGAGGTGATACTTATGTTATTTCATCTATTTTTGCATGGTTGATGACTTTTGGAGCATGGACCGCTGCAGTAAGGATTCTGATGGAAAAGGTGCTGTTTGGAGGAAAAATTTGTGAAGATCAGAAAATACGGGAAAATATATGGAAAATCCTATTTTTCCAGAAGACTAAGGATGCCAGAAGATTGAGTGGAGGTGAGCCACAGGGGGCCCACACCACTCCATGGCGCGGGCAGGCCTAGGTCGCTCCTAGAGGTGGTGTGGCCGCCCTGGCCCACTCTAGCCTCTCCCCTCTGGCGTATATCATCCTCCTGAAACCCTAAGACTCGAGGAGCGACCACAGAAATATTCCACCGCCTTTGCAGGGCGGAAAACACCGAGAGAGAAAGATCTCTCTGGCAGACAGATTTCTGCCAGGGGAATTCCTTCCCGGAGAGGGGATATCGTGGCCATCAACACCACCATCAAGCTGGACTTCATCAGGATCATAATCACCACCATCATCACCATCAGCACCCTCATCACCATCTCCATATTTCTATAACAATTGTGTTGAATCTTGCATAGTTCATAGGGGAAACTTTCCCGGTGTTGATTACTCTTTGTAGTTGATGCTATTGAGTGAACCATTGAATTATTATTTATGTTCAGATTGTTATACATCATTATTCCATATCTGATCATGATCCATACGATGTCTTGTGAGTAGTTCGTTTGGTTCTTGAGGACATGGGAGAAGTCTTGTTGTTAGTAGTGGAGTTGTGTTGAGAAAGATTCAATAGATTGTTATTTAAGTTGTGGTGTACTTCTTCTAGTGGTGTCATGCGAACGTCGACTACATGACACTTCACCTATATGGGCCTAGGGGAATGCATTGTGTATTTGGCTACTAATCGTAGGGGTTGCCGGAGTGACAGAAACCTGAACCCCCATTAGGAAACCATTGCACAAGGGACGTAAGGGTCTTAGAGTTTAAAGCTATGGTTAGGTTTCTACCTTAAATACTTTCTTTTACTTACGGATGTTTGCAAGGGGTTTAATCACAAGTATGTATTGGTCTTGGATGGGATGGTACATTAGCACAGGTTCACCCACACAACACTTAGCAAGCTAAAGAAGATTAATCGACTACATGAAGAGAAACACTTGACAGTCTTCCCATGTGTCCTCGAGAACGTTTGGTCATGTTAAGTAATAAAACCGGCTTGTCCTTTGCTGCATAAAGGATTGGGCCATTTGCTGCATTTATTCCTACTGTCTTTTATTTACTCGTACTTTGTTTACTTGCTTTATCGAAAACCCCTAAAAATCCGTTTGCTAAGTATTTGCAAAGAATTCCTGATCCATACCACTAGCCAGCACCTTCTGCTCCTCGTTGGGTTCGACACTCTTACTTATCGAAAATACTGCGATATACCCTCTATACTTGTGGGTCATCAAGACTATTTTCTGGCGCCGTTGCCAGGGAGTGAAGCGCTATTGGAGAGTGGAACTGGTAAAGGAAACTTCTACTGTGAGTATTGTTTACTTCTGCTAGTTGCTTTATTTTCGTTATGGATAATTCGCTGAGTTTCTTATTTGGTAATGCTACTACCACTGCTAAGGTAGTAGATAAGCCACCACCTGCTGAGAATGATGTTTTCAAAATACCTACAAGAATTATTGATCGTGTTATGGATAACTACTATGTTGGGGATGGAACTGTCCATCCCGGTGATCATTTATTCTTTATACACGAATTATGCGGGTTGTTGAAGTGTGCAGGTATTACTACAGATCAAGTTAAGAAGAAGTTATTCTCATTATCACTGAAAGTAAGAGCTGAGGAATGGTATAAGCTGCTGAAGAATGGTCAAGCTATGGAATGGGAGGAAATAGTGCCTCTCTTTTATTCAAAGTTTTATCCTCCTAGTGAGATTCATAAAGATCGGAATCAAATATACAACTTTTGGCCTCTTGATGGAGAGAGTACAACTCAAGCTTGAGGGAGATTGAAGTTACTAATGCTCAAATGTCCCATTCATGAGCTCCCCAACAATATTATTATCAACAACTTTTATGCAAGGCTCTCTCTACATGATAAAGATTTATTGGATGCTTCTTGTGCTGGATCATTCACTCGCATGGAAGAAGAAGCTAAATGGGATCTTCTGGACCGTATTCAAGATAATGCTGAAGCTTGGGAGAATGACAAAGGTAGAAAGTCAGGTATAAATTATGATTATGAATGCATTGAATATTTTATGGGAACTGATGACTTTCAAAATATTAAAAATGCTTATGGTCTAGACTCTCAAGCTATTGGTTCTTATTTTAAGGCTTTTGCTTCTTACATTGAAGTGCCTAAAAAGAAGTGGAATAAGTATCATGAACCTTATAAAGATGTTGTTAAGAGTGTTCCTGCGAGAAATACTGAAGTTTATACTACTAATCATGTCTTACCTGAGCCTTACATTGAGAAAATGCCTTTCCCAGTTAAGGTAAAGGAACAATCTATGATAGCTAGTATGGTTAATGAAAGTATGAGTAAAGCTATTGAACCTGATAAACAAATGGTTGATGAACCTATAATAGCAAATGTGAAAGACTTTGTCACTAAATATGAAAAAGAGGGACACACTATCCTTTGCAAGGATACCTCTAATATTGTTTCACATAGTAGTGTTATGAGAGCTAGTATTCCCGTGTTTTTTGTTAGAATAAGTGATCATTGTTATGATAGTCGGTGTGATAGCTATATAATTAAGTTTATGCATGATACTGAAAGTTACTATGAGAGAGGAAAAAGTGTTCTTATGTATCTCAATAATATCAAGTTTCCTCGTTTTATGCTGAAAGTTTTTATATTGCGTTTCTTTTGCCTTCTTATGCAAGTTGCCTCTGGTTTCAATAACTTGTTTGTTTACAAAATTCCCTTGCATAGGAAGTGGGTTATACTTAAATGCGTGTGTGTTTTTGCTTCTTAATGCTCTCTTTCACTTCAATTCATATCCCTATGAGAGCTTCTTCAAAATTATCATGCCCATCTTAATGGCTATAAAGAAAGAGCTTTATAGGAGACAACCCAATTTGTTTTTGCTTTTAGGTTGTTTTTGTTTTTTGAGTCTTGGAAGTTATTACTTCGGTAATAACCGCTCCTTATCCGTTTTTTTGGTTTTTCTGTCAATATCAACCTCTAATGAGAGAGAAGTAAGATTTGGGGAAGTTGCTGTCCCGAAACAGATTTTTGTGCTTCACCGTGAAAATTCGCGAGAGATCTCTGTATGTCGGATTGAGCTGTAATTTTTTGTGCTTCTTCCCCAGGTTGTTATTTAACTTTCGTTAGTTTTGCACTTTTTGATTTGAGCAACAAAAGATTTTCGAAAAAATTGATCTTTACCTGCTGGTCTGTTTTGGCAGATTTAGCCACTCTTGCATCTGCTTCTTTATTCGATTTCTTTTTTTGAATTCTTTTTGGGTTTTCGGAAGGAGTTGCTACAGTATCCTATGTTTTGATGGTTTTCAGTTGAAGTTGGACTCAAAAGGTTCTATCACTTCACTTATACTAATGTTGCTAATAAGAACTGTGTGAAGTTTTGTGTGAAAGAAATTTCCAGGAAGTGGAGATAATGGTGTAATAAGAAAGAGAAGGGTTTTATGACTCAAGTAATAAGTGTATGAAGATGAAGATATTGATGTTATTCAAGTGATGACTCTGAAAGAATCTACTAGATACCAAATTTAGAGACCTGCAGAGTCTGTTTTCAAATAGGTAACAATTCTGGTAAGAAAAGTTCCGCGAAAATACAATCCAACTTTATTTCTGCAGTTTTTAGTCGATAAGGAAAGCTACGAAGCGAAAAAGGGACAGAAACAGAGCCAGGGTGGCTCACACCACCCTGTGGCGCGGGCCCACCCCTGGCCGTGCCACCAGGTGGTGAGGCCACCCAGGACTCCGCCTCCGACTCGTTTTCTCCCAGTACCTTCCTTTTGATATGAAACTTCGTAATATATAACCCCCGGATCCCCCGAGGTCCGTATATCGTGTTTTCGTCATGTTTTTGTTTCGATCTGTTTCTGCCAGGAAATACTCTTTGAAAGCTTAGAAACACAATGGTGTCCGCCAAGGATAAAGGGAAGGATCCTATGGAGGAAGACCTCCAAGACCCCGGGAAGGAGAAGGAGATCAAGAGTAAAGGTGAAGAGGAGCAAGGCCAACACCCGCACGCCGGCACTACCGTTGCAACAATTGGAGTGGTGGCAAATCCAGCCATTGGAGGGAAGCCTCCTCATCACCGTTCAGATCCCTGGTCACTTCCTCCACGCACCAGGAATCCTTTCCATACCCTTATCCATGAGCATCAATACCAGAATATGCCCAAGGGGAAATTACCCTCCAATTGGGATTTGCCTCGTTCTAGCCATGCAGGAAAAGAAGACTTCAAGGAGGAAGAGTGGGGAAAGAATAGAAAGAGCTGGAATTCTCAACACGACATGATCATGAGCCGCATTGAGCAAAATTCACAGCTGATTCATAATCTCACCTTCGAGATTGAGTACTTGGGGAAACTGATCAAGGAGCTCATCGAGAGGACACCACCACCACCGAAGGAGTAACTCGTCATCAGGTTTGGCATCCCCTTGGTTTATTCCAAGCTTGGGGGAGTGCCACGGTATCTCATCACTATCTTCTATCTTTTTACCTTATTAGTAGAGTCATATCATGAATAGAGGAGTTATTATGTAGGATGGTTTGCATTATGGAAGTGTTCCCTCTCTCGTTAGATATGTATCCCTTGGTGTGAGTTGCCATTATGGAATATTAATGAGAAGTTCTATCATTTACTCTTTTGCATAGCTTATATTAGTTTTCAATTCGTGGTTATATGATTGATCTTGTTGTTAGTATTGGTATCACTTTGGGATCATTGAGTTAATTTAGTTGGTTTTGGCAAACCTGGCTCGGTCAGTAGAAACACCTTTTTGAGAGTTGAAAAGAAAAAGATAGAAGTACTCTATAGAAAAAATAATTTCATCATCTTCCTTTCTTGATTTACCCATAAGTCTAGTATTCTCTAGTTAAGATCTTTTGTGCTTCCAAGGAAGATTGCATGTTTGTCTTTATCACTTGTATGTTTGTTTGTTTCCTTCAACTCTTGTACTTGCTACCCAGCCTTGCTAGCCAAAAACCTGTACTGAGAGGGTATTCTTCTCGTGCATCCACTCCTTTAAACCAAAACCTTTGCCATTTGTGTCCACCATACCTACCGAGTAGCATTATTGCTATTCCAAGTAAATTCTTTTTTTATCTACCTCCCAAATTAAACTTGTTATGCGAAAATTAGTGATTAAAGCTCTCACGAACTTGATGGCACACTTTACTTTCTTGCACTTAATAAACTTGAACCATTGTGCTCACCTATGTTGCGTATATGCTTGCGCTTTGCAAGTTGAGTTATATAATAGTGAGTTATCTTCTATTATGATCTATGTATTTGATGAATGTGATGCTTCTTGTCCGTATTCTTTTATCGACTCTTCACTCCATAAACCTAAGGCCATGTTTATTGAGCTCAGTTTCGCTTGGGGACAAGCGAAATCTAAGCTTGGGGGGAGTTGATACGTCCATTTTGCATCACTATTCTATGTCTTAATTCACTATTATTCATTGATATATTTCGTATTGAGAGGTGCTACTTATGTTATTTCATCTATTTTTGCATGGTTGATGACTTTTGGAGCATGGACCGCTGCAGTCAGGATTCTGATGGAAAAGGTGCTGCTTGGAGGCAAAATTTGCGAAGATCGGAAAATCCGGGAAAATATATGGAAAATCCTATTTTTCCAGAAGACTAAGGATGCCAGAAGATGGAGTGGAGGTGGGCCACAGGGGACCCACAGCACCCCATGGCGCGGGCAGGCCTAGGCCGCGCCTGGAGGTGGTGTGGCCGCCCTGGCCCACTCCAGCCTCTCCCCTCTGGCGTATATCATCCTCCCGAAACCCTAAGACTCGGGGAGCGACCACAAAAATATTCCGCCGCCTCTGCGGGGCGGAAAACACCAAGAGAGAAAGATCTCTCCGGCAGATAGATTTCTGCCGGGGGAATTCCTTCCCGGAGAGGGGAGATCGTCGCCATCAACACCACCATCAAGCTGGACTTCATCGGGATCATCATCATCATCATCATCATCACCAGCATCATCACCATCAGCACCCTCATCACCATCTCCATATTGCTATAACAATTGCGTTGAATCTTGCATAGTTCATAGGGGAAACTTTCCCAGTGTTGATTACTCTTTGTAGTTGATGCTATTGAGTGAACCATTGAATTATTGTTTATGTTCAGATTGTTATACATCATTATTCCATCTCTGATCATGATCCATATGATGTCTTGTGAGTAGTTTGTTTGGTTCTTGAGGACATGGGAGAAGTCTTGTTGTTAGTAGTGGAGTTGTGTTGAGAAAGATTCAATAGATTGTTATTTAAGTTGTGGTGTACTTCTTCTAGTGGTGTCATGTGAACGTCGACTACATGACACTTCACCTATATGGGCCTAGGGGAATGCATTGTATATTTGGCTACTAATCGTAGGGGTTGCCGGAGTGACAGAAACCTGAACCCCCATTAGGAAACCATGGCACAAGGGACGTAAGGGTCTTAGAGTTTAAAGCTGTGGTTAGGTTTCTACCTTAAATACTTTCTTGTACTTATGGATGTTTGCAAGGGGTTTAATCACAAGTATGTATTAGTCTTGGATGGGGCGGTACATTAGCACAGGTTCACCCACACAACACTTAGCAAGCTAAAGAAGATTAATCGACTATATGAAGCGAAAGCACTTGACAGTCTTCCCATGTGTCATCGAGAACATTTGGTCATCTTAAGTAATACAATCGGCTTGTCCTTTGCTGCATAAAGGATTGGGCCACTTGCTGCATTTATTCCTACTGTCTTTTATTTACTCGTACTTTGTTTACTTGCTTTATCAAAAACCCCTAAAAATCCGTTTGCTAAGTATTTGAAGAGAATTCCTGATCCATACCACTAGCCAGCACCTTCTGCTCCTCGTTGGGTTCGACACTCTTACTTATCGAAAATACTGCGATACACCCCCTATACTTGTGGGTCATCAGGCTGTAGGCCGTATTTCCCGCTGTGGCTGGAGCTCTTCCACGGACGCATCAGGCGCGAGGTGCGAGGCGGCTTGATGCTAGGGGCCGGCGGCGTCACGTTCCAATTGAAGCCAAAGGTCAACTTTGTCAAGCTCCTACTACCGAAGAAGGTCGCGAGCGAGTGGAAGAAGAGCTGGTTCTACGTGAAGGAATCCACTCCCTCTGGCGAAGTGGTGCTTCCGGAGTTCATCGCCGAAAGGAGTGAGCCTCGCCGGCTGGCTCCGAAGAAACTCCCCGAAGGCTAGAGGATGGCTGTCACGGAGATGATGGACCATATCCATAGGTTGAAGGACCAGGGGTTGTCTTCGATCAACCTCTACAACTGCTGGCTCGGGTGGCGTATGGTTCCGCTAGCGGCTCGGCCGCATTGGATGTATGAGTATAGCGGGAAACAGGATCCCTCCCGGACCATCAAAGAGTCGTGGGAGACCGAAGATTACAAGGCCACTCTGAAGAAGATCACCAATGAGGAATTCACGACCGCATCGGTCGGGCTCGCCCCATATACTCCCGTGAAGAACGAAGCCCCCACAGTAAGTTTTCCTTCTAGTCACAATCTCTGCAATGTAACTCGCAGTTGCGTCGTTCAATACTCATTGGTGGTTATTCTCAGTTGTTCCAGGTGCTGGAGGGTTGGCTCCCTCCACTCGACGAAGAGGTCCCCCGGGAGCTCGAAGAGGCCTCCGAGGGAGATTCCTCTGAAAGCGACGAGGAGGAGGAGGAGGTTCCTCCCCCAGCGCCTGCGGCTCGCAAGACCCACATGCAGAAGCAATGCGAGTTCGAGGCGAGTCGCAGCCTCGATGGTCATGAAGGGGGCAACGAGATCGTGCAAGAGCATATGTCTCGGCGCACAGCCACACCGGCGAAGCCCGTGCGCAAACCAAAGTTACCGGCGAAGAAGCTAGCATCACCGCCAAGGTCGGCGGTGGTGTTTGAGTCTGATGATGACTCTGATGACGATGACGCCCTCAATTCTTCGCACAAGATCCCGAAAGATGCGATTCCAATGAAAGGATTAGGGGACGAGGACACTGAGGCGGCGGTAGAAGTTCCTCTGGCAGTGATTGCCCCTGAAGCTTCGAGGGCACCAATCCAGGAGGCGGCTGGGGCCGCGGCGTCGAAATCGCCGCAACCTTCAAGGGTAGCCGCGTCTTCGGAGCCGGAAATTCCGGCCACCGCGGCTTCCTCATCAAGGAAGACCGCGGTGTCATGGGTTTCAGATGTCTTTGAGAGGGGTCTCACGCGCAAGCTAGGGCCAGAACTAGACAAGCCCGCCCACATCAGCACCGGGCTACGCATTCTCCTAGTCGCCAAGTAAGCATTGTCTTCTCCATTCCAAGCCGCGTCTCGTTTTTGTCCTATCCCTATGTTGACTTTGGAGTTTTTGGTAGGTCTGGAGCCAAGAAGATTGGTCGCCCTTCGGTGGCGAAGATTCCGCCAGTCGCCACCACGGGAGAGGCCAACTCCCCAAGAAGAGGAAATCTGCTGAAGATGCGGCGACTATGGAGGGCGCGAAGAGGCAGAAGGGCGCTGCCAACGATGTCATGGTGATGGATAGCGCCAAGGAGTGCGATCTCGCTGCAGTCGTCGAAGAAGTGGCGGCGGCATGGTCGGAGCCAGTCATGGTCGCTCCTGCAACGGAAGCGCCGGCTCCGATGACCAGTGCCCCGGATAGAGCGTCGACAACGTTCCCATGCTTCATGGCGAGGGGGTTTCCAGGCGTGGCGGACAACCAGTCTCCACAGAGCCCGGAGATCGTTGATGAAGACGTTGGGTCCCGTCGTGGGCGCACCTCCTTCATGGTCCCGTCGTCTGACGCTAGAGAGCTTCACAAGATGCTTGGCGCCGCCATTTAGGTACGTCCAGTCCCTGAGTGTCTAGCTGCTGAATTTCAGCGGCTAGACACTGAATTTCTTCTACTCTCCAGTCCCCGAGTTCCTAGTCGCTGAGTTTGAGCGGCTAGGTACTGAATTTCTTCTACTCTCCAGTCCCCGAGTTCCTAGTCGCTGAATTTCAGTGGCTATGAATTGAATATTGTTTTTGGTAAGTACTAAGCTTTGTTACTCTTGCAGGGTTTGCAAAGGGAGTCGACCGATCGACAGGCCACGAAGGAGCATCTGGAGCGGGATCTGCGCGTGGCGCAGGAAGCAAACCGGCGACTCCATGAGATTGTTGGTAAGTACTTGATTCATTTTTTTGGCTGTGAACTGTTGGTGTGATGGCGTGTTGATGATTTGTCTCTTTTCTTTTCAGATGGTCTTCCGTCTGCGATTTCCAAGGCCCGTGAAGGGTACGTTCCAGTTGTCGAGCTGGACGCGGCGAACGGGCAAATCGCCTCGCTAATCCAAGAGTTAGAGGAGGCGAAAGCGGCCTCAATTTCTTCTGAGGACCGAGCGAAGGCTGCAGTCGCTGCGGCTGAAGAGGAGCCCAAGGCCGCCCTGGAGAAGCACGTCACCGAGAACTGTCGCAAGCTTCTTGGTGAGTCTCCGTTTTTTCTTAACATGTTTGGTGAGTCCCCGAGTGGGGAGATTCATAGTGTCACTGACGTCTGATGTTGCAGCTATGATAGGGAAAAGCGACCCGGTGGTTCATACCTTCAACGCCTCGTAGTGCATGACTGCCATGGTGAACGCGGCCACTGCCTCGGCACTGTGCGTCCAAGCAGTCCTTTAAGGGATGGCCCCTGATTTCTACGCACTTCTATTCTTGTAGACAGTTGTTGGGCCTCCAAGTGCAGAGGTTTGTAGAATAGCAGCAAGTTTTCCCTTAAGTGGATCACCCAAGGTTTATCGAACTCAAGGAGGAAGTGGTCAAAGGTATCCCCTCTCAAGCAACCCTGCAATCAAGATACAAGAAGTCTCTTGTGTCCCCAACACACCCAATACACTTGTCAGGTGTATAGGTGCACTAGTTTGGCGAAGAGATAGTGAAATACAAGTGGTATAGATAATTATAAGTGGTAACGGTCATAGAAGATAACTTTATGGCGTGGAAGAGACTAAAAGGAAACTGAAATAAAGATAGAAGCAAGCAAACATGTAAGAGATCTAATAGGCTGGAAGATTTAGGGTTTTTGCATCGGGAGGCATCTTATAGGCGAAGAGGCAAGGTCGGTGGGCGGCCAGGGGGCCCACACCACCTGGTGGCGCGGCCAGGGATAGCCCGCGCCACCACATGGTGTGGCCACCCTGTGGCCCCTCTCCGTCTCGTCTTCTGGATCCATGAGTCTTCCGGTAAAATATCGACTTTGGCTTTTGTCCGGTCCAATTCCGAGAATATTGATTTTCTGACTTTCCTGGAACCAAAAACAGCAGAAAACAGGAAACTAGCACGGTGGCACTTGTTAATAGGTTAGTCCAAGAAAGTACTCCAAAGTTGGAACAAAACACAACAAAGTAGATAAAACCAAGCATGGAACGTCAAAAATTATGGATATGTTAGCAACGTATCAACATCCCCAAGCTTAACTCCTGGTCGTCCTCGAGTAGGTAAGTGATAAAAAGAAAGAATATTTTTTGAGGTGACATGCACCATTATAAACTTGATCAAAGTATTTGCAAAACATTGATAGCTGGGATCATAGTACTTCAATCATAACATGAAAGACAAAGTTCTAGCAAAAAGGCAAAGCAACTATGTTGCAACATGAAAAAGCACAAACAAAAGATTCATGAATAATAATGATTTGCAAGATGTTTGTTTGTTTCACATAAAGAAAACATAGCATAGTGGCATTCAGCTTGTCCCTCACAAAGTAGCAAACATAAATGCATAGGACACCTTCAAAGTTCATAAGAGTGACTAGATACAAAAAGTATAAAACAAGCAATATTAAAGTTATGCATCAATCAACAAGTCTTGGGACAATGCACATAGAACTAAGAATGGCCACTATGCTCTCAAAGTAGGTGCATAAAGATAGAAGGTGGAGACTCAATATAAAAGTGGAAGAAAGGCCTTCATAGAAGGAAGTAGGGATTAGTTTCATAAAGAGCTTCCAAAAATTATGGTACTTATAGCTTTCAGCTCTCATTGCCCCTATCATAAGCATCTTGAAGTGATTAAGGTTAAAGTGAACAAACTATGGTGTACATGCTTGCCGAAGTATAAGTTAGAAATCTCATGTCCCTTGAATACGAGGGTCGCTCCTCATGCTACTCAAGTTTAGTCACCGGTAAGTTCTTGTCATCGTAAGTACATGTGTATCATAGAGAACCGTCAATGGGGTACCCCTTGCCCGATGATACGGAAGAATCCCCATATCAAAATGACAAGGCAAGCAGACAACGAGCATCTCAGCAATCTTCTTATTTACCATGGGAAAATGGTGCTTTTTTCTCTCTTTCCTCTTTTCTCATATCACTTTTTTTCTTTTCTTTTTCTCTTTTTTCTCAATATCTGGCTCTTTTTTATAAGAAGAATGCTTCATAGACAACTCATTATGGTTACGCTGCAGGTTTCCACCATGACAACATGGATTAGACCAGCGGCCCAGGCATTTCTCTAACACACATACATAACTCCATGGACTTGAAAGCTCCCCTTTCATTTCACACTAACGACATCCATAGACAAAAGAGCATGATATCAACTAGGTACAAAGTACAAGTGCAATGTTGAAAGCATTCCCCATCACAACATGGTTCTGCTAATCCCCAACATATAAGTGCAAGCATATACAACATAGACGACACAATAGTTTAAGTTTATTAAGGGCAAGAAATGTAAAGTGTGCCATCAAGTTCGTGAGAGCTTTAATCACTAGTTTTCTCATAACAAGTTTAATTCAGAAGGTAGACAAAAACATGAATATACATGGAATAACATATGCTAGTAGGTAGGTATGGTGGACTCTTTGAAATAACTTGGTTTAAGGAGTTGGATGGATGAGTGGAACTCATACTTGGTTATGGAGGCTAGCAAAAGACTGGGAGCGACAAACTAAGAGAGCAATAATGACCATAATCATGCAGAGCAACAAAACATCATTGATCAAAGCATAAAGTGATACTATAAGTTGAAAACTAAAGGATCATAAAGGCTTATGGTGACTTGGGATAGTCATAACATGGTGTGAGCATGCGCCAAGTCAACCCAAATAAAGCATCAAAGGAGAATACCACAATACTATGCTTTAATATGCTAAAACAACGCATGATCCTTCCAAGGCACATTAAGCAATCTCAATTGTTTATAACAAGTCATGCTACAACAAAGAATACTAAGCATAAAGCCAAAACAATATCGAACAAGGCATGATAAAGCATAGGCCACAGTCAAAAACAAGCTCTCTTTACCACTTAAGCATGAACTTTCCTACTCCTTTTCCAATCCAAACCAAACTATTTGAAAACCAATGTATGAAAGATGGGGTCCAACCAATTTATTCAAGCAAGCCAATCAAACGAAAAACCAAAACGAAAATGAAAAAGAAGATGCTCCAAGAACAACACAACTATGCATGAAACAATAAAAATGAAGCGTTTGGAAGGAACCTGGGATTTTTATTAATGAAGAAGGGGATGCCTTGGGCATCCCCAAGATTTGACGCTTGTACTTCTTGGATATTTCTTGGGGTAACACGCGTGGCATCCCTAATCTTGGGCTTTAGTCCATCCTTCAGCTCATTACTCATTCCTTCCATACACCTGAAAATTTTCCTTCATACAAAACTTCACACAATTTTTATTAGCAACATAAGTGCACTCAAGATAATAAGTCTTTAGGTTCAGTTCCAACAACATTAAAACTTCCATTAAAACACAAGCTACTGTATCATTTCCCTAAAAAAGCTTAATTCATTAAAGAGAACTCAAAAAGGAATCAACAAGAAGCAAATGCAAATAATGGCAGAAATCTGTCAAAACAGACCAGTAGGTAAAGATGAATTTTTTCGAAGACCTTATGTTGCTCAAATCAAAACGTGTTAAACTAACGAAAGTTAGATAATAACGTGGGAAAGAAGCAAAAAAATTCACGCCTCAAAAGGGCGTACAGAGATTTTACACGAATTTTTACGTTGAAGCACAGAAATCTGTTTCGGGACAACAACTTTCCCAATCATTACTTCTGTCTCATTAGAGGTTACTCTTGGCACAAAAAGTAAATAAAAGGATAAGGAGCGGTTATTACTGAAGTAAACTTCCAAGACTCATCTAAAACTTTTGGGTTGTCTCCCAATAAGTACTTTTCTTTAACGCCTTTAAGTTAGGCATGATAGTTTGAGAAGATGCTCACATACGAAATATGAATTTAAGTAAAAGAGAGCATCAAGAAGCAAATTCAAAGCACATTTAAGTCTAACCCACTTCCTATGCATAGGAATCTTGTATGCAAATAAATTTGCAAAGAACAAAGTGACGGGCATAGGAAGATAAAACAAGAGTAACTTCAAAACTTTCAGCACATAGAGAGGTGTTTCAATACCATGAAAACTTCTACAACCATATTTTCCTCTCTCATAATAATTTCCAGTAGCCTCTTGAATAAACTCAACAATATAACTATCACATAAAGCATTCTTATCAGGAGCCACATGCATAAAAGAATTGATAGTCTCCACATAAACATAGTCATTCTTATTAATTATAGTGGGAGCAAACTCAACAAAATAGCTATTATTATTATTCTCATCACCACAATCATCAAATATAGGAGGCATATTGTAGTCATAATTAATTGCTTTCTCAATAGTAGGTGGACTGAAAATGTCATATTCATCATTGTAATCATCATATATTGGTCTAGCTTGATCTTTGGCTTGCAGAATCTTGAAGGGTTCCTGAAACTTCACAACAAAAAATACGATCCGGATCTTAAAATAAGTCGAACCTATCAATATGTTACTCGGATTTCCTAGCTTGATTTTCAAACTAAGCCGGAACTTGGTCTCTAACGTCATCTGACACTGGTCATGGTCAAGTCACGTCATCTGACAAACATCCTGTCAGCACGACCATTGGTGGGTCCGCCGTTAGCGGAACCGAGGCGCCATTTCAATGCGTACATGGAGATCGAGGTGACGTAATCATCGCATGGGTCCTTCCCAGTTCCTTCCACGAGGCGTGGCGTTTACACAGCGCGATTTGCACGAATCTTGGCGCAGGTAGGTGGTTATAAGGGTAAGGATTTTCCTTCTCTCCTCTTCACCTGTTCCCTTTGACGTTCCTTCTTCTCCACATCTCCCTAGCGCATAGAGCTCTCCCGCCTCCCAGATTTCCTAGCGCCGCCCATCCAAGGTCACCGGCCTTTTGAACCGGCTTCCTCCTCATCCGGATTGGCGGTATGGCGGCAATGACGGGTGTGGCAGAGAAGGAAACAGCCAGGGATGGATCCCGTGCCTCCTCGATGACGAGAAACTCCAAGGCATGGAGAATGAAGGTCTCCTCCGTGCCGGCGACTGGCGGAGCAGTTTCGGCGAAACCATCCCCCACCCGTGCGCCGATGAGCGGGTCCACTTCGGCACCCACCTCGATAGAGGTTTGTGAAGGAAATATGCCCTGAGAGGCAATAATAAAGTTGTTATTATGTATTCCTTGTATATGATAGATGTTTATTTTGCATGCTATAATTGTATTGATAGTAAACATCAATACATGTGTGTTTAATAAACAAAAGGGTTCCTAGTTATGCCTCTCTTATAGACTAGCTTGTTGATTAACAAGATGATCAAGGTTTCCTGATCATGGACATTGGATGTTGTTAATAACAAGGTCACAGCATTTGTGAAATGATGTGATGAACATTCATCCGAAGTAGAGCATTACGATCAAGTCATTATGTTTATATTGCTATAACATCATATAAAGTAGTCTTAGTCCTTAGACCATGAGATCATGTTAATTGCTAACACCAGAAGAGTATCTTGATAACATCAAACGTCACACCGTAACAGGGTGACCATAAAGGTGGGTTCAATGTTATGAAGGTGTTATGTTGAGGCTCATGGATCAAGAGTGGAATTTCTCAATCCCGATGACGGATAGATATACTCTGGGCCCTCTCGGTGATATCACATTAAGATAGCTTGCAAGCAAGTGATGTGATCACTAGAATGTTATATCACGGGAACGAGAAAAGAGTGCATGTCGGTAACGAGATCAAACTAGGTATTTGGATACCGATGATCGAATCTTGGACATGTATTATATCATGAGACAAAGGGATTAAATTGCTGACGTTAAAGGTTCTCACGATCACAGAAGTCATCGTTGAATATGCAGGAGTGAGTATGGATCTCCAGGTCCCGCTTCTGATTATTGATCTGAGAAGAGTCTCAATCATGTCTGCATTATTCGCGAACTGTAGGGTGACACACTTAAGGGTTGTCGGACACCATTTAGGATCACATATGTTCCAGACAAAAGGTTTGCAAAGCGCAGGAAATGTTTCGATAGAAACAGGAATTGTTTCGATAGAAACCGGAATTGTTTCGGGTGAAATTGCAGAAAGTGGTTCTGCATGTGATATTGAAATGTTGCAAGGGGTCTTATGTGAATGTTTGTTAATTAAAGTAATTAACAAAATTCTGAATAAAATAAATAAAAGAGTTTTATTAATTAAGAGTTGCATTTAATTTGGTGGAAATTAAATACATGTGAGTGGGATTTTGGGTGGAGGCCATGTTTATGTGAGTGGAGGTTCACCACATGAATGAAGGAGGGGAGGAGTCCCCCCCCCCCTCATGCGTCGGCTATGGGAGGGGAGGGGTCTCCCTTCCTCCTATATAAAGCCCCCCTCTCCCCTCTCACAAAATACACCTCCTCGTGAAGGATCTCTCTCCCCCTCTAGATATTCCCCCATGGTCTCGGATTAGCGAGATACATGTTCTGAGTGGCCTTGCGTGAAGGAGTTCTTGCTTCGCTGATTCGCTGGAGCGAGGAGGTGGAGGTTGTCCGGTGGCTTGAACGTGTGTGCGAGGATGGATGCACTGCTGATTTGCAGCACTCGGACTTCCACACGATCTTGAGATCGGCAAGCGTACGACTACATCAACCACGAGTTCCTACTCGTTAACAAAACTCGTTGTCTTCGAGGGTAAGTTCTCCATGGATGTATGTCCACCCGTTGCTCTGTATCTAGTAGATAGATCTTGGCGTATAGTTCTCATCGTAGGAAATTTTTTGTTTTCTATGTTGCGGACCCAACAGTTTGTCTTTCCCTCCCTCAGAATTCTTTTCCGAGGTGATTGATCATTATGGTGTACAGCTCCACCATCTTCCCCCGAACTCCATCTTAGAGATGAGTTCTTATGAAGCTTTGTGCGAGGGGTATCTCGGTATTAAGCCGAGTCTCACTTTGTTTCGTTTCTACTTCCATGTTCGTAGAAACTCCATCACTGCCGGTAATCCTTACATTACCGGTACTATTAGCCTTTCTGTTAGACGCGAGCGTAGCTATCCTCGCATTTCTGCCAGTGAGTCGGTCAAACAATGGCCGGCCATTTTCTTTTATCATAAGGATATTCCTGCTCCCGGCAAAGCTACTGCTTTGCCGGCTTTCATCGATGGAGCCGCCATGGCCCAACCGTCTTGGGACGAGGCCCCTCCGGCTCTCAGTGACAATCTGATCCTCGCTAAGAGGCAGATCGAATATCTGATAAAACACAAGGGCTTGAAAGGATCCGACCTGGTCCAATGCTAGGTCGCACGTCGAATTCAGCCTCTCCAATACCACGGAGACCGTCTGATGCACTCCATCACGGCGTCGAAGAATGATTCCCTTCGCATCAGTCCTAAGGCTTTAAAGCCACATGATTACATAAGCCAGATCAAATGGCTGATCAAGAGCGAATTGAAAGGAGGATTCCGGACTTGTCTCTGGATATGCATATAGCGGAAGACCCTGTGGTTCCGGTAAGCTTCAATAATAAATCCTTTTATGTGTTTCACCTTTTATTTTACAATATTGAGATATTTTCTTCTTTTCAGCTTGACGACCTCCCCGAGTTGGAGCTAGCTCCCCTCGAGGGATATTCTCCGGAGTTTTCTCAGGAGGCTGAACTGGTTCCACTGCCGAACGTTGTGCCCAGGAAGTGCAAAGCTCCGACAGTGGTTGTCGGCACAAAGGAGGTGCCAGTCGTGAAGAGGTAACTTTCAACACAACTTCCGCCTTTGTTCCTTACTCGAATTTTATTTCCGAGATGTAATGCTTTCCATTCTTATTACATTCTTAGAGCTAAGCAGCTCATCAAGGGCAAGGGGAAGGGAACTTCTTCGAAGCCCTTGCGGTAGACGAAGCTGACTATAGCTTCTCCCGCCGTGGCTCCTCTGACTCCTGCCCCACAACCCTCTGCAACACCGGTGATTACTCCATCACCGGTTGTCGCAGAAGATCCAGCTCCTTCAACGGGGCCAGTGATCCTCGAATCACAGACTGACACCACCACGGGTGGCTCAGGTTTATATAAGGGTGAACCCTCTTCGGGTAATGATCCCTCGGCAGAGATCTTTGCCGAAAACCTCCTGAATAATCCAGGACTTGCCAAATTTGGCTTGTCTCAGAAATCTATAGAAGAAATCCAGCTTCTGGCCCGACAATGCCCGGAGAAGAGAAATCTCTCTGCCGAAGAAGAATCATAAGAGGCGGAAGACATCAAGTACTCCGACCTTCTTGAAAAAGTTCGCATTCGGGACAAGAGACTTAGAGCTGGTGTACTTCCACCACCTCCGGTTATTCCACTCACCCTCACCGAGAAGGTTACCACCGAGGTGAACATGTGTCTGAGCAAGCTCACATATGAACATCATGTAAGTCGGAATTCCAACTCACGATTTTCTTTATTGCATTTCATATCATATCCTCTAGCCCCCAAGCATGAAGTAGGATATGCAATCTGGGTTTATGCTTCCTTAGGATGCCAAAGAATGAACTAGTGTAGCCCCCAAGGCTCGTGCTGATATTAATAACAATATTAGCCCGAGTCTTCAGTAGACTTCTGACTCTAGGTATTCTGACTTACAGAAAGTAAATTCATATAACTAGGATTTGTTGAAGAACATCTTCAACAAGCGGAGAGATATCCAAGCTCTCCAACTTGAAAATGCTAAGCTGAAGGTCTCCAAGGATGAGGCCGAAGGTAAACATTCCGAGACTCAAACCTTGTCTTTGTGTTTTCATAGTCGATTTTTTTTGTTGAACTATTGTTCTTTTTTGACTTACAGCACTGGTAAAACAGTCCTATGCTATGATTGAAGAGGCCGAGAACCTCAAAACCTTGGTGGGGGAGAATAAAGAACTTTGCAAAGAGCTAGATAAGCTCAAGGTGGATCATGAGAAGAGCATCGCTCAAGTTCTCGAATCCTCCTCCATCGCTACTAATGAGCGTGATCGTAAGATTGCGGCTCAAGATCAGAGAATCTCGGATCTCAACAATGAGCTTTGCAGAGAGAAGGATCTTTCTGAGGCGCTCCGAGCTGAACTCCGGAGTCTTTGAGAAGAGAAGACCAAAGTTGACGATGTCATCTTCGGTAAGTTTCCATCTTTCTGACTTGTCTATATGCTTCGACTTTTTCAATGTTAGATTTTTCTTAACTGTTTTGTGTTAGGTGTATAGGTCCTCTGAACTTGACGGACTCCACCTCTGCCGATCCTCGCACCCACCGGCTTACCCAAGTCGGTGATTTGCTTCATGACTTCCGCCAATCCCTTGAGGATATTGGCGAAGCTCTCAAGATTCCGGACATGCATAACATGTCAGACTTTCAGGTGCGAGACAAGGCGAAGGATATGCCGCAACTTGTTCAGGACTGGAACATATCCTACGCGCGATCCGCTGCGCAAAACACTCTCACCATGGTCATGAGCCACCATGGAAAGATGGAGATATGGCAGGTGACCAGAGGGTACTGCAAGGTGGATGAAGATGGCCAGGAGCAGGATATCAAGGCCATCATGGACTCCTACGCCGAATATGGGTGTCACATAGCTGACTTAACCAGCTATGACACTCCCTTCTTCACCCGCGTGGACACACAGCCTCCGCCTCCGGAAGAAGCAGCTGAGGTTTCCAACAATGGACATACCGTATCGGATCTGAACGTCTCAGAGCATTATCAAACCGAGGCCGATGCGTCCAGCGAGCCGACAGCTCCTGCATCCTCTCTTGCATCATAAATTATCAGAAACAAATGTATTATTCCGAGAAACATTTATGGGTCTGTAAATATGCAGTACTTATAATTTTGCTAGTGCTAAGCTTTTAATCTATTCAGCAATTTGGCTTTAAATTTTTGTGTGCATGAAATGTTTTCATAAGCACTTATACTTTTTCATCGATGCTTATCGTTTATCTGTCCTTCCGCCTCGTTCCTTTCGTGAGCCGGCTAAACCTTCTGCACGGAAACTTTGTCGAGCAACGAAGCTCAATTGCTAAACCAGTTTAAACTCGAAAACAAAGCCGGCTTTCAGTACCAACAATTCACTACTTGGAAAATGCCCGCATCCGGCAATCAGACAAATAACCAAAGTGTAGACTAGAAACTTTAGAGTTATACCTGAAGGTAGCACTTTTAGAATCGGAAATCTAAACCAGAACAAACATGAGCATAAAGTACTTTCAAGTATTCTAGGATTTTTGACTATGACATGATCATTCGGAAATAAGATGGTGAAAACTTCTCAGAAAAAACTTGAGGCAACCAAGACTTTTATTTCTCTCAGAACATGTACATCTGTATGATTACAAAGAAGGATAAACTAAGAATAAAAGGGACGTAGCTGAGCAATATTCCATGGTCTGTCTAACTCATCCGGATTTGTACTGCCTCCAGCTCTCTTTCTCTTCTTAGTAGCAGGTTTTCCTTTTACTGGCCTCATGTCAGTTAAGTAGTACGAACCATTGTGCAATACTCGACTAACTAAGAAGGGCCCTTCCCATACTAGGGAAAGTTTGTGCTTTATTTGTTGCACAAGCCGGAGAACCAAATCGCCTTTATTGAAAGATCTGTTTCAGACTCTCTGGCTATGATACTTGTGTAACTTCTGTTGATAGGCTGTTGATCTCATTTCACAACGACGCGAACTTCTTCGACTAAGTCGAGATCATTTTGTCAAGAGATCTCGGCATCTTGTTCGATATACGCAACCACTCTAGGAGAAGTGTGAATCAAATCACTAGGAAGAACTGCTTCTGCGCCATAGACCAAGAAGAAAGGTGTGTATCCGGTTGACCTGTTCAGGGTTGTTCGTAAACTCCATATTACAGAGGGTAATTCCTCTGCCCAAGCCCCGCAACACGTCGTAATGGTGCTTCGAGTCTTGGTTTTAGGCCTTGTAAGATTAAACCATTTGCTCTTTCAACTTGTCTGTTAGCCTGTGGATGTGCGACTGACGCAATGTCAAGCCGAATATTTTGTTTGTTGCAGAATTCGGCCAATTCTCCCATAGAGAAATTAGTCCTGTTGTCCGTGATAATGCTATGCGGATAACCATACCGGATTATAATATCCTCGACAAATCTTTTGGCTGTTCCTCCATCACAACTAGTGACGGGTTTGGCCTCAATCCATTTTGTGAACTTACCCACCATCACTAAGAGGTGAGTAAATCCACTTGGAGCCTGTTTAAACGGTCCTACCATGTCAAGCCCCCAGACCGCAAAAGGCCATGTTATAGGTATTGTTCGCAGACGATCAACTGGAACATGAGCTTGTTTGGCATACTTTTGGCAGCCCTTGCACGTCTTGACCAGCCATTCGGCATCTGCCTTGGCTGTAAGCCAGAAAAAACCGTGTCTAGAAGCTTTTGCTACTAAAGATTTGGCTACAGCGTGGTGACCACACTCGCCTTCGTGGATTTCTCTTAAGATTTCCACTCCTTCTTCCGGAGATACACAGTGCTGAAAACCCCCAGAAAGACTCCTCTTATAGAGCTCACCTTTAACTATAGTATAGGCTTTCGCTTGTCGGACGACCTGCCGGCTCAAAACCCCGTCTTCGGGTAATTTGCCATCAACCAGATAATCAAGGTAGGGTTGGGTCCAGCTAGGAATTACAGCCAGAACTGTTATTAGAGGTGAGTCGGATTTGGTCGGATATTCCTCATCTACTCCCTTTATTGAGGGAATTTGAGGTGCTCTAAAAAAGCGCCATCCGGGACCTCTTTCCGTGCAGAGCCTATCTGAGATAGTGCATCTGCTTCCTCGTTTTCTGCTCGAGGGATGTGTTGAACCTCAAACCCTTCGAACGATTTAGATAAATCATCCACGACAGCTTTATATGCTACCATGTGTTTATTTGCATTACAAATATCCAAAACTTGCTGAGCAACAAGATCCGAATCTCCGTAACACATCAAACGTTAGATGCCAATATATTTAGCAATCCGGATTCCATGTAGCAGTGCTTCATACTCGGCAATATTATTTGTCGCTATGAAGTGGATCTGCAACACATATAGAAGTTTATCACCTTGGTGTGATTTGAGCACCACGCCAGCCCCCGAGCCCCCGCGAGCCTTAGACCCATCAAAATATAGGGTCCAATATTCTGACTCGGAGAGGGTCATATTCTCCTTTGTCTCTGTCCAATCAGCAACAAAGTCGGCAAGGATTTGGGATTTGATTGATGTCCGAGGTTTGTACTCAATATCGAAAGCTGAAAGCTCTATGCCCCATTTGGCGACGCGTCCGGTGGCGTCACTGTTGTTAATTATGTCTCCCATGGGAGCTGTGCTCACCATGGTAATTGGATGCTCCTGGAAATAGTGTCGTAGCTGACGAGATGCTAGGAAAACACCGTAAGCCAGCTTTTGATAGTGCGGATACCGCTGTTTTGATTCTGTCAGGACCTCGCTGACAAAGTAAGTCGGACGCTGCACCAGGTGTTCCTGATTTTCCTCCGGTCTCTGCACCACCATGATGATACTAACGACTTTGTCTGTCGCAGCAAGATAAAGCAACATCGGTTCCTGTGGTTCCAGTGCAGCAAGGATAGGAGCATATGAGAGTAATTTCTTCAGGTCTTGTAACGCAGCTTCAGCTTCGTCGGTCCACACAAAATCCTTGGTCTTTTTCAGGAGTTTGTATAATGGTGCGGCTCTTTAACCAAGCTGGATTACAAACCAAATGACTGCAGCGATACAACCAGTTAGTCTTTGTACGTCCTTCAAGCGAGTTGGCCTGGAAATATTGAGTATAGCCTTGATTTTGTCTCGGTTCACCTCTATGCCTCTTTGAGACACGATGAAACCTAACAATTTTCCGGCTGGGATTCCAAAGAAGCATTTCTTCGGATTAAGCATGATGTTGTATTTTCGTAGATTGGTGAACTTTCCTCCAAGTCGGAAATCAGTGTTTCCTTCTTTTTGGACATCACCGCAATATCATCCACGTATGCATGTACATTGCGTCCGAGTTGGTCGTGGAGGCAACGCTGCATCGTGCGCTGGTACGTAGCTCCTGCGTTCTTCAGCCCAAAGGGCATCGTAACAAAACAGAAGGTTCTGAAGGGGGTTATGAATGAAGTTTTGACTTTGTCAGATTCCTTCATCCGGATTTGGTGATAACCGGAATATGCGTCGAGAAAATAGAGGAGTTCCGAGCCTGCCGTAGAATCGATAACTTGATCAATCCTAGGTAGAGCGAACGGATCCTTTGGACAAGCCTTGTTCAAGGCAGTATAATCAACACACATCCTTAAATCAGTGGTGTCCTTTTTAGGGACCATTACAGGATTGGCCGACCACTCAGTGTGGATTACCTCTTCTATGAATCCGGCTAACTCTAGCCGTGCTAGTTCCTTAGCTATTGCCTTATGATTTTCATCCCCAAAACGTCGTAAGGACTGTTTGACGGGTTTAGCGTTCGGGTTTACATTTAAAGAGTGCTCAGCAAGTTCCCTAGGTACTCTGGTCATGTCAAATGGCTGCCATGCGAAGATATCTTGATTTGCTTTGAGGAACTTGGCGAGCGTGCTTTCCTATGCGTTATCTAGGACTACGCCTATCTGGGTCACCTTGGAGGGGTCATCATGCTTCAACGGCGTCTTCTTCGTCTCTTCCGATGCCTTGAACTCCGGATTCGGCTTTGTCACCTCCTTCTTTGTTGTCGGCATCTTGGACGGATCTATGCTCTTCTTGATCTCCTGGTACTCCTAGGCATGTAACACAGCTTCAGCAAAGGCGGCATTTCCATCCTCGCACTCTCGTGCTTTCTTCGGGTCTCCCCTGATGGTGATTACACCGTTGGGACCTGGAATTTTCATCATATTGTAAATGTAACACGGACGAGCCATAAAAGCCCAGTAAGTCGGACGTCCGAATATAGCGTAGTACATGCTCTTGAACGGGACCACTTCGGAGGAAAGTGCCTCTGTCTGATAGTTCTTTGGAGTTCCAAAGGTAACATCCAAAGTTATTTCTCCCAGGGAATTAGCTTGTCTTCCTGGGACAACTCCGTGAAAGATCACAGAGCTATGGTTGAGCTGAGTCTCCGAGATCTTCATCCGGCGTAGCGTTTCGACATACAAAATATTGATACTGCTGCCACCGTCCATGAGAGTCTTGGAGAAACCATAACCGTCAATAAGTGGATTGATGATTAAGGCGTATTTTCCTCGCCTATGCAACTTAGGCGGCTGATCAGCACGGTCAAACGTGATTGCCACTTCCGACCAGTCCAAAAATTGGGGGACAACCAGAACTGTTGCATTGAGCTCGTGTAGAACTGCTTTCTTGACATTTGCTGGTTGAGATCCGAGGAAGGTGACATAAGTGTCTTTCTTGGTCGGAAAAGTTTTCTTCCCTTCCAGCTTGGGATTTGAAGCATCAGCTTCCTCCATGTCAGAATCTTCCTTGGTCTCTTTATCTTTTTCGGGATTCTTCTTTCCCTTCTTCCGCTTAGCTTTGTAGCCAGTGGTGTCATCTCTTTTGATGTCGTCATTGAAACGACACTCGGCGTTGGTGTGGGACGAGCCCCCATTGGCATATAAGTGATGCACACATGGGTTATTGGCAATGTCAGCCCAAGAGTAGGTTTTGCCTGGTTGCTGGTCTCCTCTAACTTGAACTATCGAAGTCCCACGGCCACGCCCGCGGCCTCCGTCGCGTCCTCCTCGTCCTCTAGACCTGAAACTATCAGTGGCCACCGCCGTTTCCCTGTTAGGTTTCTCTTCCGAGGTATTATTGCACTTCTGAGCTTGTTGCTTTGGTTGTTTTGCCGACTGTGGCACAACCAGGGTGTTGAGTAATCCCTCTGCATCGTCGTCAGCATCTGCATACTTGCTCACTGTTTCTATCATCTCTCCCAAATCAGTGACCTTGTCACACTTCAAGCGATGACACAGTAGACCAATTGGGAGACCTGCAATGAAAGCTTCAATCGTAGTTTTGTAATTTACTCCTTCACAGGAGTTCTTGGTGTCGATCCATCATCCGAGGTAATCCTGGCAAGTTTCTCCGGCCTTGTGGGTGCAACGCTGTAGGTCTCCGACCGTACAGGGCCTCCGGTATGTGCCCTCGAAATACCGAAAGAACGCACTTTGCATGTCATACCAGTTGTGGATGGTGTTCTCCGGAAGTTCATTAAGCCATGATCGTGCCGTCTTCCGCAACATGAGTGGGAGATATCGGGTTGCAACCAGGCTGTTTCTTCCTTTGGCGATGCAGCAAGCTTGGAAAAAATCCTGTAGCTAGGTATCTGGCCGAGCAATGCTGTCGTAGGCTTGGATATGTCGTGAGATAGCAAATCCTTCCGGGAATCTTGTAGCTCTAATGCGTGGTCTGAAGCACTTTGGGCCCACGTATATATCATCATTTTCGTAGCGCTGCGCCTCTATATTGGAGTTGATCTTGTGCCTTGCATCATTCGGGGATAGAGATCGTCCCGAGTGTCGGCTGTGGCTGCGGTGCCTTGGAGCTGGACTTCGGCTTCTGCCACCACCTCCTCCACCACGACGCCCTCCCTGGCCTCCTTGAGAGCCGTTGTGATGGCTACTTGGTGGAGAGGGTGGAGCAGCTGGGTTATTTCCGGCTGATCACCGGCCTCTGTCCGGAGCGTCATTATTCCGGTTCCAGGGAGGATCTTCATTGTGACAAGCCCCCTACCGGCTTGTCTCGGCACGGTATCCGTCGTTCCTTCGTCCGTCATCCGGACGGCTTGCATGTCTAGGAGGTGGCATTCTTTGTCTGTCCTCCTCCCGACGTTTCTCTTTATCATCGTCCCTGCGGTCTTTCGACTCTCGCCGGGGCGGGTTCCTTGGATTCAGTGCAGCAATTGCTTCTTGCTCAGCAACTGGGTTAACGTTATGCTAGTTACGGGCAGCTTTGTGGTGCTGTCCCGAAGATCTGGTTCTTGAGTAATTGTCTTCCCGGCGATCGGGGCGGTGGTGCTGCTCTGGTACGCGCTGGGGTCTTACGTCAGCCCATGCCGGATCTGTGCAACATTGGTCGGAATCAGAGACCAGTTTTTGACTCCCGGACATGGTGATCTTTTGCTGCTCCAGTCCCTTGTTGAGTAGTTTGATTCCCAACCGGATCTCCTCCGGGCCTGGATTAGCCGATAGAATTTCTCGGGCTGCCACGGTGTTCTGTACTGGGGTTGGATATACCCAATCGCCTTTGCTATCTTTCCGAGGCTTCCCCATTTCTTCTCTAAAAAGGACGGCGTGAATCTGCGGGAATTGGTTGTCATTGGTATGACGCTTCCTAGTCTTCTAGTATTGCCTGGAGTTGTATTTCTCCGTAGATGCGATGCGTTTCTTTTCCTCCTCAATGTTTTTGGCTTCATCGAGGAGTACTTGACAACGTGCTTCTAGGGCCTGTACCCTCTCGTCCAGTTCTTTAGCAGTAAGTTCTGCATCTGTAGGAATAGGTGTGGTTAATGCAGCATCGATGAGTTTATGTGCACCTTCAGTGATCACGCGTCCATCCATCGATTCTTCTTTTTTGGGGTCGTCTGGGATAAGCGCTCCATCCGAGTCTTCTTTGTATTCCTCGGCAATCACCTCCTCTGCCAGAGGGTCTTTTGCCGGGTCTTGTTCTTCTTCTTTGCCTTCTTGGCAGCGCCGGTACAAAGACGGCTTTGGGTCCGTTTCCCGGAGTCAAGCTCTAATCGGTACTTTAGGACATCTGGACTTCGAGATTATCTCCGACTTCCATGTCATCCTGCGCTTTGGGAGAGTGTTCCCCGGATCCTTCATCCCTGGCTTCTCCTTCCTCTACAGATTTGGAGTTATACTCCTCTTCGTATTCCGCGGAGAACTTTCGGAAATCTGCCGACGTCATCGATTCATCCGAGGATGCGGGTACATCGGCATTTGTTCCAATTGCCTCCAGCACCGAGTCGGTGTTGTCTCCAGCATCGGCAGAGCCGGATCCGGATCCCACGTATCCGACGAAGTGCGACGCGTGCTTCCTGAGGTACCTACGGCTCTCGTGACCAGCTACGTCGAAACTTTTGATGGTCTCAAGAATTGCATCTACGCCTGAGTTTTGCATTATCATACATCGCAGCGTGTACCTCAGGAAAGGCATGTCTGTCCCGATGTCATCAGAGCCGAAATCAGTGTCATTGCTATGCTCCTCCTGGATTTCGACTTCAGCGGGTGGGTCGATCTGGGATTCGGTCTCTCCAAGGAGATCCACTCCAGATTCGACTTGGACCGCTAGGTATACATCAGGCTCGGATTTCTCCACTATCTCCGCAACTGGTGCGGGCTGGGTGGGATTAGGGTTTTCTGAGATCCGGAACTCTGCCGCCTCCACAGATAAAGGGTATCCAAAAATTTCCTCTGCCTCTATCATCACCGCTAGATTGGGTGGGACAGGTTCAGCAAAGCCGATGTCAACATCGATCTCGCCGAAAGACATGATGGTGTAGGCAGTCACAACCTCCCTAGACGGAATCCAGGTCTCGTCGAGAACGATGAGAGGGACATCGCTGGCGTAGAGGATGCGGCCGATGGAGATAGTCTTGCCGATTCCGATTTTTGCAGATTCCGCTCGGAACGCAGATCCGAAGCTCACTTGCCCCACGGTGGGCGCCAACTGTCGTCGGATTGATGACAAGTACGCCATGAGGGGGTCCTCGAGGCGTGCAGAATAGAGGGGTGTGAGACGTATGGTGTTCCGGGACGGTGAGCACACAAGTTACCCAGGTTCGAATCCGTCGGCTAGCAATCGATGTCTGGCGGTGCGAATATGGGTTACAAGGGTTACTTTGCTTGAGTTGAGATTGTAGACTATTGAGGGTGCCCTAAAGGCTCTCCCTAGGGCGGCTTATATAGATATCCGGCCTAGGGTTTACAGGAGAGATCTATCTGGCTACGACTAAGAGTTGGTTACAGAGTACATCTTGAACTACAAGTAACACTATGGGCCTAAGTCGGTAAGTCTTCTGGGCCTTTGCATAGACGGATTGGACTCCATCTTTTCTCCCTGACTGGGCCGCCCGTGAAGCAAAGCTCTAACCCGAAGTGGGCCACCCTGGTCAGTGAGGAACTATGAGGATACCCGGAAAGTATATCCCCAACAGCAGAGGTTTGTAGAACAGCAGCAAGTTTTCCCTTAAGTGGATCACCCAAGGTTTATCGAACTCAGGGGGGAAGTGGTCAAAGGTATCCCCTCTCAGGCAACCCTGCAATCAAGATACAAGAAGTCTCTTGTGTCCCCAACACACCCAATACACTTGTTAGGTGTATAGGTGCACTAGTTCGGCGAAGAGATAGTGAAATACAAGTGGTATAGATAATTATAAGTGGTAACGGTGATAGAAGATAACTTGATGGTGTGGAAGAGACTAAAAGCAAACTGAAATAAAGATAGAAGCAAGCAAACATGTAATAGATCTAATAGCAAACGGTGTTTCCATGCTTAGAAACAAGGCCTAGGGATCATACTTTCACTAGTGAACACTCTCATATAAATATCATCTCTTTATGATACTACTCTCCGGTTGGACACTCTAATCGATGGTAGGGCTACAACACACCTCAAAGTTCGCTTTCCGCATCTAGATAACCCCACACTGTCACCTTGAGCACTAGATGGTTCCAACAAACACCACAATTTCATAAAGACATCCAACTCCAAATATAACCCATAACAAGTATTTGTAATCTCTAGCCTAAGTGCCCCCATGGTGTGAACACTGTCAACTTCACACACATGGGGAAAGCAGAGATCTATTAACGCACTTGATTAGCAAGGTAGATCTACTTTATTACAAAGCTCATGATCACAATATGATCATGCATAGAGAGAGAGAGATGAACACATAGCTACTGGTAGAACCCTTAGCCTCGAGGAAGAACTACTCCCTGATCATCCTGGGAATCAGCAACAGCGATGTAGATGGTGGTGGAGATCGATGGAGATGGCTCCGGGCGCACTTCCCCGTCCCGGCAGGGTGCCGGAATAGAGACTTTCTGTCCCTCAAATCTCCCCTTCGGTGGTAGCGGCGCTATGGAACTTTTCGTGGCTAGAGGCTGGACGATTTAGGGTTTTTTTGCATTGGGAGGCATCTTATAGGCAAAGAGGCAAGGTCGGTGGGCGGCCAGGGGCCGCACACCACCTGGTGGCACGGGAAGGGATAACACGTGCCACCACATGGTGTGGACACCCTGTGGCCCCTCTCCGTCTCGTCTTCTGGCTCCGTGAGTCTTCCGGTAAAATATCGACTTTGGCTTTGTCCAGTCCAATTCCGAGAATATTGATTTTCTGACTTTCCTGGAACCAAAAACAGCAGAAAACAAGCAACTCGCACTGTGGCACTTGTTAATAGGTTAGTACAAGAAAGTGTATAGAAAGTACTCCAAAGTTGGAACAAAACACAAGAAAGTAGATAAAACCAAGCATGGAACATCAAAAATTATGGATACGTTAGCAACGTATCATCCCCCACCGAGGTTATTCCTGGGGGACTTACAGAAGTGTGGCGCTATCTAGAGGAGGTGCCCGGCGTCGTGGAGTGGATGGCACGCTCGGCTTTCAGGCGCGGGGCCACCACGGCATTGAGCCTGGGTCTCGCCCACTTCCCTTCGGCGACTGGCTACCCTTGGTGATCGCAGTGGAGATGTCGAGTCTTTGTTGCCGCCAACCGCCTTTGCTGATCGGGTGTTGGCGATGGGGGACCTTCTTCCATACCAGGAGACGGTATTGGCGCCTAGCGACCCCGAGCCGGAGCATCACGACATGAAGTCAGAGCAACCTTTCCGGTCGGCGTTGTCGAAGTCGCTGACGACCTACCCGACGAACCCATGGCAGCCTTTCGTTCGCGTCAAGGGTGGTAGGGATGCTTCTTCGTCAGGTCCTGTGAAATAGATAGTATTGTTGGGCAGTTTGTAATATATGCCAAGTGGCGACTTTTGTAATATGAACAATATTTTGAGTAAGAGGAGTCAATCGACTCGCAATGCGACCGTGATTGTGTGGTGTGTTTATTTTTGCTTGAGAGAGTCCCCGAGCGCGTCCGCCCTTTAATGGGGTATAACTCGATTGTATACATATGTATTTTCTTTTATGGTGCTTTGTTTGTCCCTTGCGCCTCCTGAAGGGTCGAGTCCCCGAGCGCGAGTGGGTTTGTTTGCAGGCGAGTCCCCGAGCGTGGTACTAAGCCGTTTTGGGCGCGTGCCTATTGTAAGTTGCTAATGCGTTGTTTGTAACGCGTCTTCTCCCCTGGCTCGGAGAGCCAGTCGCTGAGCGAGTCCAAGGCAGCTCTCATACTTGGTGTGTTCCCGAGCCGCATGAGGGTTCCATTTTTGTGGAGTCCCTGTGCGTGGTACTTAACCGTTCGAGTCGCTTTTCGCGAGGATGGGAAGGACAGGTCACTGTGAGAAGCGTATACCGGTCGTCTTGGCCCGGTGGGCTAGTCGAGCTAGGCGACTCCGATGGTGGCTCTGGGTTGACGTATTCATGGATATCCCAAGGCCCGAGTATTTTCGGTGCCCTTGGGCCGCACTACTTAGCCGTGCCAGTCGCTCGACCAAAGGTTGACTTCCATGGGTAGCGTATTGCTAATTGTATGAGTGCGAGTGGCACAAGGATATGGCGAGTAGACACAATTTTGTGAACCAAATGAATTTCATTATATATGTCAGCTGAGTACATGTTTCAGTTCTATGTATAGAACTTTCGGAGGAGGTTTATATTCCATGGCCTCCCAACCTCAAGCTGGCCATCGCCTCGTATATCGATGAGGTAGTAGGAATTGTTGCCGAGGACTCGTCCTATGGCGAACGGCCCCTCCCATGGGGGGGAGAGTTTGTGCATGCCCTTCTTGTCTTGGGCCAGTCGTAGGACCAGGTTGCCCTCCTAGAAGGCACGAGTCCGGACTCGGCGGCTATGGTAGCGGCGGAGTCCCTGCTAGTAGATGGTTGTGCGGGAGCGAGCCAGGTCACATGCCTCGTCGATTTGGTGGCCCACTTTGGGTTAGAGCATTGCTTCACAGGCGGCCCAGTCAGGGAGAAAGACGGAGTCCAATCCGGCTACGGGAAGGCCCAGAAGACTTACCGACTTAGGCCCATAATGTTACTTGTAGTTCAAGATGTACTCTATAATCGACTCTCAGTCATAGCCGGATAGATCTCTCCTGTAAACCCTAGGCCGGATATCTATATAAGTTGTCCTAGGGAGAGCCCTTAGGGCACCTCAATACTTTAGACCCTCAACTCGCACAGGCGAAACCCTTGTAACCCATATTCCGGCTCTGCCGTATTACTGGATTGCTAGCAGGAGTAGGATCCGTCCAAAGCCGGCGGATTCGAACCTGGGTAAGCTTCTGTGCTCACCGTCTCGGAACACCGTACGTCTCACACCCCTCTCTTCCGCACGCCTCGAGGACCCCCTCAGGGCGTACTTGTCATCAATCCGACGACAGTTGGCACCCACCGTGGGGCACGTGAGCTTCGGATGTGCGTTCCGAGTGGAATCTGCAAGAATCGAAATCGGCGAGACTATCACCGTCGGTCGCATCCTCTACACCAGCGACGTCCCTCTCATCGTTCTCGACGAGACTTGGATTCTGGCTAGGGAGGCCGTGACTGCCTAAACAATCATGTCTTTTGGCGAGATCGATGTTTACATCGGTTTCGCGAACCTGCCCAACCCACCCCAGCGGTGATGATAGAGGCAGAAGAAACTTTTGGGTCCCCTTTGTCCGCAGAGGCGGCAGAGTTCCGGATCTCAGAAAACCCTAATCCTACCCAGCCCGCACCAATTGCGGAGATTGTGGAGAAATCCGAGCCTGAAGAAGACCTAGCGGTCCACGTCGAATCTGGAGTGGATCTCCCTGGAGGAGCCGGATCCCAGATCGAACCACCCGCTGAAGTCGAAATCCAGGAGAAGCATATCAGTGACACTGATTCCGGCTCTGATGATGCCAGGACAGACAAACCTTTCCTAAGGTACACATTACAACGTATGATACTGCAAGGCGAAAGCGCAGATGCAATTCTCGAGACCATCAAAAGTTTCGACATGGCTGATCTTGAAAGCCGCAGGTACCTCAGGAAGAACGCGTTGCACTTCGTCGGATACGTGGGTTCCGGATCCGGCTCTACCGATGCAGGAGAAACCACCGACTTGGTGCTGGAGGAAATTGGAACAAACGCCGATGTACCCGCATCCTCGGATGAATCGATGACGTCAGTAGATTTCCGAAAGTTCTCCGCGGAATATGAAGAAGAGTATAACTCCAAAGCTGCAGAAGAAGGAGAAGCCATGGATGAAGGATCCGGGGAACACTCTCCCAAAGCGCAGGATGACATGGACGTCGGAGATAATCCCGAGGTCCAGATGTCCGAAAGTACCGAATAGAGCTTGACTCCGGGAAACGGACCCAAAGCCGTCTTTGCTACCGGCGCTGCCAAGAAGGCAAAGAAGAAGAACAAGACCCCGGCAAAAGACCCTCTGGCTGAGGAGATGATTGCCGAGGAATACGAAGAAGACTCGGATGGAGCACTTATCCCAGACGAGCCGAAAAAAGAAGAATCGGTGGATGGACACGTGATCACCGAAGGTGCGCGTAATCTCATCGATGCTGCATTAACCACACCTATCCCTACAGCCGTAGAACTTACTGCTGAAGAGCTGGATGAAAGGGACCAAGCCCTAGAAGCGCGTCGTCAACAACTCCTCAATGAAGCCAAAAACATCAAGGTGGAGAAGAAACGCATGGCAACTAAAGACTACATGTCTCGGTTGCACCAGAAGACACGGAAACATCACACCAATAACGACCAGTTCCCAACTGTACGTGCCGTCCTTTTCGGAGATGAGATGGGGAAGCCACGGAAAGATAGCAAAGGTGATTGGGTATACCCAACCCCAGTACAGAATACCGTGGCGGCCCGAGAAATTCTATCGGCTAATCCAGGACCGTCGGAGATCCGTTTGGGTATCAAGCTACTCAATAAGGGACTGGAGCAGCAAAAGGTCGCCCTGTTCGGAAGTCAAAAACTGGTCTCAAATTCTGACCAATGTCGCACAAATCCGGCATGGGCTGACGTAAGACCCCATCATGTTTGGGAGCAGTATCATCGCCCCGAACGCCAGGAAGACAATTATTCAAGAACCGGATTGTCAGGACAACACTACAAGACCACGCGCAACTGGAGCAACGTCGTTCCAGCGGCCGAGAAAGACGCCATTGCTGCACTGAATCCGATAAACCCTCCGCGACGAGAATCTAACGATCGAAGGGGAGAAGATAAAGAGAAACGACGGGAGGAGGATCGTCAAAAATGCCACCTCCTAAATATACGATCTGTCCGGCTGATCCTCACCATGGTGGGAATGACGGACAAAGGAACGACGGAAACCACGATGGAACAAGCCGGCAGGGGGCTCGTCGTATTCAAGATCCTCCCCGGAACCGGAATAATGACGCTCCGGATGGAGGCCGGCGATCAGCCGGAAACTATCTAGCTGCACCACCCTCTCCACCACACAATCATCACAACGACTCCCATGGAGGGAAAGGAGGACGACATGGCGGAGGAGGTGGTGGCAGAAGACGAAGTTCGGCTCCAAGGCACCGCAGCAACAGCCGGCATTCAGGACGATCTCTATCCCCGAACGACGCAAGGCACAGGATCAATTCCAACATAGAGGCACGGCGCTATGAAAATGATGACATGTACGTGGGCCCAAAGTGCTTCGGACCATGCACCAGAGCTACAAGATTCCCGGAAGGATTTGCTATCTCAAGGCACATCCAAGCCTACGACGGCATTGCTCGGCCAGCCACTTCGCTACAGGATTTTTTCCAAGCTTGCTGCATCGCCAAAGGCGGAAACATCCTGGTCGCAACCCGATATCTCCCACTTATATTGCGGAAGACGGCGCGATCATGGCTCAATGAACTTCCGGAGAACACCATCCATAACTAGTATGACATGCAAAGTGCGTTCTTTCGTAATTTCAAAGGCACATATCGGAGGCCCTGTTCGGTCAGAGGCCCTGTTCGGTCGGAGACCTACAGCATTGCCCCCAGAAAGCCAGAGAAACTTGCCGAGATTATCTCGGATGATGGATCGACACCAAGAACTCCTGTGAAGGAGTAAAAAACCAAAACGCGATTGAAGCTTTCATCGCAGGGCTCCCAATTGGTCTACTACGTCACCGCTTGAAGTGTGATAAGGTCACTGATTTGGGAGAAATGATAGAAACAGCGAGCAAGTATCACGGATCTTGTGATGATGCAGAGGGATTACTCAACGTCCTGGTTGTACCTCAGTCAGCAAAAACAAAGCAACAAGCTCAGAAGCATAAGAACACCTCGGAGGAAAAACCCAACACAGAAACAACGGTGGTAACTACTGTTTCCGGGTCTGGAGGACGAGGAGGACGTGGTGGAGGCCGCGGGCATGGCCGTGGGACTTCAAGGGTCCAAGGTAGAGGAGAACAGCAACCAGGCAAAACCTACTATTGGGCCGACATTGCCAATAACCCATGTGTGCATCACCTAGACGCTAATGGGGGCTCGTCCCACACCAACGCTGAATGTCGTTTCAATGACGACATCAAAAGAGATGACACCGCGGGCAACAAAGCTAAGCGGAAGAAGGGAAAGAAAAATCCCGAAAAGGACAAAGAGACCAAGGAAGATTCCGACATGGAGGAAGCCGATGCTTCAAATCCCAAGTCGGAAGGGAAGAAGACTTTTCCCACCAAGAAGGACACTTATGTCACTTTCCTCGGATCTCAACCAGCAAAGGTCAAGAAAGCAGTTCTACACGAGCTCAATGCAACAGTTCCGGCTATCCCACAGTATCTGGACTGGTCGGAAGTGGCAATCACATTTGACCGCGATGATCATCCGCCTAAGTTACACAGGCGAGAAAAATACATATGTCGTCAACCCACTTATTGACGGTTATGGTTTCTCCAAGACCCTCATGGACGGTGGTAGCAGCATCAATATTCTCTATGTCAAAACGCTACGCCGGATAAAGATCTTGGAGAACCAGCTGAACCATAGCTCTGTGATTTTTCACAGAGTTGTCCCAGGAAGACAAGCTAATTCCCTGGGAGAGATCACTTTGGATGTTACCTTTGGAACTCCGAAGAATTATCGGATGGAGGGACTTTCCTTTGAAGTGGTCCCGTTCAAGAGCGCATATCACGCTATATTCGGACGTCTGGCTTACTGGGATTTTATGGCTCGTCCGTGTTACATTTACAATATGATGAAAATTCCAGGTCCCAATGGTGTGATCACCATCAGGGGAGACCCGAAGAAAGCGCGAGAGTGCGAGGATGGAAATGCCGCCTTTGCCGAAGCTGTGCTGCATGCCCAGGAGTACCAGGAGATCAAGAAGAGCATAGATTCGTCCGAGATGCCCGCAACGAAGGAGGTGACCAAGCCAAATCCGGAGTTCAAGGCATCAGAAGAGACGAAGAAAGCACCGTTGAAGGATGATGACCCCTCCAAGGTGACCCAGATAGGCGTAGGCCTGGATACCGCATAGGAAAGTGCGCTCGTCAAGTTCCTCCAAGAAAATCAAGATATCTTCGCATGGCAGCCATCTAACATGACCGGAGTACCTAGGGAACTTGCCGAGCACTCTCTAAATGTAAACCCGAACGCTAAACCCGTCAAACAGTCCTTACGATGGTTTGGTGACGAAAAGCGTAAGGCAATAGCTAAGGAACTAGCGTGGCTCGAGTTAGCCGGATTCATAGAAGAGGTCATCCACACTGAGTGGTCGGCCAATCCTGTAATGGTCCCTAAAAAGGACACCACTGATTTAAGAATGTGTGTTGATTATACTGCCTTGAACAAGGCTAGTCCAAAAGATCTGTTTGCTCTGCCTAGAATTGATAAAGTTATCGATTCTACGGCAGGCTCGGAACTCCTCTGTTTTCTCGACGCATATTCCAGTTATCACCAAATCCGGATGAAGGAATCTAACAAAGTCAAAACTTCATTCATAACCCCTTTCAGAACCTTCTTTTTTGTTACGATGCCCTTTGGGCTGAAGAACGCAGGAGCTACCTACCAGCACACGATGCAGCGTTGCCTCCATGACCAACTCGGACGCAATGTACATGCATACATGGATGATATCGCGGTGATGTCCAAAAAGAAGGAAACGCTAATTTCCGACTTGGAGGAAACGTTCGCCAATATACGAAAATATAACATCATGCTTAACTCGAAGAAATCCTTCTTTGGAATACTAGCCGGAAAATTGTTAGGTTTCATCGTGTCTCAAAGAGGCATAGAGGTGTACCGAGACAAAATCAAGGCTATACTCAATATTTCCAGGCCAAATCGCCTGAAGGACGTACAAAGATTAACTGGCTGCATCGCTGCGGTCAGTCGATTTGTAAGCCGGCTTGGTGAAAGAGCCGCACCATTATACAAACTCCTGAAAAATACCAAAGATTTTGTTTGGACTGATGAAGCTGAAGCTGCACTACAAGACCTGAAGAAAGTACTCTCATCTGCTCCTATCCTTGCAGTGCCGGAACCTAAGGAACCGATGTTGCTCTATCTTGCTGCGACAAATAAGGTCGTTAGTATCGTCATGGTGGTGGAGAGACCAGAGGAAAATCAGGAACACCTGGTGAAGCGTCCGACTTACTTTGTCAGCGAGGTTTTGACAGAATCAAAACAGCGGTATCCGCACTATCAAAAGTTGGCTTACGGTGTTTTTCTAGCATCTCGTAAGTTACGACACTACTTTCAGGAGCAGCCAATTACCATGGTGAGCACAGCTCCCATGAGATATATAATCAACAACAGCGACGCCACAGGACGCATCGCCAAATGGGGCATAGAGCTCTCAGCTTTCGATATTGAGTACAAACCTCGGACAGCAATCAAATCCCAGATCCTTGCTGACTTTGTCGCTGATTGGATAGAGATGAAGGAGAATATGATCTTCCCTGAGTCGGAATATTGGACCCTCTTTTTCGACGGGTCTAAGGCTCGAGGGGGCTCAGGGGCTGGCGTGGTGCTCAAATCACCCCAAGGAGATAAACTTTTATACGTGTTCCAGATCCACTTCATAGCGACAAACAATATTGCCGAGTATGAAGCACTGCTACATGGAATCCGGATTGCTAAGGACATTGGCATCCAACGTTTGATGTGTTACGGAGATTCGGATCTTGTTGCTCAACAAGTGTCGGATATTTGTAATGCAAATAAACACATGGCAGCATATAAAGCTGTCGTGGATGATCTATCTCAATCGTTCGAAGGGTTTGAAGTTCAACACATCCCTCGAGCAGAAAATGAGGAAGCAGATGCACTATCTCGGATAGGTTCTACGCGAAAAGGGGTCCCGGATGGCGCTTTTTTAGAGCACCTCAAAGTTCCCTCAATAAAGGTAGTAGATGAGGAATATCCGACCAAATCCGACTCACCTTTAATAGCAGTTCTGGCTGTAATTCCCAGCTGGACTCAACCCTACCTCGATTATTTGGTAGATGGAAAATTACCCGAAGACGAGGTGCTGTGCCGGCAGATTATCCGATGAGCTAAAGCCTATACTATTGTTAAAGGTGAGATCTATAAACGGAGTGTTTCTGGGGGTTTTCAGCGCTGTGTATCTCCAGAAGAAGGAGTGGAAATCTTAAGGGAAATCCACGAAGGCGAGTGTGGTCACCACGCTACAGCCAAATCTTTAGTGGCAAAAGCTTTTCGACACGGATTTTTCTGGCTTACAGCTCAGGCAGATGCTGAACGATTAGTTAAGACGTGCAAAGGCTGCCAAAAGTACGCCAAGCAAGCTCATGTTCCGGCTGATCAGTTGCGAACAATACCTATAACATGGCCCCTTGCGGTCTGGGGGCTTGATATGGTAGGACCTTTTAAACAAGCTCCAAGTGGATTTACTCACCTCTTAGTGATGGTGGATAAATTCACCAAATGGATTGAGGCTAAACCCGTCACAAGTTGTGACGGAGCAACAGCCAAAAGATTTGTCGAGGATGTTATAATCCGGTATGGTTATCCGCATAGCATTATCACGGACAACGGGAGTAGCTTTTATATGGGAGAATTGGCTGAATTCTGCGATGGCAAAATATCCGGCTTGACATTGCGTCAGTCGCACATCCACACGCTAACGGACAAGTCGAAAGAGCAAATGGTTTAATCTTACAAGGCCTAAAACCGAGACTCGAAGCACCACTACGACGTGCTGCGGGGGCTTGGGCAGAGGAATTACCCTCTGTAATTTGGAGTTTACGAATAACTCCAAACAGGTCAACAAGATACACACCTTTCTTCTTGGTCTATGGTGCAGAAGCAGTTCTTCCTAGTGATTTGATTCATATTTCTCCTAGAGTGGCCACGTATATCGAAGAGGATGCCAAGATTTCTCGACAAAATGGTCTCGTCTTAGTCGAAGAAGTTCACGTCGTTGTTGAAATGAGATCTACATCCTATCAGCAGAAGTTATACAAGTATCATAACCAGAGAGTTCGAAATAGAACCTTCAATAAAGGTGATTTGGTTCTCCGGCTTGTGCAACAAAGAAAGCACAAACTTTCCCCAGTATGGGAAGGGCCCTTTTTAGTTAGTCGAGTATTGCACAATGGATCGTACTACTTAACTGACATGAGGCCAGTCAAAGAAAGACATGCTACTAAGAAGAGAAAGAGAGCGGGAGGCAGTACAAATCCGGATGAGTTAGATAGACCGTGGAATATTGCTCAGCTACGTCCCTTTTATTCTTAGTTTATCCTTCTTTGTAATCATACATATGTACATGTTCTGTGAGAAATAAAAGTTTTGGTTACCTCAAGTTTTTTGTGAGAAGTTCTTAAACCATCTTATTTCCGAATGATCATGTCATAGTCAAAAATCCCAGAATGCTTGAAAGTACTTTATGCTCATGTTCGTTCTGGTTTAGATTTCTGATTCTAAAATTGCTACCCTCGGGTATAACTCTAAAGTTTCTAGTCTTTACTTTGGTTATTTGTCTGATTGCTAGATGCGGGCATTTTCCGAGTAGTGAATTGTTGGTACTGGAAGCCGGCTTTGTTTCCTAGTTTAAACTGGTTTAGCAATTGAGCTCCGTTGCTCGGCAAAGTTTCTGGCGGAAGGTTTAGCCGGCTCACAAAAGGGACGAGGTGGAAAGCCAGATAAACGATAAGTAGAGACGAAAAAATACAAGTGCTTATGTAAACATTTCAGGCACACAAAAAAATTCACAGTCGAAAAGTGCTGAGTAGATCAAAAGCTTAGCACTAGCAAAGTTAAAGTATTACATATTTACAAACGCATCATGTTTTTTCCAGAATAATACATAAGTTTCTGGTCTATGATGCAGGAGGAGATGAAGGAGCTACCGGCTCGCTGGTTACTCCGCCTTGATATCGTTCCAAGATGTCCGCATCTGAGTTGGTGCATTCATCGTCGGAAACTTCTGTTGGTTGTTCCAGAGGAGGAGGCGGAGTATCCACGCGGGTGAAGAAGGGGATCTCGTAGCTAGTCAGGTCAGCCACGTGACACCCATATCCGGCACAGGAGTGCATGATGGCTTGAAGGTCTTGCTCCTGGCCGTCTTCGTCTACCTTGCAGTACCCTCTGGTCACTTGCCATATTTCCATGTTTCCATGGTGGCTCATGACCATGGTGAGAGCGTTATGCGCAGCAGTCCGTGCGTAGGACATGTTCCAGTCCCAAACAAGTTGAGGCATCTCCTTCGCCTTGTCCCGCACCTGGAAGTCCGACATGCTTGGCATGTCCGGAATCTTGAGAGCTTCGCCGACGTCCTCAAGGGACTGGCGGAAGTCATGAAGCAGGTCACCGACTTGGGTAAGCCGGTGGGTGCGGGGCTCGGAGGAGGAAGCGTCCGTCAAGTTCAGAGGACCTATACACAAAACAAGTTAAGAAAAATCCAACATTGGTAAAAGTCGAAGAAAGAGACAAGTCAGATAGATGGAACGTACCAAAAATGATGTCGTCAATCTTGGTCTTCTCCTCCCAGAGACTCTGGAGTTCAGCCCGGAGCTCCTGGGACATGTCCTTCTCTCTGTCAAGCTCATTCTTGAGGTTCGAGATTATTTTATCTTGAGTAGCAATCTTGCGATCACGCTCTTCAGTGGCCATGGAGGAGGATTCAAGGACTTGAGCTATGCTCTTTTCATGATTGGCCTTGAGCTGATCCAGCTCTTGGCGAAGTTCCTTGTTCTCCACCACTAGGGTCTTGAGGTTCTCGGCCTCTTCAATCATGGCGACGGATTGTTTCACCAGCGCTATAAGTAAAAAAAAGAACAAAAGTTCAGAAAAATTCGACATTGAAAATAACAAAGACAAGGTTTGAGTCTCGGAATGTTTACCTTCGGCCTCATCCTTGGCAACTTTAAGCTCAGCATTTTTAAGCCGGAGAGCTTTGATCTCTCTCCGCTTATCGTAGACATTGGTCAGTAATTCCTGGTTATAGGAACATACTTTCTATAAGTCAGAATACCCAAAGTCAGAAAGCTACTTAAGGCTCGAGCTAATATTTTTGCTAAAATATCAGCACGAGCCTTGGGGGCTACACTAGTTCATTCTTTGGCATCCTAATAAAGCATAAACCTGGATTGTTTATCCTACTTCATGCTTGGGGGCTAGAGGATATGATGTAAAATACAATAAAGGAAAGTTAGGAGTTGGAAATCCGACTTACATATTGTTCACGGGTGAGTTTATCCAAACCCGTGTTCACTTCAGCAGCCACTTTTTCGGCGAGAGTCAAAGGAATTATCGGAGTTGTTGGAAGCTCACCGGTCCTAATCCTCTCGTCGCAAAGGCGGACCTAGGCGAGAAGGTCAGAGAACTTGACGTGCTTTGCTTCTTGTGCTTCTTCTTCGGGAGATAAAGTACTTTTATCCAAGCATTGCTTGGCGAGCCACTGGATTTCTTCAGCAGATTTCTGAGACAGGCCAAACTTGGCCAGTCTCGGATTGTTGATGAGGTTTTCGGCAAAGGTTTCAGCCGAGGGATCATTACCCGAAGAGGGTTCACCCTTATTTAGATCTGACGCACTCATGGTGACGTCAGTTTGTGATCCAAGGTTCGCAGGCCCCGTTGAAGGAGTCGGATCTTCTGCAGCGTCCGTCGAGATAATCGGTGTTGCAGAAGGTTGAGGGGCAGGAGTCGGAGGAGCCACAACAGGGGAAGCTATGGTAAGCTTCGTCTGCTGCAGCAGCTTCGAAGGAATTCCTTTCCCCTTGGCCTTGACGAGCGGTTTTGCTCTGAGAATGTAGTAAAAGTCGGAAAACATTACATCTCGGAAAGAAATTTGAATAAGGTACAAAGGCGGAAGTTGTGATTGAATGTTACCTCTTCACGACAGGCACCTCCTTTGTGCCAACAACCACTGTCGGAGCCTTGCGCTTCTTGAGCGCAAGATCCGGCAATGGAACTACCTCCACCTCCTGAGAGAACTCCGGAGGATATCCTTCGAGCGGAGCAAGTTCCGACTCGGGGAGGTCAGCAAGCTGAAAAGAAGAAAACATATCAGTATTGCAGTATAACTCAAAGGATGAAACACATAAAAAGTATACTGATGGAAGCTTACCGGCACTACGAGGTTGTCCGCCGTGTGCATGTCCAGAGAAACCTCCGGGATTCTCCTCTCGATTTGCTCCTTGATCAGCCACTTAATTTGGCTTATGTAGCCCTATGTGGTGAAGGCTTTGGAGCTGATGCGGAGGGAATCTTTCGGGGACGACATGATGGAGTGCATCAGTCGGGTTCCATGTTACTAGAGAAGCTGGATCCGACGTGAGACCCAACACTGAACTAAGTCGGATCACTTCAGATCCTTGTGTTTGATTAAGTATTCGATCTGCCTCTTAGCGAGGATCAGATCATCGGTGAGAGCCAGAGCAGCCTCGTCCCAAGAAGGTTGGGACGTGGTAGCTCCGTCGACAAAAGCCGGCAAAGCAGTAGCTTTGTCGGGAGCCGGAATATCCCTGTGATAGAAAAAAGTGGCCGGCCATTATTTGACCGAGTCACTGGCTAGAATCTTGGGATAAGCCCGGTCGTGTCTAAGTGAGAAGCTGATAGTGCCGATGATGTAAGGAACACCGGCAGTAATGGAATTCCTCCGGACATGGAAATAGTACCGGAAGAGAGTCAAACTCGGCCTAATGCCGAGAAAGCCCTCACAAAGCGAAGCATACGCACTCATCTCTAAGAGAGAGTTGGGAGGAAGATTGTGGAGTTGAACTCCGAAATGATCTATCACCTCGGGGAAGAACTCTGGGGGAGGAAAGGACAGACCTCTATCGAGGTGGGTGCCGAAGTGGACCTGCTCGCCGTATTACTGTGATTTCTAGCAGGAGTAGGATCCGTCCAAAGATGGTGGATTCGAATCTAGGTAAACTTGTGTGCTCACCGTCCCGGAACACCATACGTCTCACACCCCTCTCTTCCGCACGCCTCGAGGACCCCCTCATGGCGTACTTGTCATCAATCCGATGACACGATGCTGTCTTGGCGGGTGGTCTCGTTCGTCGCCTGGACATAATTGGCGACTTGAGGTGAGTCGTGCTCCAGGTCTGTTGGCATTACGACTTCGGTACCGTACACCATGAAGAAGGGTGTGAACCTGGTGGAGAGATTGACGGACATGCGGATCCCCCATATGACTGACGGGAGCTCTTCGACCCAGCATCCTGGGGTACGCTTGAGGGGCACCTGGAGTCGTGGCTTGAGCCCATGGAGGACGCTCTGGTTGGCGCGTTCTGCTTGGCCATTTGACTCCGGGTGGGCGACTAAGGTGAGGTCGAGTGGTATGCCGTGCTCTTCGCAGAATTCTTCCATGGCCCCTTTGGCGAAGTTGGTGCCGTTGTCTGTTATGATGCTATGCGGGTAGCCGTACCGGTAGATGAGCTCACGTAAGAACTTGGTGGCCATCTTGCCATCGCACTTTTTGATCGGCTTGGCCTCGACCCATTTGGTGAACTTGTCGACCGCGACCAGGAGGTGGGTGAAGCCGGATGGAGCCTTCTTGAATGGGCCTACCATGTCCATGCCCCATACAACGAATGGCCATGTGATGGGGATGGTATTGAGTGCCGACCCAAGGAGATGCATCTGGTTGGCGTACTTCTGGCACCCGACGCATCGTTGGACGATGTTGGTGGCGTCGGCGTGCGCGGTGAGCCAGTAGAAGCCGTGCCGCATGGCCTTGGCGACCAGCGACTTGGCACCGGCGTGATGGCCGCAATCGCCAGCGTGAATGTCCTGGAGGATCTTGCGGCCTTCTTCTGGCTGTACGCAGCGCTGGAACACGCGTGAGACCAGGCACATGGCTTAATAGAATTGATAGAATACTCGTACCAACAAGTTGCAACTTCTTTTCCGGAAGCTCATTCGAAAAGAACTCTAAGGTTAAGCGTGCTTGGCCTAGAGCAATTCTAGGATGGGTGACCGACCGGAAAGTGGGTAACCGGGTGCACACGAGTGAGGACAGAGTGCGCAGAAAAGACTAGTGTTGGTCTGAGGGGCCAGTCTAGATATCCTATTAAGCTACCAGGAGTGACACCCCCCGGGCCCAGGAGTGGACGGGGTGTTACAAAGTGGTATCAGAGCCGACCCTTGCGATTAAACGGGTGTGTGCGGGTTAGTGGCGGGACATGTGGAGCATGGCGCGTGTGGCCCGGAGTGGACACGACATGGCACATGTGCCGGCACTAGACGCACAGACTCGTGCCAAGAGGGAACGTTCCTGGGGGTGCTTGATCGATGAGGGCATCGATCTTCTAAAGGGTGGGTGTATGTGAGACCAGGCACATGGCTTAATAGGATTGATAGAATACTCATACCAACAAGTTGCAACTTCTTTTCCGGAAGCTCATTCGAAAAGAACTCTAAGGTTAAGCATGCTTGGCCTAGAGCAATTCTAGGATGGGTGACCGACCGGGAAGTGGGTAACCGGGTGCACACGAGTGAGGACAAAGTGCGCATAAAAGACTAGTGTTGGTCTGTGGGGCCAGTCTAGATATCCTATTAAGCTACCAGGAGTGACACCCCCCGGGCCCAGGAGTGGACGGGGTGTTACAACACGCCAGTCACGCTGCATTTGTGGAGCTCTCCATTGATGATGACGAAGGATTTGCCGTGACGCACGATCATTCGCGCCTCCGTCTCGTTGCTTGGGAGGATCTTGTGCTCGAGGAAGGCGACGTATGGTGCCATCCAGTTGCTAGGCTCCACAACCATGGCGACTAGGGCCGGCTCTGGTTGCAGTGGTATCCTGATGTTGATCTCCTTCGGTGGGCAGACCGAAGGTTTGTGGATGATGTCGAGGAAGACGCCTGCTGGTGGCGTTTGTCAGGCTGACCCGATGCGGGAAAGGGCATCTACCTCCTTGTTCTTGCATCTGTCGATCCACTCGACAGAATAGCCGTCAAAGTGTCCTCCCAACTGGTCTACCGCTTGGTGGTACGTGATCATTGTTGGAGAGACGATGTCGCATGTTCCGGCGACCTGGCCGGCAACTAGGTCGGATTCGTCGTAGCACTATAGGAGATTGATGTTCATTTCCTTGGTGGCCCGCATGCCGTGGAGGAGGGCCTCGTATTCTGCCATGTTGTTGGTGTAGGGCTTGAAGTTGAGGTGGAGCACGTATCGGAGCTTGTCCCCTTTGGGGGAGGTCAGTATGACCCCGGCACCTGCGCCGTCGGCGTTCTTGGATTCGTCGAAGTGTAGCGACCAGTAGTGGAGATACGGTAGCTTCTCCGGTTGCTGCGCTTCTTCCCAATCTGCGAGGAAATCAGCTAGGGCTTGTGATTTGATTGCTTTACGAGGCTCGTATTTAATGTTGTGGACGCCGATTTCGACGGCCCACTTAGCGACTCGCCCAGTCGCCTCGTGATTGCGTATTATGTCCTGCAGCGGTGCGGATGAGATCATCGTGATTGGGTGCTCTTGGAAATAATGGGGGAGTCGCCGTTGAGCTCGGAATACCGCGTACACCAGTTTCTGATACTGCGGGTAGCACTAACGTGAGTCCGTCAGGACTTCGCTGATGTAGTAGACGGGGCACTGTATGGGGCGCTCCTTTCCCTCCTCTGGTCGTTCGATGACCATCACGGCGCTGACGACTCGATTGGAGGCCGCCACGTAGACGAGCATGGGCTCTTTGTCGGTTGGAGCTGCAAGTAGTGGAGCCGCGAGTAGCACTTCTTTGAGTGCTTTGAGTGCATCGTCCGCCTCCGCGTCCCATTGGAACGTGGGGTTCTTGCGCATCAGGCGATAGAGGGGAATGGCCTTCTCGCCTAGTCGAGGGATGAAGCGACTGAGAGCCGCGACTCGCCCGGCCAACTTCTGGACGTCGTGCAGGCACTCGGGTTTTCCGAGTCACGCGATGGTGTCGATCTTGGTGGGATTGGCTTCGATGCCTCGCTTGGAGACTACGTATCCCAGTAGTTGTCTGGTGGGGACGCCGAAGGTGCACTTTCCTGGGTTCAGCTTGATGTTGTACCTCCACAGATTTGCGAAGGTTTTGGCCAGGTCGGCGAGCAGGTCGTCCTGGCGGGTGGATTTGACCACCACGTCATCGATGTAGACGTGAATGTTGCGGACAATTTTGTTCACGAGGCACTCCAGCATGCACCTTTGGTATGTGGCACCGGCATTCTTGAGGCCGAACATCATGGCGTGTAGCAGAAGGCGCCGAATGGCGTGATGAACGCCGTCTTCTCCTCATCCTCGACTACCATTTTGATCTGGTTGTAGCCAGAGTAAGCGTCGAGGAAGCACAGTGACTCCAATCCCACGGTCGAGTAATGATCTGATCGATGCACAGTAGGACGAACTTCTCCTTCGGGCAGGCGCTATTGAGGTTGGTGTAGTCGATACACATTCTCCATGTGTTGTTCTTTTTCAGGACCAGGACTGGGTTTGCCATCCACTTGGAGTGTTTTATTGGCTGAGTGAAGCCTGCGGCCAACAAGCGTTGCACTTCTTCGGCGATTGCTCGGCGGCGCTCTTCATTGAAGGGCCGCAATGACTGCTTTACCGGTCGCACTTTGGGGTCGGCGTGAAGTTTGTGCTCAGCGAGTTCCCTCGGGACACCTGACATGTCGGAAGGTTTCCATGCGAAGATGTCGCGGTTCTCACGGAGGAACTCGATGAGCGCGCTTTCCTATGCGGGGCTCATATGCGCTCCAATGGTGACCGTCTGGATGGAGTCGCCCGGGACGAGCTCGACGGTGCGGGTATGCATGGTAGCCTCAAACGTGGAGTTCGTGGCGGTTGGCTTCTTTAGTATGGTGGGGTCGTCCTTGTTGATGTTACCCGCGTATTTCACGAGCTCCCCCGCATGGTCAATCTCCGCGGCAATGATGACGTCGACGAGCTTAGCGCCTTTGTCCTCGCATTCCACGGCCATATCGAGGTCGCCATGGACAGTGAGGATGTCGCTCGGCCCTGGGAGCTTCATCATGTTGTACGCGTAGTGGGGGGTCGCCATAAATTTGGCAAACGTTTGGCGTCCTAGGACGCAGTGGTAGGTGTTACGAAAGTTCACCAGCTTAAACTTGATTCGCTCGGTGCGGTAGTTTGTCTGTGTGCCAAAGGTGACTGGTAATGTCACTTTTCTGATCGGGTATGCCTTCCGACCGGGGACGATGCCATGGAAGGTTGTCAGGGTCGGCTGGATTGCCGACTCCGGGAGCTAGAGCCTTTTGAACGTGTCCAGATACATGATGTTGATGGAGCTCCCGCCATCCATCAGTGTCTTGGGCAGCCAATAGTCGGCCACTTTGGTTCACCCACCAGGCGACTCACCCACCGGTATTCAATCTTGGGAGTGTGGTCCTGGCGACTCCAGGTGATGCTCTTCTCGGACCAGTTGAGGAAGCGTGGGATGTCGACCTGTGTCACCGCATTGACAGCGACTGCGCGGGCGAGTACCTTCCTCTCGCGCTTGGTGCCGAGCCCGGTGAAGGTGTGTAGCGAGCCGACGGTGTTGCCGAAACCGCCATCGTTTCCGTTGTCCCGAGGTGGATTGTTGTTGGGGTCTTCCCTTGCTCGCCTTGCCTTTTCGATCTCTTTGAGAGAGTGGCAGTCCGCGGTGGTGTGGGTGGCGGTAGGGGTGGACACAAAGCTTGAGGCTCGAGGCTCGGCTCGGGCTCAACAAGGCTTGACTCGGGCTTGGCTCGGCTCGGAGGTTGGACAAGCCAAGCCTATACCCTGGTACTCAGGCTCGAGGCTTAACAAGCCAGCTCGGTGAAGCTCGCAAGCCGGCTCGAAGGCTCGGTGTAGGAGAAAATATTGACATAATCTGTACTAAAAATATAAGAGCTCACAATTATAATCAACAATTTCCTGTCCATGCAGTCACAATAGAATTATCTACATAGATGTACATGTAAAGGCCCATACAACAAGATCTATCTACAATCTTTGTATAGAATATAACATATATACACATTACATGGTGCCGAAACTAGTTTGCTATAATATTTTTCCTGAGACAATACACCACAATGAACCAATACTTGATGGATATTACACAACGGAAGATAGTCGAGAAGCCAACAAAGTCCAAGGACACAGTTTGAGGCAAAAAATATTGCATGAGATTAATTTCAAGCGGGTTCTATTAATCTGGCTTTACATAACAAATTACAAAGACACAGTTTGAGGCAAGAAATATTGCATCAGATTGATTTCAAGATGGTTCTATGAATCTGGCTTTACATAATAACAAAGTACAAGGACACAGCTTGATACAAGAAATATTGCATCAGATTGATTTCAAAATGGTTCGACTTTACATAATAACAAATAGGGGTGGAATCGAGCCGAGCCGAGCTGGCTCATGGCTCGGCTCGGTCAGGCTTGGTGAAAGTCGAGCCGAGCCTGGCTCGGCTTGTTGCTAAAAAATGTCTAGTTTGTGGGCTCGCGGCTCAGCTCGGTAAACTCGGGGCTCGGCTCGACGGCTCGTCGAGCCCACCACTACAGGCTGAATCAACTCGCCCCTCCGTCTCCGCGTGCGATTCCTCTCTGGTTCCTATCGATGCTCCCTCTCCCATCTCGCTCAGGCCGGCGCCACCAGCGCAACGATGCTGGCAGCCACCGCCGACTACCCCATCTGGACGTCTCATCCTCCATCTCCATGGATCCCCGACCCCTGCTTTTCCTGGATTCATTCCCCCGGACACGCATGGTGCTGCTCGTCTAGGGTTAGCGGCTGCCGCTGCCCGCCGGCCCTCCGCCGCCCTCTTCCGGGAGCTCGCCTGCTTCTCTACTCATGTCCTCCACCTTAGGCTGCTCCTCTCCTACACCAAAAAACCACCAACGGCTGTAGTGAAGGTCAGTTCAGTTCTTGTGCTGACGATGCAGTACGAGCAGGTGGTTGCCTGTTCCTTTTTTATCTTCTCCAAGGACGCTCCTCCTACCCCGTTGCTCCTAGATCATATGGTTCTTGATCTCTGTTTCTATTTAGTCCTAATCATTGAGTTTATTTTGGACTGATGACATGTGTTGAAATTTGAGAAAAAATACGATACGAAGTGTGTGTATATAACGTACTCCCTCCGTCCCAAAATAAGGACGTAGGTTTGTCTAGATTTTGATGTATCTAGACATGTTTTAGTATATAGATACATATGAACGTAGATAAACTTAAGTCACTTATTTTGGGACGGAGGGAGCATAAAAGAAGAAAAACCTGAAGTGCTGTAGCAGAGTTTGAGAAAATTGTTCAGTTAAAAAAAACTTAGAACTTGTGGGTTAGTAATTGTGTCCTTGTACTTTGTTATGTAAAGCCAGATTAGCAGAACCAGCTTGAAATCAATCTGATGCAATATTTCTTGGCTTAAACTGTGTCCTTGTACTTTGTTATTATGTAAAGCCGAACCATCTTGAAATCAATCTGATGCAATATTTCTTGCCTCAAGTTGTGTCCTTGTACTTTGTTATTATGTAAAGCCAGATTAATAGAACCATCTTGAAATCAATCTGATGCAATATTTCTTGCCTCAAACTGTGTCTTTGTAATTTGTTATGTAAAGCCAGATTAATAGAACCCGCTTGAAATTAATCTAATGCAATATTTCTTGTCTCAAACTGTGTCCTTGGACTTTGTTGGCTTTCGACTATCTTCCGTTGTGTAATATCCATCAAGTATTGGTTCATTGTGGTGCATTGTGTCAGGAAAAATATTATAGCAAACTAGTTTCGGCACCATGTAATGTGTATATATCTTATATTCTATACAAAGATTGTAGACAGATCTTGTTGTATGGGCCTTTACATGTACATCTATGTAGATAATTCTATTGTGACTGCATGGATAGGAAATTGTTGATTATAATTGTGAGCTCTTATATTTTTAGTACAGATTGTGTCAATATTTTCTCCTACACCGAGTCTTCGAGCCGGCTTGCGAGCTTCACCGAGCTGGCTTGTTGAGCCTCGAGGCTGAGTACCAGGGTATAGGCTTGGCTTGTCCAACCTCAGAGCCGAGCCGAGCCCGAGCCAAGACTTGTTGAGCTCGAGCCGAGCCCGAGCCAAGCCTTGTTGAGCTCGAGCCGAGCCTCGAGCCTCAAGCTTTGTGTCCACCCCTAATCATGGGCCCGAAGCATTGGGGGCCGACTCGGCTGAGCGAGCCCCTGGGTTCGGGGTCGCCGCGATTACTGAGGGTGTGCCTTAAGTCGTTGGGATGACGCGCCCGCCAGGCCTGGTTGTTAACGATGTGCGTGCGGGCGTCGATGGGCTGCCCGTTGGCGGCGTCCGTGTTGTTCACTGGTCGCGGTTCGTTGGTGGAGAGTGCGGGGTTGGCGGCCCGCGGCTGGTTCGCCAGTGGTTGCGGTAATGGGCAGGTCACGGCGTTGGCGATGGTGGGGTGGCCGCTTGAGGCCGTCCTGCTTGCCGAGGAGCGGGAATACATCTGACCCCGCGGTTCGACTCCCTGCTTGTTGCTCACTACCGTGAGTAGGGCCTTGGCGCATCGATCTGCAGACGCCGCCTCCTCGACGTCGAGGTTGGCGACCATGGCGCCGCGACGATGTTGTCCATCGGGTGGAGTAGAGTGAGTCTGGCGCCGCGACCTGGCGAGATGATGATCCGCGCTGGTCCGACGGGCGCGCGCCAATGGGTGGTGGAGGGCTCGGTCCGGCGCGCGGTGGTGGTCGTTGCTTCCACCGGTGGCGCGTTTAGCACGCGCTTTCGGCCGCTGCAGGTCACTTTGTCATTGAAGTTCGTGACGCGCTCGACGTTAGAGTTCAGCGGTCCCGGCGGCGATGATTGAGCGATAGCTCAAGGCCGCTTCCGCCAAGCGATATTTCTTGTGCTCGGCGAGCTCATTGCGTTGTGCCTCCATGAGTCACAGGCGGGCCCCCTCCACCTCTGTGGCCGTGGTAGTCGGCGGGATCGGTGTGGAGAACGGATCTGGCGGGGCGGCTGTGCTGCCCCGCCATGTAGATCGTGTTAAAGCGATTGGATCTGGCGCGGAAGTCTCCGGCGACTCCGAGCCGGAATCGGAATCGAAGATCCCGAGGATGGAGGAATCCTCGAAATCCTCAGGGTTGGAGACCCGCGTGATGGAGTCCTCTTGTGATGTCACGGTGATAGATCCGTCGACCGAGGCAGGGGTCGTGGAGTCGGCATCGTTGTTTACGTCCTTGTCGTTTGTGGCGGCGTTGGTCTCGGCCGCGTTGCTGGCGGCCGAGTCGTACTCGGTGACGAGGCTCCTGATGGAGCGGACCTGCTCCTCCGAGAGCAGATCACGATGCGGGGGCGACCCGCCAACGATCACCATCGCCGTTGGGTCGACCGCGACGGTGAAGCCGACGAAGAGGTTGATCGAGCCGACCGACATCACCGCGCCGTGAGTGACCGGGCATGACGCCGGGATATAGCTACTGGGCAGGATCTTTAAGATCCCGCCGATGGCGATCATGCGGCCGGTGGCGAGCGGCCGGTCGATCAGCGAATAGGGTCTCGCTGCAGAACTCAGGCCAATTCTGCTAGGCCCCACGGTGGGCGCCACTATCATGGAAATGGCCACGGCAGTCGCTGCAGTAGGCAGCGATTGATTGAATCGGGGGCGAGAGCTGGCGGCCATCTGCGGTGCGAGATGTGGGCGGATGCACATGGGTTTACCCAGGTTCGCCCCCTGGGAGGGGAAATACATAATCCTGCTAGATTATATTATTGGAGAGCGAGTTACAGGGGTGGCGAGCTCGGCGTCTAAGCAGCGAGTTGCTTGAAGGGGTGTATGATGGAATGTAAGTCCTCAGGATACCGTAGGGAGGTTTATATATGAGGCACCTCGCTAGGGTTTACAAGTTACAACCGAACAAGATATGGATTCGGAGGCTTTGACCTAATTCGACTAGGCTTCTGGTACGTTTCTGGGCCTCCAATCTCCAGTCGACGGGCCTTCCCTTAGTCGCATTCCAATCATCGTCCTGCAGGCCCACTCGTGAGACCTTTTGGCCCAATCGGAACGTCCTGCTGGGCATACCCCATTCGGCATATCCCATCACCTGTGCTAATGTACCGACCTTCCTAGGACTAATACATACTTGTGATTAAACCCCTTGCAAGCATCCGCAAGCACAAGAAAGTAATTAAGGTGGAACCTAACCACAACCTTAAACTCTAAGACCATGACATCCCTTGTGCAAAGGTTTCCTAACGGGGGTTCAGGTTTCTATCACTTCGGCAACCCCTACGATTAGTAGCCAAATACACAATGCATTCCCCTAGGCCCATATAGGTGAAGTGTCATGTAGTCGACGTTCACATGACACTACTAGAAGAAGTACACCACAACTTAATTAACAAACCATTGAATCTTTCTCAACACAATTCCACTACTAACAACATGACTTCTCCTATGTCCTCAAGAACAAAACGAACTACTCACAATAAATCATATGGATCATGATCAGAGATGAAATAATGACGTGCAACAATCTGAACATAAACAATAATTCAATGGTTCCACTTAATAGCATCAACTACAAAGAGTCATCAACACCGGAAAAGTTTCCCCTAAGAACTATGCAAGATTCAACCCAATTGTTACAACGGTATGATGGTGGTGATGATGGTGCTGATGGAGATGATGGTGGTGGTGACAATGATGATCCCGATGAAGTCCAACTTGATGGTGGCGTTGATGGCGACGATCTCCCCTCTCTAGGAAGGAATTCCCATGCATTACTGCTTCACGGAAGATCTTTCTCTCTCGGTGTTTTCCGCCTCAGAGGCGGAATCTTCGTGGTCGCTCCCGGGTCTTAGGGTTTTGGGAGCATAATATACGCCGAGGAGAGCTGGGGTGGCAGGCCACACCACCGGTGGCGCTAGGGTGGCCCTCCGGGGTGGTGTGGCCCCCCTGTGGCCCATCTCCACTCCCCCTTCTCGCTATCTTCGCCTTCTGAAAAAAAGGATTTTCCATGTATTTTCCCAGATTTTCGGATCTTCGCCAATTTCGCCTCCAAACAACCCCTTTTCTATCAGAATCTTGACTGCAGCGGTCCATGCTCCAAAAATCATCAACCATCCAAAAACAGATGAAATTACATAAGGATCATCTCTTAATATGAAATATATCAATGAATAATAGTAAATTATGATATAGAATAGTGATGCAAAATGGATGTATCAGGTTTGTGGAAAGAAAACACATGCAATGACTCAAGTGGGTCCATATGTGGTTTGTTAAAAGAACACACATGCAATGACTCTAGTGGATCCATATGTGGTTTGTAGAAATAACACACATGCAATGAACACTGGTGGATTCATATGTGGTTCATGACAGGAACACACATGCAATGACATTGGTTGATCCATATGTGGTTTGTGACAATAACACACATGCAATGACATTGGTTGATCCATGTGTGGTTTGTGGAAAGAACACACATGCAATGACTCAAGTGGGTCCATATGTGGTTTGTGAAAAGAACACACATGCAATGACTCTAGTGGATCGATATGTGGTTTGTGAAAAGAACACACATGCAATGCCATTGGTGGATCCATATGTGGTTTGTGGAAAGAACACACATGTAATGACATTGGTTGATCCATGTGTGGTTTGTGAAAAGAACACACATGCAATGACTCTAGTGGATACATATGTGGTTTGTGGAATAGAACACATATGCAATAAACACTGATGGATCCATGTGTGGTCCATGATAGGAACACACATGCAATGACACTGGTTGATCCATATGTGGGTTGTTAAAAGAACACACGTGTAATGACTCTAGTGGATCCATGTGTGGTTAGTGGAAAGAACTCACATGCAATGACATTGGCGGATCCATATGTGGTTCATGGAAAGAACACACGTGCAATGACAATGGTGGATCCATATATGGTTTGTGACAATAACACACATGCAATGCCATTGGTTAATCCATGTGTGGCTTGTGGAAAGAACACACATACAATGACTCAAGTGGGTCCATATGTGGTTTGTGAAAAGAACACACATGCAATGACTCTAGTGGATCAATATGTGGTTTGTAGAAAAAACACACATGCAAGGAACACTGTTGGATTCATATGTGGTTCATGATAGGAACACACATGCAATGACATTGGTTGATCCATATGTGGTTTGTGACAATAACACACATGCAATGACATTGGTTGATCCATGTGTGGTTTGTGTAAAGAACACACATGCAATGACTCAAGTGGGTCCATATGTGGTTTGTGAAAAGAACACACATGCAATGACTCTAGTGGATCCATATGTGGTTTGTAGAAAGAACACACATGCAATGACATTGGTGGATCCATATGTGGTTTGTGGAAAGAACACACATGCAATGACATTTGTTGATCCATGTGTGGTTTGTAAAAAGAACACACATGCAATGACTCTAGTGGATACATATGTGGTTAGTGAAAAGAACACACATGCAATGAACACTGGTGGATCTATATGTGGTTCATGACAGGAACACACATGCAATGACACTGGTTGATCCATATGTGGGTTGTTAAAAGAACACACATGCAATGCCATTGGTTAATCCATATGTGGTTTGTGGAAAAGAACACACATGCAATGACATTGGTTGATCCATACGTGGTTTGTGAAAAGAATACACATGCAATGACATTGGTTGATCCATGTGTGGTTTGTGGAAAGAACACACATGCAATGACTCTAGTGGATACATATGTGGTTTGTGGAAAAGAAAACACATGCAGTGACATTGGTGGATCCATATGTGGTTTGTGACAATAACACATATGCAATGACATTGGTTGATCCATGTGTGGTTTGTGGAAAAGAACACACATGCAATGAACACTGGTGAATCCATATGTGGTTTATGGAAAGAACACACATGCAATGGCATTGGTTGATCCATGTGTGGTTTGTGAAATGAACACACACGCAATGACTATAGTGGATACATATGTGGTTTGTGGAAAAGAACACACATGCAATGAACACTGGTTGATCCATATGTGGTTTGTGACAATAACACACATGCAATGACACTGGTTGATCCATATGTGGTTTGTGGAAAAGAACACACATGCATTTACATTGGTGGATCCATATGTGGTTTGTGGAAAGAACACACATGCAATGCCATTGGTTAATCCATGTGTGGTTTGTGAAAAGAACACATGTGCAATGACTGTGATGTATCCATATGTGGTTTGTGAAAAGAACACACATGCAATGACATTTGTGGATCCATGTGTGGTTTGTGAAAACAACACACATGCAATTACTCTGGTGGATCCATGTGTGGTTTGTGGAAAGAACACACATGCAATGACTCTAGTGCTGGTTTTAGTATAAGAACACACATGCAAAGACTCTAGTGGGTCCATATGTGGTTTGTGAAAAGAACACACATGCAATGACTCTAGTGGATCCATATGTGGTTTGTGGAAAGAACACACATGCATTAACATTGGTTGATCCATATGAGGTTTGTGGAAAGAACACACATGCAATGACACTGGTTGATCCATATGTGGTTTGTGGAAAGAACACACATGCATTAACATTGGTTGATCCATATGAGGTTTGTGGAAAGAACACACATGCAATGACACTGGTTGATCCATATGTGGTTTGTGGAAAGAACACACATGCAATGACTCTGGTGGATCCATGTGTGGTTTGTGAAAAGAACACACATGCAATGCCATTGGTTGATCCATGTGTGGTTTGTGAAAAGAACACACATGCAATGCCATTGGTTGATCCATGTCTGGTTTGTGAAAAGAATACACATGAAATGCCATTGGTTGATCCATGTGGTTTGTGGAAAAGAACACACATGCAATGAAATTAGTGGATCCATAAGTGGTTTGTGGAAAGAACACACATGCAATGACATTGGTGGATCCATGTGTGGTTTGTGAAAAGAACACACATGCAATTACTCTAGTGGATACATATGTGGTTTGTGGAAAGAACACACATGCAATGAACACTAGTGGATCCATATGTGGTTCATGACAGGAACACACATGCAATGACTCTAGTAGATACATATGTGGTTTGTGGAAAGAACACACATGCAATGAACTCTAGTGGATCTATCTTGGCATAATTTGATGTATGCCATGATGTATTTCATGGTAAAAGATACTCACTTTCCATTTTTATACTACTCAGCTTTGCCCTTGGTTTTTTGATACTACCCAGTTTCCCCCCTCTCTATCTTTCGTAGAAGCCCAAACCCGTGCCCACTCTGTCTTCTACGCCCTGATTGATTGTCACAGTTGTCACGCAGATTGTGCGCACCAACCGTTGATCATGTGTGATCCAACGAGGCTCGTTGCACACGTCGTTCCCTTCACAGGACATCACGAGATAGCACGAACGTCTCCCTCAACGAGACTTCTACAAGAAGGAACACGATGCTGTCCATGAAAAAAGTTGTCAAGTGGTCATGTCACGTTTAATCTAGTCTGCAAAGGCTACATGTCTACTACATGGCAACTGGTCATCCACGGCCCACGGGCTATACCATTTTTACTATGCAGCGCGCCTGCACTCTCACTTCCGACAGGCCCCCACCACACGAACCTTCCACGCGGCAGCCACAGCCAGAAGAGCTGCCTACCGGGGCCCTCGAGGAGGCCTAAACGTCCCTGCATTAAAAACCCAGCCTATCGGGTCCTCCATTCGCACTCATCCACTACTCTCTCTTCCCTATCTAGCAAAACCCCACAATCTTGAACGTACTTGCACGAAATTTCTCCATGAAACCTGTGCTTGGGGGTGAGTGTGCGGGCATCGCCGCCAGGGTGGTGCTTCAAGCGGCAGATCTGGAGGAGCATCACGCAGCACAAGGCGAGGAGGACGTGCAGCTCAACCCCTTGGGGGACCTTGTGCTCGCCGGTGCTGACGACTTCGGAGGCCCCGATGAGGGCATGGAGTTTGACGAACACGCTCCGCTCGTGTACCCGAAGGTACATCTATTTATACATGTTTCATATTTTCTGCTCGAGCTTAATCTATCCTGGCGTCATAAAAAAATCTAGTCCTAATGATTAGATCCAACGTACGAACCGGTACATGGAGAGATCTAGTCTATTCTGAATGAATCCATATTATTTATTTATTAATAAGTTATCAAGAACACAAACCACATTAATTTAGGAGCGAGCTGGGGAGACGGCCGTAATGAACTGCTGAACCTGTATAGACATGTTATTGCATCGAAAGTAACTCAGAATGGCGGAAGGAATATATATTTATTATTTTGCTCATTTCGGTTTGCATTCCATACATTATAGGTGGATTCAAGTGAGATGGACTCTGACAAGGAGACTAGGGACAACAAGAGCCGCCATGTCATGAAGAAGCTCAAGAGCGGGATAATCCCTTTTCGCACTCGACTTGGGGAGCTCAGGTGCCCTTTTTGTAAGAAATGAGTCAACCCGAGAATTGCCAGCTTGATTCCGCATGCGGTTGGCATCGGTAAAAGCCCGGTTAGTAAACACAAGTTGGCGACCAAGGCTAAGCATGCTGCTTATGGAAAATTCCTGAGGGAGTATGTCAAGACCGGCCTAGTGTCCCCTTACTTAGGAATCCGCAACTTCTAGCCGACCAACCTGTCACTGTGCTGGCCCGGCCACTAATAATATTTAGTTCTCTTACCGTATCTAGACCCTTAAAGTATGGGGATTTCTATTTTCGTACCCTTCAAATTATATTCAAGTTCATCTGTTTATGGAGTTAAAGTTCCGGTGGCATACTCGTTATTTTGCATGGATAGAGGGGTGCCCCCGACAGATATAAGGGTTATCCTGTCCGCTAGATCACAGAGGATCAACGGTTGGTGGGCACGATCCGTGTGACAAATGTCTCGACCAATCAGAGCGTAGTAGCAAAGATGAGCACAGGTGTGAGAGATAGATACAAAGAGAGGACAAAACCGAGTAGCACTTAAGAACCAAGGACAAAACTGAGTAGAACTTAAAAACCAAGGGAAAAACTGAGTAGAACTTAAAAACCAAGGGCAAGAGTGACAAAGGGATTCAAATAGAAAATAGAAAATGATTTAAAAATAGAACCAAACCGCCAGTGTTACGCTTGAGGGCAAAACTAAGTACAACTGAATCGCGAGGGTTAGACACGAGGGAAAAAACGTGACTCACGGTACGTGTGTGTGGTGCACGGGGAGGTAGCGGACACGTGTGGCCGTGCATGGTGCAGTAGCGTACGCGGTGCACGGTAGTGCAACGAAACGTCGCTTCCCTTCTCGTTTAATAGAGTTCTCCCCACTTCCACTCATCACGCACTCGCTCACTCAACCGTCTCCACTGTCCCATCACCTTCTTCAAACCCCTAAGAAAACCCCAACCATGCCCACGATGGAGAAGAACGGCGCGGTGGCCATCGGCGCCTCCAAGGCCGCCAGCAAGGAGGCCCCCGTCCCCTCTGACAGGCCCCGTCCCGCATCCGTCGTGAAGGCCGGGCGAGAGGCCCCGCCGGTCTCGGACAGATCCCGCTCGGCTAGGACCCCTATGAGGAGGTTGTCTACATAGGGCCGGACAACCCCTACGACACCAACATCGCCGACCCATGGTCGGAGGTAACCAGGGTTTTCTCCCCTTCTCTTGCTCTTCCCCCGTTCCCATCGTTAGATTTAGATCGTATGTTATTTGGGCTCAACTGTTCGTATTTTTACAGTAGCTAATCCTCTTGTGTTAGATCTCGATTTTCGATGAATCCCCCTGTTCATAGTTGGGATCAATATTCAATTTGGTTTGAGATTTGGGGAATAATCGGGAGAACTCAATCGGTTAATTTATGCAAATAATCAATCCCGGTAATCAAAATATCTCAATCATGTCCTTATTGCACTCTACTTTTTTTTTCCAACAGGAGGATAGCAGCGACGTCCGCAGCGAGACGAGTCCAAGGACAGCAAGACTCGTCATCTGCCGAGAGGCTAAAGTTCGGCTAGTACAACAACTTCTTCGCTGGCGACATGTACAGGTGACCCTTCTGTCCCACCAGGAGGCTCCACGCCACGGACTTCAACTCTCTCGTGAAGCATGCCGAGGACGTGAGGACCTGCGGCAAGTCCGTGAACATCCATGGCTTAATAGCCAAGCACCAGGCACTCGGTCTTCACCTCCGCAACCTCCAGAAGGTGGCTATCGAGGAGGGTCGCATGCCCCCGATCAAACCCAAGGCGCCCAAGGTCAAGGGGTTGGGCAGCAAGAAGTGGAGGAGGCACTAGAGGGAGGAGGCGGAGGCCCTCCTAGCAGAGGCCACGATGGGCCACCTTTGCCGTAAATTTCAGCTTCTTTTGTCTTGTCTGTTGAACACATGCTGCTCTTTGAGCAGCCTAGTTGTCGAACCTCGTTAAGTACCATACTATATAACCTATATTAGCTGCTTTATGTACATCTTCTCTGTTTACTGAATTTATTTATGGTGTTGGTTAGTTTTGTTGCTCTAGATTTGCTACCAGATTGGGGAAAAACAAGGGCAAAAGGAACAATGAATGAAGAGAGAAGCTGCTCTAGATTCCCTACCTTTTTGGACAAAAAAACACAACTGTTAGCGAGAGAGGGGAAAAGGCACTCTTAAAAAGGCCAAATAACAAAAAAAACTTCCAATTTAGGTGTAAGGGCGCACGTAACGGCCAAGCCTTTGACCAGACGGCACCCCCCTCCGAGCACATGTGAGGGCTTCGGAATATCAGGAGGGCAAAAGTGAGGACAAACGAGACACAATGTTGCTATAACTAAATCTGACAAAAAGCTGAATTTGGCTTTACCATGCAATTTGGCTAGAGCTCCACAATGTAGCTATTCTAAATCCCTAAACTATGTGGTGCGTTGAAACCTCATGCTTTTCCACCGACAAGTGTGTTGCAAAGTTGCTTGATCGTGCATGCTTGCACAAGTGGCCTACACAGAAACTTATAAAAGCATGGGCAAACGAGCTTCAATTTGGCAAATTCTGGACAAAATCACCAAATTAAAGAAAGGAAATTGCAAGCTTTGCACAATCGGCAGGCCTGATCGGCTGGGCGGCTGCCCCGGGGTGCAGGGATGCTAGGTCCCTATCTATGCTTACACTTCTTAAACTTGTTAGGAATAATAGTTGTACACTTCCTTCTGTCCTGCCACGTTACGTCATGTCAGCACCGTGCACCCGCTGCGGATCGGCAACGGGACGGTGGTCTACGTGACCAGTCTCTGCCACACCAAAGCCATGTCGCACACCCGTCTCATCGCCTACCGGGACAGACGCCGAATTTAATCGCTAGGATTGGAAACCAACGGTGCTCGCTCGGTCAAACTTGCTTCTACATGGTGATGGGTTCGTAGCATGGAAAACAAAAAATTTCTACCGCAAGAACGAACAAAACCCAGATCTAATCTAGATAAAAGCCAAGATCTAATCTACTATACATGAGCAACGAGATAGATCGGTACTAACCCTCGTAGAACCGAAAGCGTTAACGAGATTAGATCTCGTGGATGATGTAGTCGATCACTTGCTGATCTCAAGATCGAGTAGATGATCCTTCCGGCGCCGCGTTCCGGCAGCGCTTCCGCAAACGGTCACACGTGCGGAGTCGAAGCAGACCTTCCTCTCCCCGTTCCAGCGAGCAGCGGAGGTAGTAGATCTTCTCCATGCAATCCCAGCAGCACGACGGCGTGGTGGTGGTGGTGGTGGAGAGAATCCTGCAGGGCTTCGCCTAAGCCGGAGCAGGTGGAAGGAGGAAGAGAGAGACGGCTAGGGTTTGGAGTGGGAAGGGGCAAGGAGGGGTGGCGCCTCCACCCCTCTATATATAGAGGGAGGGGTGTGGCCTAGGGTTCCCACCCCTAGGCCCACCCCTTAGGGTCAAGACTAGGAAGCTTGGGGGGAGAGTCCTTCCCCCCCAAGTTTCCCCTTTAAACTCCCCTTATCTTATCTCGGTTTTCAAATAAACTCCAAGATATCTTCTAGAACCTTCCGGAACATTCCGAAACCTTCTAGAATCCCCATATAAACACTCTGGAACATTTCCTAACTTAGAAAATGATCCCCATTATATGAATCTTATTCTCCAGACAATTCTGGATCTCCTCGTGATGTCTCGGATCCAATCCGAGACTCCGAACAACATTCGGTCTCCAACGCACATTCAATATCTACTTAAAAACAACTTCGAACCTTAAGTGTGTCACCCTACGGTTCGTGAATAAGTGGACATGATGAAGACACCTCTCCGATCAATAACCATCAGCGGGATCTGGAGATCCATAACGGCTCCCACATACTCAACGATGACTTCGTGATCGATAGAACCATTAACATACGAAACCAATTCCCTTTGTCACGCGATACTCTACTTATCCGAGGTTTGATCATCGGTATCTCCATACCTAGTTCTACCTTGTTACTGATAAGCACTCTTTTCTCGTTCCGTGTTATGCCATCCCTTGTGACCTAGTCACATGCTTGCAAGCTAACTAGATGACATTCCACCGAGAGGGCCCAGAGCATATCTATCCGTCATATGGATGGACAAATCCCAATCTTGGTCCATGCGCTTCAACACATACTTTCGAATACCTAATGACACCTTTATAACCACCCGCCATTTGAGTGGTGTTTGATGTCATCAAAGTACTCATCCGGTGATGGTGATTAACACAACCTCATGGTCGAAGGATTAGGTTACTATGTATCGAAAGCTTATAGCAATGTGAACTTAATGACTTGATCTAATGCTACGCTTACTATGGGTGAGGTGTCCATTACATCATTCTCCTAATGATACAACCTTGTTATTAATGACATCCAATGTCCATGATCAGGAAACCATGATCATCAATTAATCAACAAGCTAGTTTAATAAGAGGCTTACTAGGGACTCTTTTATGTTTACAAAACACACATGTATCAGTGTTTCCTTATAATACAATTATAGCATGGGATGTAAACATTCATCATAAACAAAGATATAATAATAACCACTTTTATTATTGCCTCTTGGGCATATCTCCAACAGTCTCCCACTTGCACTAGAGTCAATAATCTAGATTACATGGTAATATACCTAACACCCATGGCGTTCTGGTGTTGGTCATGCTTTGCTCTAGGGAGAGGTTTAGTCAACGGATCTGCCACATTCAGATTAGTGTGTACTTTGCAAATCTTTATGTCACCATCTCGGACATACTCGCGAATAGCATGGAAACGTAGCTTGATGTGCTTCAGCTTGCTATGTGACCTTGGCTCCTGTGCATTAGCTATGGCACCTGTGTTGTCACAGTAGATGGCCATCGGGTCCAACGCACTAGGAACCACGCCAAGTTCAGTAATGAACTCCTTCATCCATATGGCTTCTTGTGCAGCCTCCGAAGCAGCTATGTATTCCGATTCAGTTGAAGATTTCGCCACAACGCTTTGCTTGGCACTCCTCCAGCTCACTACAGCACCATTCAAAATAAATACATATCCAAACTGTGACTTCGAGTCATCTGGATCGGTGTTCCAACTAGCATCAGTGTAACTGTTTACAACAAGCTGTTCATCACCTCCATAAGAAAGAACCATATCCTTAGTCCTATTCAGGTACTTAAGGATATTCTTGACCGCTGTCCAGTGCTCCATTCCAGGATCACTTTGATATCTGCTAGTCAAACTAACAGCATGTGCTATATCCGGTCTTGTACACAACATGGCATACATGATAGAACCTATGGCTGAGGCATAGGGAACATTATTCATCTTCTCTCTATCTTCTGCCATAGCTGGACTTTGAGTCTTACTCAAGGTCTTACCTGACAACATGGGCACGAACCCTTTCTTGCTCTCTTCCATTCTAAACTTCTTTAGAACTTTGTCCAGGTATGTACTTTGTGAAAGCGCTAGCAGGCGTCTTGATCTATCTCTATAAATCTTGATGCCTAGAATATATGCCGCCAAGATCCTTCATTGAAAAACTATTATTCAAATAGGCTTTGACGCTATTAAGAAGTTCTACATCATTCCCAATCAACAGTATGTCATCTACATATAGTACTAGGAATGCTACAGAGCTCCCACTCACTTTCTTGTAAATACAAGCTTCTCCATAAGTTTGTATAAAACCAAAATTTTTGATTACTTTATCAAAACGTTGATTCCAACTCCGGGATGCTTGCTTCAGTCCATAAATGGAGCGCTGAAGTTTGCATACCTTGGCAGCATCACTAGGATCGACAAAACCCTTGGGTTGTACCATGTACAACTCTTCCTCAATGTCACCATTAAGGAATGCTGTTTTGACATCCATCTGCCATATCTCATAATCGAAATATGCAGCAATTGCTAACAAAATCCTCACAGACTTTAGCTTCGCTACTGGTGAGAAAGTCTCATCATAGTCAACACCTTGAATTTGTCGGAACCCTTTCGCGACAAGTCGAGCTTTATAGACAGTAACATTACCATCAGCATCTGTTTTTCTTTTGAAAATCCATTTGTTCTCGACAGCCTTACGGCCATCCGGTAAGTCCACCAAAGTCCATACTTGGTTTTCGTACATGGATCCCATTTCGGATTTCATGGCTTCTAGCCATTTGTCAGAATCTGGGCTCACCATAGCTTCTTCATACGTCGCAGGATCATCAGTGTTGTCTACCAACATGACGTTCAAGGCAGAGTCATACCTCTCAGGAGTGGTACGAACCCTCATTGACCTGCGAGGTTCAGCAGCAACTTCGTTCAAAGTTTCATGATCACCATCATTAGCTTCCTCTCCAGTTGGTGCAAAGGCACAAAACATCTTCCGGTCGTGCTACTCTCAACCCCGAGAGAAGGTTCAATAACCTCGTCGAGTTCTACTTTCCTTCCATCACTTCTTTCGAGAGAAACTCCTTCTCAAGAAAGGATCCATTCTTAACGAAAACTTTGCCTTCGGATCTTTGATAGAAGGTATACCCAATTGTTTCTTTAGGGTATCCTATGAAGACGCATTTCTCCGCTTTGGGTTCTAGCTTATCAGGTTGTAACTTCTTTACATACGCTTCGCAACCCCAAACTTTAAGGAACGACAACTTAGGTTTCTTTCCAAACCACAATTCGTACGGTGTCATTTCAACGGATTTAGATGGTGCCCTATTTAAAGTGAATGCGGCTGTCTCTAATGCATAGCCCCAAAACGATAGCGGTAAATCTGTAAGAGACATCATAGACCGAACCATATCTAAGAGAGTTCGATTTACGTTCGGACACACCATTACTGTTGTGGTGTTCCCGGCGGTGTCAAGCTAAAGTATTCCACATTTATTTAAATGCATGCCAAACTCATAACTTAGATATTCACCTCATGGGTCGAACGTAAACTTAATCTTCTTGTTACGATGATTTTCCACTTCACTTTGAAATTCCTTAAACTTCTCGAAAGTTTCGGACTTATGTTTCATAAAGTAGACATACCCATATCTACTTAAGTCATCCGTGAAAGTGAGAACATAACGATATCCACCACGCGATGCTACACTCATTAGACCGCACACATCGGTATGTATTATTTCCAATAAGTTCAGCGCTCCATTATTCCAGAGAATGGAGTCTTAGTCATTTTCCCATTAGACATGCTTCGCATTTTCAAGTGATTCAAAATCAAGTGATTCAAGAAGTCCATCGAATGGAGTTTCTTCATACGCTTCACTCCAATGTGACCAAGACGACGATTGCCACATGTATGTAGAATTATCATTCAATTTTGTTCGTTTAGCATCTATGTTGTGAACATGTGTATCACTACTATCGAGATTCAGTAAGAATAAACCATTCATCGCAGGTGCATTACCATAAAAGATATTACTCATATAAATCGAACAACCTTTATTCTCGGACTTAAAAGAGTAACCGTCTCACAATAAACAAGATCCAGATATAATGTTCATGCTTAACGCAGGCACCAAATAACAATTATTCAAATTTAAAACTAATCCCGAAGGTAGATGTAGAGGTAGCGTGCCGTGCGATCACATCAACATTGGAGCCATTTCCAACGCGATCACCTCGTCTCTCGCCAGCCTTCGCTTATTCCGCAGCCTCTGCTTGAGTTACAAATATGAGCAACCGAACCAGTATCAAATACCCAGGCACTACTACGATTACTAGTAAGATACACATCAATAACATGTATATCGAATATACCTTTCTTCTTGATGTTGCCGTTCTTCAGATCTGCCAGGTACTTGGGGCAGTTGCGCTTCCAGTGACCAGCACCCTTGCAGTAGAAGCATTCAGTTTCAGGCTTAGGACCAGCCTTGGGCTTCTTAGCAGGTGCGGCAGCTTTCTTGCCGTCCTTCTTGAAGTTGCCCTTGTTCTTAGGCTTGCCCTGTTTCTTGAAATTGGTGGTCTTATTGACCATCAACACTTGGTGCTCCTTCTTGATCTCCACTTCAGCAGTTTTCAGCATGGACGATAGTTCAGGCAACGTCTTGTTCATGCAGTGCATGTTGTAGTTCATCACAAAGTTCTTATAACTCGGTGGCAGTGATTGGAGGACACGGTGAATCCCTAACTCATTAGGAATCGTTATCCCCAACTCTTGGAGCTTGTTTGCGTGCCCAGACATGGTGAGCACGTGCTCGCTAACGGAGCTTCCCTCTTCCATCTTGCAGGTAAAGAACTTTTCGGAGGCCTCATAGCTCTCCACGGCCGCGTGAGTCTCAAAAATGAGCTTGAGCTCCTTAATGATCTCGAACGGGTCGTGGTGCTCAAAGCGCTTCTGAAGCTCCGTTTCTAAACCGTACAGGATGGCACACTGAACTGTGGAGTAATGATTTTTCCGAGTGGCGTAAACATTTTTTACGTCATCGGTGGCATCTTCTGCAGGTGGGTCACCTAGCGGTGCATCGAGCACATAGGTCATTTGACCAGCCCTGAGGACAATCTTCAGACCATGGAGCCAGTCCGTGAAGTTGCTTCCATTGTTCTTAAGTTTTTCTTTCTCTAGGAACGCATTGAAATTGATGGAGAGGTTCGCCATAATCTACAACAAATTTTGCAAGTAGTTTAGACTAAGTTTATGATAAATTGAGTTCAACTTTAATTCTTAAATTAAATAGGTGAACTCCCACTCAAAACAACATCCCTCACATTGTCTTAGTGATTACACGAACCAAGTCCACTACACCAAGTCCGATCTTCACGAGAGAAGATGTAGTTTCATCGGCGAACAGTCTTCATGTTCATCATATCAATCATATGACTCGTGCTCTACCTTTCGGTATTCCGTGTTCCGAGACCATGTCTGCACATGCTAGGCTCGTCAAGATTAACCTTAGTTTCCGCATGTGCAAATCTGGCTTGCACCCGTTGTATGCACACGTAGAATCTATCACACCCGATCATCACGAGATGCTTCAAAACGGTAGTCTTAGCAACGGTGCCAACTAAGGACGAACACTTTTATTACTTGATATTTAGTGAGAGGGATCATCTTATAATGCTACCGTCGCGATCTAAGCAATACAAGATGCATAAAGGATTAACATCACAGGCAATTCATAATTAATGTGACATGATATGGCCCTTTCTTCTTGTGCCTTTGATCTCCATCTCCAAAGCACGGACATGATCTCCATCATCACCAGCATTGCGTCAAGGTCGATGGCGCTTCATGGTTGTCCATCATCACAAGCAACTATTACAACTACTTGGAATAAAGCTATTACAAGATGAATAGACACGCAGGTCTTAACAGAATTAAAGACAACCATGAGGCTCCTGCCGGTTGCCATATTACAACAAGGATCATTGCATACATCAAATATAATCACAATCACATGATGGCCATATCACATCACAAAAAAACCCCTTTAAAAAACAAGTTAGACGCCTCTAATTTTCTTTGCAAGTTTTACGTGGTTTGGGGCTTTCAAATAAGAACGGATCTTACCTACGAAAATGAACCACAATGTTGATACAAGTGCTATCAAGTGCAAAGTGTAGATTTGATCTATACTATGATGGGAGAGACAGACACCCGCAAAGCCACTTGTGCAAAGCAAGTTGCACGTCAAGCGTGGAGCAAGTCTCATGTGCGATGACATGTAATGTTAGCCCGAGCCGCTTCATCCCACCATACCGCAAGATGCAAAGTACACACAGCAAAAGACGGCACGAGCACCAACGCCCACAACACCATTGTGTTCTACTGCAGCAACAGATCTCTACGCATAGACATGGCTCGATACCACGATGGGTTCGTAGCATGGAAAACAAAAAATTTCTACCGCAAGAACGAACAAAACCGGATCTAATCTAGATAAAAGCCAAGATCTAATCTACTAGACATGAGCAGCAGAGATAGATCGGTACTAACCCTCAGAGAACTGAAAGCATTAACGAGATTAGATCTCGTGGATGATGTAGTCGATCACTTGCAGATCTCAAGATCGAGTAGATGATCCTTCCGGCGCCAGCGTTAAAGCAAAGCTTCCAGACGGTCACACGTCGAGTCGAAGCACCTTCCTCTCCCGTTCGGTGAGCGGGAGGTAGTAGATCTTCTCCACGCAATCCCAGCAGCACGACGGTGGTGGTGGTGGAGAATCTGAGGGCTTCGCCTAAGCGAGCAGGTGGAAGGAGGAAGAGAGAGGCGGCTAGGGTTTGGAGTGGGAAGGGCAGGAGGGTGGCGCCTCCACCCCTCTATATATAGAGGAAGGGTTGTGGCCTAGGGTTACCACCCCAAGGCCCACCCCAGCCGTATGGGGTGCACTAGGGAGCTTGGGGGAGAGTCCTTCCCCAAGTTTCCCTTTAAACTCCCTTATCTTATCTTATCTCGTTTTCAAATAAACTCAAGATATCTTCTAGAACCTTCCTAACATTCGAAACCTTCTAGAATCCCCATACAAACACTGGAACATTTCCTAACTTAGAAAATGATCCCCATTATATGAATCTTATTCTCCGGACAATTCCGGATCTCCTCGTGATGTCTCGGATCCAATCTGAGACTCCGAACAATATTCGGTCTCCAACGCACATTCAATATCTACTTAAAAACAACCTCGAACCTTAAGTGTGTCACCCTACGGTTCGTGAATAAGTGGACATGATGAAGACACCTCTCCGATCAATAACCATCAACGGGATCTGGAGATCCATAACGGCTCCCACATACTCAACGATGACTTCGTGATCGATAGAACCATTAACATATGAAACCAATTCCCTTTGTCACGCGATACTCTACTTATCCGAGGTTTGATCATCGGTATCTCCATACCTAGTTCTACCTTGTTACTGATAAGCACTCTTTACTCATTCCGTGTTATGCCATCCCTTGTGACCTAGTCACATGCTTGCAAGCTAACTAGATGACATTCCACCGAGAGGGCCCAGAGCATATCTATCCGTCATATGGATGGACAAATCCCAATCTTGGTCCATGCGCTTCAACACATACTTTCAGAATACCTAATGACACCTTTATAACCACCCAGTTACGAAGTGGTGTTTGATGTCATCAAAGTACTCATCCGGTGATGGTGATTAACACAACCTCATGGTTGAAGGATTAGGTTACTATGTATCGAAAGCTTATAGCAATGTGAACTTAATGACTTGATCTAATGCTACGCTTACTATGGGTGAGGTGTCCATTACATCATTCTCCTAATGATACAACCTTGTTATTAATGACATCCAATGTCCATGATCAGGAAACCATGATCATCAATTAATCAACAAGCTAGTTTAACAAGAGGCTTACTAGGGACTCTTTTATGTTTACAAAACACACATGTATCAGTGTTTCCTTATAATACAATTATAGCATGGGATGTAAACATTCATCATAAACAAAGATATAATAATAACCACTTTTATTATTGCCTCTTGGGCATATCTCCAACACATGGGTATGACCGGAATATTGGTAAATGCAATTTAAGCATCGCCTTCCGTCTCCTCAGCACATCACTATGCAAAAATCCCCAAGTCATTCCTTCCGTAGCCACCGCAAGAACCATAGACGCTGCCGCAGGCACCAGCTCTGCAGTTCCATACCACCGCCACGCCCAGTCCCAGCCACCATTACCGACCCTAGGCCACCGCCGCCGCATTAGGTACTTCCATGGACGCAGAGTACGGCGTGTTCGGCGACGAGAGCGACTTCATCGACGAGTACACCATCACCGCCCATGGCACCACCAAGCTGACGGTCGTCCACACAACTGCGACATCGGAGGTCGCCAAGGTCATCGCAATGTACAGGCGATGGCTACAGGAGCCGATGGACAGGTATAAGATCGTCGTCCTTGACCTTGAGTATACCGGAGATAGGAAGAGGATGACGCTTTTGCAGCTGTCCATGCGCAACCACTACCTCCTATACCACGTATGTAGGGCCTAATCTGTATGCCCGGAGCTTCGCGAGTTCCTACACAAGAGGGAGATCTACTTCGCCAGCGTCGACATCAAGAACGACACTCCAAAGCTAGAGCGGGATCTGCTCGTTCATGTTGTCAATCACGTCGATCTCCAACGTTTGTGGAGGTACCCGGATGGCGATACGTGGAAAAAAGGCATGGCTAGACTCGCTGCCGACATCATCGACCGCGAGTACGCCGGCATGAAAGTCGAGTTCCCGAAGCAACTGCACGAGCGATGGGAGTGGAGGCACTTGGATTACGATGCGATCAAGTACACAACCAGGGACGCGTATGTCTGCTACAAGATGCTCAACAGGATCTAGCGGGTGGGTGAGTGTGTTGTTTACCACCACTAGTTTCGCAATTCGTTCCTAGTTTTATCTCGCATGTATTTTATCTCGCATGTATTTTCTAAACATTCTGTGTGTAAGAACCAAGCTCGTATGATCCCTGTGCTATTAGCTACTTAACTTGTATGAATTACATTCCCCCCTTTTGTATGCTCAACATTCATTCTTACAAATTCTGTCTGTGCCATTTGCATGCGGCAGAATTTAGGACTGACATGTATAAGGTGTGATACAGTCATAAGTCATAACCAAACCCATATTATAGCGAAGGATACAATCATAACCAAACCTAGATTATAGTTCGACAAAGGTAATACACAACAGTTCGTAATTGCTCACATAGTGTACTTCTGAAATAACATGTTTACATAAACATAACAAGCCCCGTACAAACACAACAATCATGCACTAAAAGCCTACATCCCAGCCTGTTGGAGAAGGCAACCGATCCCAGGATGCCTTCGGTCGCTTGCACCGGCTTGTAGATTCATCTACACTCCGGCATCTGGGGCAACCTACCTACCTTGGTGGTGGTTCAATGATGCGATGCCTGGAACGAGATTTTACAATCTGGCGGTACAGCTCGTGGCTAACATACCCGTCAATTGTAGCGTACTTCAGATTAGGTTCAGAAAGCGGATTATCCTCCCAGTAATCATGCTCTAAACGCCTCCATGAACATCTCGGCAATTTGCCTTCATGTCAGCATACCACGGGTCGATGAGTTTGGAGGCAAGAGCGGCCATCCTGGTCCTGCCGCCCTTCGTCCCTAGGATCCAGTAAATTTCCTAGATGTCCACTCTGCACTCCTTTGGGATTCTAATGTTAACAGTCGGGCTTTCAAGCAATTTAGTGTCATTCGTGATGTCAACACTAGTAAATGTTATGTGGTGGTTCACGAGAAAGCCATGAAATAGATCCCTAATGCTTTCGCCCCACCTGCATGAAAATGAATTCAGACAAATATATAGAAATAACTTTTGCAAACAGAAGGTTCAGGAACAAAAAGACAGCAAAGTCTACCAGATCCCATCAGCCCCCTTCTTGCAAAAAGGATGGTATACGAGGACGTGCCCCTTCATGGAGAGTTGCACCACGGCGATCCTACGGTGATCACGACTGTACTCGAGGTCGAGACCTACGAACCTGTTTTCTTCGAACCGAAGCCAACTCGTGTAATTACTCAGAGTCTTTCTCACCATCACAGGATCGGTGGTGTAGACAATATTGATCTTCTTCCTGCCATGTACTTCTATGTCGAAGTGCGCAGTCGCTTGCCTGCCGTCGTTTCGGATGTCCAAAAAGTCCATGACTACAGGAAAGAGGGAAAGGATACGGAGGAAGAGGGTGATGCCGTGGCGGAGAAAATGGATGAGGCCATGGAGGAGAAAGACGATGAGGCCGTGGAGGAGGAAATGAGACGGAGAAGTGAAAGATTGGAATAGCCCTTATCAATATCTGGAATAGTGCACGACCGTTCGTAGTAGGGTGAAGGTGGAGAAAAACGGCGGTTTTACATGTCGACGCTAGCGCTGCCTAAAATTTGTTCTGCGCCACTTTCCTGCAGTGGAATCGAGGTCTGCCATGCACGATCCAAGTCAAACGTAGTCACGTTTGCGCGTGCCGACCTTCACTCACTGACAGGCGGGCCGCACATTTCTCTCTCTTACGATTTATTTTTTCACTTCTTCTAGACGGTTCCGGTGCGCGCCCTCAATAATTATGCCCCCTTCCTTGTCTTCCACGCGAACGAGAACCGGCGGCGGCGGCGGTTCCTCACCGGGTCACTCCCTACTCGAACAACTGCCCCATCCCTGATTCCATCCCCTCTCGAATCCATCCACCTCCTTATCACAACGCCTCCATTAATATACCGGATTCTAGACTCCATTTGCCGCTATGGGTAGAGCTTGGGGTAGCAGCAGGCTGAAACGAAAGGCATGCGACGACGACGCGGATGGCCAGGGCGACCGCCACCACGAGGATTGGGGATGGCCAAACCTCAGCTCCGCGAACGTGCACAGGATCGCCACGGGATTGGACATCACCTCTGCTGGCCGCCTCACTCGCTGCATTCCTGGCTACCGCTTCACGATGCGAGACATGGACGAACAACCGTTCGGCACGCCAGGCCTTCTTTACCCTGATACCAGCAAATGGACAAACGACCGTGATGGCCACGTAAGTTCCAGTATCTTGCTTATTGGTTCAGTCATATCGTTGATTTATATATGCTGAACTCTCATCGGAATCCTATGTTCCTTTCGTCGAACGTGTTGTGTGCACGCGCAGTTTGAACAAATTGAACCATTTAAGACTATTCTGTACAGCGGAAGCTCTGCTCGTACCTGATATTCTGATATTTTCGTAGTGACAAAGTCTTACTTTAGGTGATAGACGAGTTGTCAATTTCGATTTGCAATGGAATGCCTGCTAGGTGATATTCTGTTTCCTAAAATAAAAACAAACAGATTAGACGATTTAAGGCTGTTATGCCCCAAGCTGTTTATGATCATCATCAGGAGTTTGTTTTGGGGGGCTCTGCTCCTACTCCATATATTGGGTATCTTTGTAGTGACACAGGCACAATTTAGGCGATATCTGAGGAGACACTCGTATTTAGGCGATATTTTGTGTACTTTAATCTAAAGGTCCAGTTGTCAAATTGTATTTGCAATGAAATCCATGCTAGGTGATTATACCAACTGACAACAAACTCTGCAGAATATTCATGCAAAACTGATGCTGCTGGATAAGTGGTCGGAATCAGTAGTGGTGAATATCAAGGAAGAAGAAGAGACGGAAATGGGAGATGACCAGAACTGGGTGGGTGGCAACGGCGAGTGGCTAGTCCTTTTATCCCAGGATGGGAGTACTTGGACTCTAAAAAATGGCTAAAGATCGTTGAGACTTACATTGCCATCTTTGGAGGGTGTCGGCATTACTGCATTCAACAACGAGTGGCCGCCGCCCATTTCTGAATTTTCTTACAGGTTCAACATGGCAGAACTTGAGCTCCTGAAGGTACAACTCCCACATAGACCACGGGAGGTGTGTAATACCTGGGAGTACGACCTCTTAGCGGTGTTCGACAAGGCAATCACATTCATTAGATGCCCAGAAGACAAGGAATGGATAGTCTTGCGCGACGACTTCCTGCGGCCGGAGAAGTATGTCGATGCCGTCTTCACCTCCAGCTACTATTCATACAAACCGCAACGCATTTGTGCGGTCACTGAACCTAGCGGCGACGTGCGTGTTTGGGAGTCATCCATTTGGGGTGAGTCATGGTGTCATATAGCATGTAAAATCCCATTCAAAATTTTGCTTACTGACTATAAGTAACACGCAGGTACCCACGCAGCCCCGCACATCATTCCAGCTCCGGTCATCGAAGATGCAGTAGCAGATGCTGAACTTGGGACACGACGCTGGTTCCTGGCACCTCTCGGAGGCGACACGAAACAAGATGTTGAACTCATGTGGATTCATATCAGGAGAGCACTAAACAACGTTGGTGATACAATAGAACATATGGGGACACAACTTTCTTCATACCCATCGCTGCGGTGTCATGTTTTCTCGAGGTCCGCATGCCCATCCAAAGACCCAGTAGAGCAAGTCTGGAGTAGAGTCGACAATCTGAAGGCACAATCTGTGTTTCTTGGGATCAGCTACCCTTTCTTTGTCGGAGCCCCTGGAGCTGTTGAACCTGTAATTGCTCAGGCAGCCCTGGCTCCTGATGCTGCTCGTGGTGGTGGTGGTGGTGGAGCTGACGAAAAACTAGCTTCTGCTGCTCCTAGTGAAGCTAACGAAATACTTGGTGATGCTACTGCTAGTGAAGCTGACAGAATACTTGCTAATGCTGCTGCTGGTAAAGCTCACGAAATACCTGCTGAGGCTGCTGCTGGTGAAGCTGACGAAATACCTGCTAAGGCTACTGCTGGAGTCCAGGAAGAACATGCTGGTATTGTTGCTGAGGTGCCATCACTTCTAGTGTTTATAGCAGACTGTGTGTTTGCTGCACACTCACGCGCCTATCATGTTGACACTCCAGATCCGACCTAGAGCTGAATCCACGTTGGGGGGAGGGGGCCTACAATTGGCTCATCAGTGGAGTCCTACGATTTGATGGAGAATGACAGACGGCCAAACGTAGCATTCTGGTTCGTTCCGACGATACCACCAGCTCCAGGGACCTAGTGCTCATACTGGCAGATCCGATGAACCATTTGTCTTTATCTTTATCATTAGTTACGCTTATTTGTGTAAAGACTAAGCTGTGCTTATTTGTGTAAGACTAAGTTAGGCCTAACTGCGTAATATTCAGTGAAGCCCAGCTTTTTTTTTCACGCCCATAATAACAGAATTGCAGCACAGAACATACAAAGGTAATGTGCCTACTAGGCATTTTTTCTCAGGATAACAACCACTTCAAGTAAATGATACATGGTGTACGCATTTGAACGTATCACTAGAATGTGCCACCTATTGATGATTGATGACGTGGATCTAGCTTTTCTGTGCATATTTGCATTGAATCGCTCATTGATTTGTTCACATATTTTTTTGGCAATGGCTGATGAACTCCACTCTCTTGGTAACATGCTTCGTCAGCGAGCACTTGTTGATGCAATGCAAAATATAGAACATGGTCATCATCGTCATTCCATTTAGGTTCTCTATGTTTCCTCATCACTACGCTACTAATTTCAAATAAAAATCTAGTAACAACATATGTGTACATTGTTAGAGTATGCTACAGTCACGGTACATACATGTTTTCTATAATCACAAGAAGAGAACTTGATACATTTTCAGCTTGTTGGCGTTGTGCCGAACTTGGTGGATGTGGCTTTGGGGTTCGGAGAGGAAGGCGCCGTGGCTGGTGCGTGTGCGACCACGGTGACGACGAGCTCGAATTCTGGAGGAGACCAACAGTACCGAACATGGTCGGCATGACAAATCTCACCCGGGAATGAATTCCCGTCCCCGCACCGTGCCATGAGTGCGGCCATGGTGAGGGCGAGCTCCGATTCGGGATAGAGAGGAGAGCTGGGACGAGAAGGTTCGTCCAAGTCCTATCTCATGACCCTATCCTTTTGTCTGTTGGGTCGCCACCACGACATACCAAGCACGAGTTCAAGTTTGAACTAGGTTGGCTGTTTTGTGACGGGTTCTCTGAGTTGGTTAAGGCAATTTGGATAAAACCAGTCGGTGGTCATACACCTATTCAACGATGGAACAACAAAATACGTGCTTTACGTAATTTCCTTCGTGGATGGGCTCGAAATACTGCTGGCATCCTGAAAAAGGAGAAAATTCGCCTTTCCTCTATTATTGATGATCTTGAAGCCTATGCGGAAGTTAGACCATTATCTGCACATGAGATTGAGCTTAAAAGCCAATCCAATGCGGAGATGGCCAGACTATTGCGTGAGGAGGAACTCAAGTGGTATCAATGCTCCAAAGCGAAATTTATTTTGGAGGGAGATGCGAATACAAGATACTTCCATGCTATTGCCAATGGCAAGCACAAGAAAAAATGTATTCACTCTCTCAACCAGGATGAAGGTATCATTGAGGGCCAGGATCATCTCAAGTCCTACATTACTAGTTATTACAAATCCTTGTTTGGGCCACCACCAGAGACTTCCTTCACTCTGGATGAGGCTAATACCGCGGACATCCCGCAGGTATCTGCCGAGGAAAATAGCTTTCTGACCGCCCCTTATTCGGAGGAAGAGGTTAAGAAAGCAGTTTTCCAGATGGAACATAACAAGGCACCAGGTCCTGATGGTTTCCCAGCTGAATTTTACCAACATTTATGGGAAATAGTTAAACTGGACTTGATGGAATTATTTAGCTTTTTGCATGATGGGCAACTTGATATTTTTAGACTAAACTTTGGCAATATAATTCTACTTCCTAAGGTTACTAATGCAGAGCGTATACAACAATATCGTCCTATCTGCCTTCTTAACGTTAGCTTTAAGATTTTCACAAAAGCTGCCACTTTTAGACTAAATGCAGTTGCCGATCATGTTGTCAGGCCTTCTCAAACTGCTTTCATGCAAGGATGAAACATCTTGGATGGTGTGGTAATCCTTCATGAAACAATCCATGAGCTACATTCCAAAAAACTTAATGGGGTGTTGTTCAAGATTGATTTTGAGAAGGCCTATGACAAAGTTAATTGGTCTTTCCTTCAGCAAACACTCAGAATGAAAGGTTTTTCAAATGAGTGGTGTGCTCTCATATAATCCTTTGTGTCTGGTGGTAGCGTTGCCATAAAAGTCAATGATGATACGGGAAATTACTTTTAGACTAAGAAGGGGTTGAGGCAAGGGGATCCACTATCGCCGATACTATTTAATATAGTGGCGGATATGTTGGCTATTCTTATTGAGAGGGAAAAAGCCGAGGGCCAAATTGTAGGATTACTCCCACATCTGGTGGACGGAGGACTGTCTATCCTTCAATATGCTGATGACACAATTCTATTTATGGATCATGATATAGAGAAAGCTAAGAACCTGAAGTTAATACTTTTAGCCTTCGAGCAACTCTCTGGATTGAAAATTAATTTCCGTAAGAGTGAATTGTATTGTTTTGGCGAGGCCTAGAGCGAGGCACACCTGTATGCTGAACTTTTCGGCTGTGAACAAGGGCAATTTACAATCAACTATTTGGGTATACCGATACATTATCGGCGTCTCACTATTGCTGAATGGAAACTCGTTGAGGAAAGACTCCAAAAACGTTTAAATAGCTGGAAAGGCAAGTTACTATTCCTTGGTGGAAGACTAGTTCTCATAAATTCAGTACTCACCAATATGGTACTGTATATGATTTCGTTCTTCCTATTGCCGAAAGGGGTCTTGAAGAATGTGGATTATTTCCGATCAAGATTCTTTTGGCAAGGGGATAGTGAAAAAAAGAAATATCGACTGGCCAAATGGAATGTGGTTTGCCGACCTAAAGAGTATGGTGGACTAGGCATACATGATATGCAAGTCAAAAACACCGCACTATTAAGTAAATGGTTATTTAAACTACTTACTGAAGAGGGTGTTTGGCAAACTATGTTATGGAGGAAGTATGTTGGATCCAAAGCGGTGTCTCAGATGGTTTGGAAACCGAGAGATTCACATTTTTGGGCGGGGCTCATGGCCTCTAAAAAACAATTCTTTCGTTTTGGTACTTTTAATATTAGGGATGGTTCGCAGATTCGTTTCTGGGAGGATAAATGGCTTGGCCAAACTACTCTCCGAGAACAATATCCTGCTATTTACTCGATCGTTAGACACAAAGGAGATACAATTTCCATGGTAATGGAAAATAATACTCCTAATGTGACTTTCAGAAGAAGTCTAATAGGCCCCAGACTAATATCGTGGAATAATATTTTAGTTCGATTAACCATGGTACAATTGTCGGAGGGGGTGGATGAGTTCAAATGGAATTTACTAGAGAGTGGTAAATTTTCTGTGGATTCGATGTATAGAGCTTTGATTCACCCTGATATTCCAGTCGATAATAATAGTAAAATTTGGAAGATGAAAATACCCCTTAAAACAAAAATATTTGCATGGTATCTTTATAAAGGGGTAATTCTTACAAGAGATAATCTTGCTAAGAGGAATTGACACGGAAGTACTCAATGTGTTTTTTGTCATCAGGACGAGACAATTAAGCATATATTCCTCCAATGCAAATTTGCTCGCTCTATATGGTCAATCATCCAAATGGTCTCGGGTTTATCGTCCCCTCGATCGGTTGCCAATGTCTTTGGCAACTGGTTATATGGGATACATGATAAATATGGGACTGTGTTTAGGGTGGGAGCGCTTGCCATTATTTGGTCGCTTTGGCTATGTAGGAACGACAAGATTTTTAATAACACTGTGTCTTCTTCTTTGCAGGTCATCTATCGAGCTACGGCTATTCTCCGATCATGGACTACTCTCCAGCGTATGGATCTCCTCCACTTATTTGTGGAGGGGTGTACGCGATTGGAGGACACGGCGAGGGATATTTTGTCCCGACATGGATGACAGCGCGATCTTCGTATAGATCAACATTAGATGGAGGCGCTTTTTCTTATTACTATGATTTGTAATCTTGTTTTAACTTTGGATCTATCGTGTGTGGTTGAATAGCTATGTGCATCCTAGTTATGCAGAGGCCGGGTGTAAACATTGCTTTAAAGTAATATATGCGCCCATTTCCAAAAAAATTCTCCGCGCCATGGCCGCGACCACAGATTGTCGCCCCGAAGGAAGAAGAAGACGCGTAAAGGATGCATGCGCCAACGCTGCAAGCCTACATGGCAGCGACGTCGGCAGCGACATAACGGCGAAAGCTGACTGGGGGGGGGGGGGGGCAACTTGACGGCCGTTAGACTGATATTTTGTATTGAAACGTAAAGTTGAATTCGTGTCTAAAAAGACCCTCTGAATATTTGGCACGCCAACTTTGAACAACGCAGCTGATTGTAAACAACTTGGATACCGCGTTGCCTGGACGACCCAACTTTTGGGCCGCAAAATGATATTCTCTGCTTGCAGCCCCGACGATCGATCGTTGAGCATCATATCAACTTTACAACGGAGCCGGCTGCACGTCAATGGATTTTCACCATGATGGGCTCGCTTAAGCATGAGGAGTTCACGAGACTAGGGGTGACTATGTGGACGATATGGCATGCTCGCCGCAAGATCATCCACGAGGATTTACACCAGAGTCTGCTAGCAATAATACAGTTGTTTATTAAAGGATTTATGGAGGATTTGGGTGGTAGCCAGCACAAACAAGCCATAGTGCTCCGGCTGTCTTCTCTCCACGCACGGAGTGGACCGAGGTGGATCGCGCCACCGGCCGGAGGGAGCGAGCAACCTCAACGTTGAGATGAGGTAAATAGAGGAGCAGTGGGTGTGATGTGCCGCTCGGATTGTGGATCTTATGTAGGGACATCGGTGGTTGTTTTCGTTGGAATCACCGACCCTGGTTTCCTAAAAGTTTAAAAGTTTAGGCCTACAGAGAAGCTACGGCGCTGATGCCTGAACCTGCACATCGGAAAAGCGCGCGTGGCCTCGGATTGTCTCGAAGTAATACAAGGCTTAGAGCAACTCTAACCGATCTCCAATAATTTAACTTCCTATATTTATATTTAGTCCTCTACATTTTATGCGCAGGATCCGATTCCAATAACTTAGAGGACTAATTCTTTTTAAATCAAATTTGCAAATTTGACCACGTGAATGCATAACAACATATAGAATAAGTAGATTTATAATGCATATTAAGTCATATAAATGATTACAAGCATCATAAACCCGACAAATGGGGTTTTTACGTTTTTTCCCTACCTCATCACTAGAACCATCAGAGTTGGGTTCTAGCTCATCACTAGAACCAAGAACCATCAGAGTTGGGTTCTAGCTCATCACTAGAACCATCAGAGTTGGGTTCTCCACCGTCTACGGATTATTTTCGACGCGATAATACTCGTCACTATTATGGCGCCTTACTAGGAAGCTCCATCGATGGACCATCGATGATAAGGATCTAGGACCTAGACTAGTTTTTCGATGGAAGTTGGCATGTATCCCTTCCCAAAATTGCATGTATGTTTGCTCATCTCCAACTCGGTTTTGCTCATGCTACGCGAAGTACAAATCGTTGTCCTCGTCTTCATCTTATGGCCGCCGAATCCTACAAAATCAAATGACATGCACTTGCTTCATCGAAAGAAATGGTGAAGCTTTCACTAAAAGCAAACAAAAAAGGATGAACACACCTTGGCGGTGCCGGATCTGGTGGTGCCGGTGCAGGTGCTGCTGGCACCGCCGGAGCAGGTGTGGTTGCCTGCACGAGGTGCTCCACCCATGTCGAAGGTGCCGGGATCCGGCGAGGTCCTCAAGCGAATCCGGCGAGTTGCTCCGGCGCGTGGAGGAAGAAGCCATGCCGGAGTGTTGGCCAGGCCACGCGAGATTCCGGCGGAAACTCGCCGAATCCCGGGCACGGTGACTCGTCTCCGACGAATCCCGACGGTGGATTTGCGACAGTGATTGCGCCGCCCGATTCTGGCGAAATAGGGGGCCGCCGGGTCGGGGGAGAACGTGGGAGGGTGGCGGGACCCTACTACGGGTCGGGGAGACCGGATCTGGTCGCCGGACTCGTCGACGGCGGATTTGCGACGGCGCGGGGCGAGTGGTGGAGGCTGAAGTGGAGGAGTAAAAATATAGTCCAGCGTCCGCGGTCGGTCATATTTAGGTACCGCGGAGGGACTGCACTAAAATTATTCTCCACTAACGGTCGCTTGGAGATCGGTTCGGTGCGTCCCGAATGTTAGCGGCCCAAAAAAAGGTCTTCTAAAGACCCAAAAAAGATCGGTTATGGTTGCTCTTACATGAAGTAAACTTGGGCGTTTTAGCAGCATTCTGAAGGAGATCAAGGCGACCTCAGCTACTCATGGCGGAATTTTTTTCTGCGACGAGCGTAGAACCTCTAATGTGGAGCATTTGTGGCTAGCCTCTTCCCCTGAAGGATTGCATCTTCCTGTAAACGCTATGATTAATGAATAAAGGGTCTGAGTATGCTAAAAAAGAGAGAGAAGTCTTATCTTTTATACACGGGCCAAAATATGAATGCTTTGTACACCCTCTGTTCAGAAATATAAGACGTTTTAACTTTATGAATCGAATGTATCTAGACGACTATTAGTATTAGGTTCATAGAGATTTAGAGTGAACCTATACACTAAAAACATCTAGATGTATTTATTTCACAAAGCTAAAATATTTTTTTTTCAAACGTCTAGATACATTCATTTCACAAAGCTAAAATATATAATTTTTAAACGTCTAGATACATTCATTTCACAAAGCTAAAATATTTTATATTTTCAAAACGGAGTGAGGGAGTAGAAGTGAGGTAGTACATACTACACGGGTCAGTTCTATAAGCTAGACCAACTGTGCTATCGTCAAAAAATAAAGCTAGACGAACCAACTGTGCTCGAGTTTCTCACGTGGCATTTCAGTGGTTGCCCAATGCCCAGTCTCCCAGGTCAACATGACGTTAGTTTGTCATCATCGGTATTTCTTAAACACCATCGCCTGATAACCTTTTGACAATCATCCGCTTTGAAGACACAAAGTATATACTCCCTCCGTTCCAAATTAAGTGACGTGAATTTGTCTAGATTCGTATGTATCTAAACGTATTTTACGAGTATATAGATACATCTTAATCTAGACAAACCCAAGTCGTTTATTTTAGAACGGAGGAAGTATATAAAGCAGGTATTTGGATTTTCATGGAATCATGGTCACAATAACTACTGATCATTCCAATAGTAGTATTGGCATTGAGAAGGTTCATGGCATTGATAAAAACATCTTGTCACAATCATATATGGCCAGTTCCTTAGCTGCTATCATGCCTCTTTGGAGAGGGCCCACGAGAAATTGGCTCATAAGTAGCATGTTTGGTGCCTCTCTCAGCAGCCTTAGGGCATCTCTAATTGATTCTTAAAATCGGTTGGAGGAGTAAATTTACGCAGCGGCGGGACCTAATCGAACTCGTAAACGGTTAGAGAAGTAAATTTTTACTCATCGGAGGAGTAAACTTGGCCTTCGAATCCTAAATATATTTCCTCCAAAACCAAATCCAAGAAAACACCCCGCCGCTCGACCCGCCTTACCCTTTCCCGCCGCCGTCGTCGTCGGTGACCCCCAACCCCCGCCGCCCCCATCCTGGTCCCTCCGCCGCTCTCCGGCCCACCTTTTCCCTCGGTCGCCGCCTCTTGCCGTCGCCGGAATCACGGGGGGAGGTCGTTTTCGCCGGCCCGATTTGGAGGAAAACGAGCTCCGTCGCCGACGATTTGCCGCGACTTCGAGCCGTCGGAGGCCGGGAAGGCTGTAGAAGACAAGCACCGTCCCCCTCGATGCCTCCTCCGCTCTACCCGACCTCCGTCCGGCCAACCTCGTCGCCTCCTCCGCCCGTGAGGTGTTCGACCGAATAGGAAGGTGATTTTTTAGCCGAATTTATTTGTTTTGTTTTCAAATTTGACCGACGCCGTCCTAGTGTAGATGAAGAGGTTGAGGGAGTATATATTGGACGATTCATCGTCAGAGGAAGAGGAAGAGGACGACGACAACGTCGAGATGGCCATGACCATCATATTGAATGATGAAGTTCGGCGGCCGAGGCTAGGCTCGCAGTTCGGCCGCGCATACATCAACCGGGATAGAGCCGAGGGCCATGCCAAGATCACGCGCGACTATTTCAACCCCAATGCCATCTATCCGGAGAAGTATTTTCACCGCCTGACATGGGTATACCCTACAGGTACTCGAGCTTGGTATATACGGTCCAAATATATACAGGCCCATTGTGTCACCAAGGCCCGGATGGAGGGACTCGAGTAACCTACGGACTCTCGATTGCTTGAAGAACAAGAAGAAGCTAAAGATAGAAAGATTAAAGGGAAAAACCCTAACTTGTAACCGACTCGACCTGCTACCTGAGACCTATCCTATCTATATAAAGGCTAGGAGGGGGCGGCGAGAAGGACACACGCAACCCTAGTTTCCACAACCTTCGCCAGATTACATCTATGCACCATTGTAACTTTCGACTCCCTCAATAATTCCACGAGCAGACAAGCAGGAGTAGGGACCTCTACGAGGCCTGAACCTGGGTAAATCCTTTGTCCCCTGTGTGCTTGTTTGCTAGCCGATAGATGTCTCCAGCACTCCCTCCTTCTCCAAAACCCAAGTCCATAACAATGGGCATTGACGAGTTAAACCCTCGTCAATTGGCGCCGTCTATGGGAACTAGGAGTGCTGATGTTGCGACTTCTTCGGCCCCATCAACTGCGATCTACAACTTCGCAACAACGGAGATTCGTCAGCTTTTCGGCGCCTTCGACTTCACCGTCCACACGCCGGCCACCCGCCCGGCCTTCGAGTCCGTGGGCAATGGAATCAGCCTCGCGATTGGGAGCTTTCGCTTCCAAGTTGGTCAGATGGGCACGCTTCACATGCCTGATCAGCTGACAACACCAGCGATTGCCCCGGCATCATGGTTCCCTCCATCGATCGGCACCCTCAGCGAGATCAACGCTCCGGTGGCAGTCGAGAACACGGTCAGCGACAGCAGTCGCGACTCCGATCTAAGCGATCTGGCCACTAAAGATGGAACCTACGGTTCCAGATCTGAAAGTTGTGGAAGCAACAGCTTCCCTAATCACTTCATGTGCGCCGTCATCAACGCAGGCGACACCTCCGCCAATCGCGGCAACTGTGGTAACACCGGCAACGACACCGATCCACCCAATCGCGGCAACGGTGGTAACACCGGCAACGGCACCGATCCACCCAACGCTGGCAACGGTGGCAACGACAGTAACGGTGGCAACGGAGGAGCAGTCGAACCTCCCAGCACGATCAATGAGCAAACCGGCAAACGCGTCGTGATCAGGCTCAACGAGCAAGAGTGGGATCGCTGCCGCGAAGCCCTACGGGGTGCACCTCTACCCTTCGGGTCCCCGCAGGAACTGCTGATGGGCTACCACTGACTCCTAAAAGAGGAATTCAAGCGCCAAAAACAAACAATCGCGCAACTTGAGGCGCGTAAAAAGGCAGCAGACGAATCGAGCCTTCATCGTGCTGGGCTCTCCTCCTACGGAGGATCCTCCTCAAGAGGCAACGAGTACCTCGCCAAGAAGAGGCAGTCGCGGATGGCTCACTTCACCGAACAAGAGCGCATAGAAGCCGCGAAAGTCCTCGACTTCGGCTCTATGACAGTTGACACAAGAGGCAACGTGGTTCCCAGGACGCCACAGGCTGCGGTGACAGCAGCCACCATGTACCTCCTCAATAACCAGCCGCCAGCTGGAGATCCCTGAACCTCCATGCACTAATCTACGATCGCGGGTTTGGGGTTAATCGAGGCCGCCCTCGACAAGGAGCCAGTACTAGACCCAAAAAAGGGTAAAGCGCTAGCAAAGCGCTACTCCTCGCCCTCATCCAGCGATGACAGCCACGACCTGTCTCGACGATGCCGCTCACGGCGACACGACCGCGACTATGATGCGCGCGACGACCTCACACAACGCAAGATAGACAAGTCAAGGGCACGACGTGCTCGGTCGACTGACTCGGAAGAGGAAGATGGGGAACTCTACGGCGCCAAATGCTTCAGCAGATCCATCAGGCAAAAGCGAATGCCTAAAGGGTTTAAACTCCTATCGGAGAACCCGAAATTTGACGGTCTGCAGGACCCTAAGATCTGGCTGGAGGACCACATCTCCTCCGTCAGGCTACATGGAGGCAGTCAAAGTACTGCCATGCAATGCCTGCAGCTACAGTTGCAGGGTGCCGCCCGGGCATGGCTCAATAACCTCCCACGCGGATCCATTCACAGTTGGGATGAGCTGGTCTACAGCTTCGTGTGCAACTTTAAGGGCACGTATAAACGGCCCGCCTCAATCGAAGAACTGAGATGCTGCCAGCAAAGATCTGACGAATCGCTGCGTTCCTACATCCAAAGGTGGTCCATCATCAAGAACTCCGCGGAGAACATCTCGGAAGACCACGCGATTGACGCATTCAACGGTGGTGTCCACCGCATGGAACTCAGGGAGGAGCTAGGCCGCTCAAAGCCCCAGACCATCGACCACCTAATGGAGATCACGAACCGGTAGGCCGATGGAGAAGATTCGGTGAAGAATCATGCTCACTCCGACGAGGAGGCAGAACTCGAACGCAGACGCGACCGCCGGGGCAAGCGTCGCATGCGCATCTACGATGATCGCGATGATGTCAACATGGTCGCAGCCGGCTACGCTGATAGACGCGACGATAACCGCAACAGCGGATACCGCGACTCCGGGAAAACCACGCAAGTGTGGCAACGCCGCACTCGCGATGAGGCACCCGCGACCTCCATCGAGGACAAACTGTCCGGGCCATGCACGGTACACTTCTACATCGACAAGCATGATGGCAAGAGAAAGTCCAGCCACCTCCTCAAGGACTGCCGCGAGTTCCTCAAGCTACACGAGAGACTGGTTCGGATGAACCGCAATGCAGTCGAAAGAGGCTACGAAGCCGCTCTAGGCGCCGTGGCACATGGCGCACCACCACCACCACCTAGGCCACCCCCGAACGGAGCTGCACCGGACCAGCACCACGGAGGTGAACCGTACCCACGGGCCATGGGTACCGTGATGATCAAAAGGGGCGCCCCTCCAACAGGGTGCAGAAGGCCATCACTCGCCAAGTCAACTTGGCCACGCACTCGCCACCCTCCACCACTGAGTACCTCAGTGGCAGCGAGTCGTGCATTACCTTCGACAAACACGACCACCCGCCTCAAGTACCTCGCCTAGGTCATTGCCCCCTCATACCCGAGGCGCAAATTGGAGGCTTCGACATGAGTTGCGTCTTCATGGATGGCGGAAGCGGCATCAACCTCATATTCGCGAGTACCTTGCGAGCAATGAGGATCCCTCTAACCTTCTTGGAGGCATCGGACACAACGTTCCACGACATCGTCCCAGGGAAAGGCATATACCCCTAGGCAAAATCAACCTCGACATCATCTTTGGCACGCCGAAGAACTTCCAGCACGAGCGCATCGACTTTGAGGTCGTCGACTGGCCCTCACAATACCATTGCATCCTTGGGCGCGTCGCATTCGCCAGGTTCATGGCAGTACCCCACTACGCCTACCTGCAGATGAAAATGCCAGGTCCCAATGGCGTCATAATGATCAACGGGAACTTTGAGAGATCTGACGCTTGCGACAGGGAATTCAACAGAATCTCCCAGTCCTTCAGCATGGAGGAGGAACTCGCAAGACTGAAAGAGACGACATACAACAGTCTGCCTCCCTTGAGTAGGCCAAGCTCACCTGATCTCTCCTTCGACTCATCCGTGCACACAAAGAAGGTGCAGGTCCATCCATCGGATCCCGCCAAGACGGCCCTCATCGCCAACAACTTGAGTCCCGCATAGGAACTCGCACTCGTCGAATTCCTCCGTGAGCACTGGGAAATTTTTGCCTGGTGTCCTGCGGACATGCCAGGAGTTCCCAGGGAATTCACCGAGCACGCACTCAACGTCAACCCCGACGCAAGGCCAGTCAAGCAAACAATTAGGCGTATCGTTCGAGCCACGAGCCAGCAAATGGAATGGAGATCAACAGACTCCTCGAGGCCAAGTTCATACGCGAGATCAAGGAAAGCACTTGGCTCGCCAATACGATGCTGGTACCAAAAAGGACACGGACATCCTACTGATGTGTGTGGACTTCACTTCTTTAAACAAGCACTGCCCAAAAGATCACTTCCCTCTACCATGGATCGACCAGATCATCGACTCCACCGCGGGATGCGAGCGCCTCTGCTTCCTCGACGCCTACTCAGGCTATAATCAAATTCGAATGAAGGAGGAAGATCTAGAGAAAACAGCGTTTACAACGCCCTTTGGTGTGTTCTGCTACAACACAATGCCCTTCGGGCTAAAAAACGCAGGAGCCACCTACCAGCGATGCATGCAGGCTTGCCTCAAGGAACAACTAGGTCGCAACATCCAAGTCTATGTCGACGACATAGTAATCAAGACCAAGGAGGAAGCCTCTCTAATCGACGATTTGCACGAAACCTTCGCCAACCTCGATCGCTATCGGATCAAGCTCAATCCGGACAAATGCGCCTTCGGCGTATCATCTGGGCAGCTAGTCGGATATCTCATCTCCGCGAGGGGGATCGAGGCGAACCCGAAGAAGATAAAAGCCATACTGGCCATGGAGAAGCCGAAGAACATAAGAGGCGTCCAGCAACTAGCCGGACGAATCGCGGCCCTCAGTTGATTTATCAGTCGGATGGGTGAAAAGGCACTGCCCTTCTACCAGCTCCTCCGCAAAGCCGAAAAATTCGAGTGGACCAATGAAGCGCAAGAAGCATTCGAAGATCTCAAGCGCCTGCTATCCACCTCGCTAGTACTGGTGACTCCACGAGAAAGGGAACCACTATTGCTGTACATCTCCGCCACCAACCAGGTGGTCAGCACAGTAGTCGTCGTCGAGCGAGCTGAGGAAAACAAAGTCCACGGCGTATAACGCCCGGTATACTACCTCAGCGAGGTCCTCACGCCAACGAAACAGCAGTACCCGCACTACCAGAAGCTGGCGTACGGCGTCTTTATGACCGCCCGGCGACTGCGCCACTACTTCCAGGAACACCCAATCGTGGTAGTCAACGACGCCCCGTTGGGGCATATCCTCAATAACCCCGACGCCACGGGGCGAGTCGCGCTTTGGGGAATAGAGCTATCTCCATGAGACATCACATGCGAAAAACGCGACGCCATCAAGTCGCAAGTGCTCCCTGACTTTCTCGTGCACTGGATGGAGAACCAGCTCCCGGACAAGCCAGATATGTCCTACCTCTAGACAATGCACTTCGATGGGTCCAAACGGAAAGACGGAGCAGACGCAGGTGTCATATTGACATCACCTCAAGGGGACAAGCTGAAATATATCCTGCGAATGTAGTTCACAGCCTCAAATAACGAGGCTGAATACGAGGCCCTGTTGCATGGGATGAGGATGGCAAAAGCCTGTGGCGCCAAAAGGCTCATCATATATGGCGACTCCAAGTTGGTCGTCAACCAAACAATGCACGAGTGCGACGCACTGAACGACAACATGATCGCATACCGCGACCTCTACGATACACTCGAAGGAGACTTTGATGGTTGCTAGTTGCGACACATAGGTCGCGAAAGCAACGAGGATGCGGACACACTCGCCAACATAGGCTCTACCTGCGCCCCCATACCACCTGGGGTATTTCTCAAGCGCATATGCGAACGCTCCATCAAGCCAAAGGCCGCAGAGAAGAAAACAAGCGCAGCCACGGACTCGGGGGCTACGCCACCCAATGAGCCAATGACACTCGATGACTTGGAGCTGGACACAGGACTCGAGGGACCAATAAGCGTCATGATGATCGAGCAATCTTGGACGCAGCCGTACATTACGTACCTCCTCATCAAGAGACTACCAGACGATCCGACAGATGCACGGCACATCGCGCGGCGCTCCAAGGCATTCGCCATTCTCAACGGCGAACTGTATAAACACAACATCATAGGAGTGCTACAACGATGCGTCTCCATGGCTGACAGAAGAGCAATACTCCTCGACATCCATTAGGGGACCTGCGGGCACCACGCAGGCAGTCGCGCCCTCATCGCCAAAGCTCTATGAGCTGGTTTTTACTGGCCCACGTCCATGCGCGACGCCAAGGACATAGTCCAAAAATGCAATGCTTGCCAGCGATTTGTGGACAAGCCACACGCACCAGGCGCAGAGCTACGGCCTATCCCATTGGCCTGGCCCTTCGCACAATGGGGGCTCGATATGGTTGGCAAGCTGCCAAGATTCTCGCGCGGAGGCTACGTCTACCTCTTGGTTGCAGTTGACAAATTCACAAAGTGGATCGAGGCCATGCTAATGACCAACCAATCAGGGCACAACACAGTCAAGTTCTTCGAGTCCATCGTCTACCGCTTCGGCGTGCCGCACAACATCATTACCGACAACAGGACGAACTTCACATCCAAGGAGTTCCAAGAATTCTTCGAGAACCTGGAGATCAACATCAGCTACGCATCAGTAGCGCATCCACAGACCAACGGTCAGGTGGAAAAAGCAAACGGGCTCGTCTGCAGCGGCATCAAGAAGCGACTCCTGCGACCACTCGAACAAGCGGCGGGTTGCTGGCCAGATGAGCTGTAATCCGTACTCTGGAGTCTACGTACAGCTCCAAACAGCGCCACAGGCTACACGCCATTCTTTATGGTGCACAGAGCAGAAGCAGTACTACCCGCCGAGGTACGGTACAAGGCGCCGCGCGTGGTCGCCTACAGTGAACAAGAGTCATCCCTTGCACTCAAAGACTCCGTCGACCTCCTTGACGAAGCAAGGGAAATCACCGTAGAAAGATCTACGATCTACCAGCAAAACCTGCGCAACTAGCACAGTAGAAGGCTTCGCCCCAGATCCTTCGTCGAAGGTGACCTGGTCCTGCGACTGAAGCAGCAGGGACATCTCAAGCTCGAGTTCCCCTGGGAAGGACCGTACGTGATTACAGAAGTAATCCCAGGTGGCGCCTATCGCCTTCAAGACTTAGAGATAGGAGTCGCATACTCCAACCCTTGGAACGTCGCACAACTGCGACGCTTCTACCCTTAGTCATTCTCTTTACTTTTACATCGCAAATAAGGCTACTCAGCCACATGCTTGTACCTCGCACTGTTCTCCGATTAAATAAAAGCTAAGTGCCCCAAAACTCTGCGTTTCTCCTTTACTCTATCAATTTTACACTCGGGGGATGCGCCACCCTACTTGCATCTGTTCTTCGAACCAAAATGCGATATCCTGAGTAGCTGACACATCAATCGAACCCCTTAACACAAACTCAACCTAGCTGCAACGCACCTGACAGGTTGACAAGGAACTGAGATAAAGGATGGCCAGACTAACGAAAAGGACTCGCATAAAGTGCAACGCACCTCAAGCTCACAAAGCTCCTTATACACATTTCGACAACAAATTATCTACAACATCTGTACGAACTTTACAACACAAGTACACTTATGTGCAGGATACAACTTTGGCTACTCTTGCAACAGATGAACGTTGGTTTGGTCCTCGAAGAAGTCGACAATCTCCTCTGCTGGATGGTCCACCGCCTGATAGTGCGGCACCATATTCCAAGTAGATCCTGCTGGTGGCGCTGGCGGCCCAGAAGCAATGGCGGCGACATCCACGTCAGGCCTGTGCAATCGCACAATTGAAAGGGCAGCCTTGGCACCAGCCACCAACTGCTGCCTCACGCACTCGCAAACCGCGGACATATCTTGAAATTTGGCAAGGAGAGCCAACAGGCTTGAAGGAGCGTCATCCAGCGGGAACATTGCCCGATAAATGTTCTTCAAGCAAGACTGCGACTTCTTCAGGAAGAGCAGCACTCGCGATGCGGGATCCTGCAGGGTCGCCAACGCAGTCGCACGGTCATGATCTACTCAGAAGTATCCGCTCTCCTGAAGTTGCTCCTGGGTGAGATCATGAAGGCGAATGGCAATTCTATCCTTCTCCTCCTGCGGACGGCGCGTCCTAACAACTACATGAAGCAACATCAAATAGCATGAGTACAACGTACTGTTGCGAGTAACTACAAAGGAAAAGATGAGAATAAGCAAACTAACACTTAAACTGGTCGCCCAGCTGCGTCACCTCGCCAAGTAGATACTGCTCGCAGGCGGCGGCTTTTTCAGCCTTCGACTTCCACACGTCCACGCTACCGCGGATCACGGGCAACTCACACTCCAGCTGCTTAACGCGATCACGAAGTCGCGAAAGCAAGGACAGCTCCTCTACCCTGGAGCGTGGTGGTGCCACTGTATCCTCAAGAGATGGTGAGTCCTGGGTTCCCCCAACAGGACCACTTGATGTACCCTACCACAAAGTCAAGACAGAGGCAAATAAGGCGACCAACTTAACACAAAGGCAAAAGTAACAGATGAATTCAGGACCAGCATAAAGTATTCACAAACACTCTCGCCAGAAGGCATGTTCTTAGACCAAAAGGACAATTCATCAACTATTACAAAAAACTAACTACGGAGCAGCTGGCTTCTTCGACTTCGACGGCTTCGGGGGCTTCATCAAGTCCGTGTCAGTATCAGACGCCACTGACTTTCCGCCGGCCCCTGAGGCCGAAGCTTTCACCGCCTTCTTAGCACGTTGGAGCTCCTCCGAATACTTGGCAACGGTATTTATCAAGGAATGGCCATATTTGGCACAAGCAGTCGCAAATGGAGCGAAGACTACCTGCTGACCATCCGCGCCAACATGCATCGCCTTCGACACCGCAGAGGGATCTATCTCGACTCCCTGGGCTTGCACCATGGCAAGTGACATGGTCGCGCCAGCCGCGTGGAGGGAGTTCTTGTAGGTGGCAGGAACACCCCCGGCGAGTGACTCCACCAGCTTGTCCACGTTATCGACCAGCTCCGCCTTCGGCATCAACTCCTCCCGGAGGCGACTAAGGGTGACCTTGGCCTTGGACAATGTATTTTGGACAGCGGCGCTACGGTCCTCGACTACAGACACCGCGCCTGCCAGAGCGTCATCGTGACAAAGGGCATGCGGGTCAAAGCTCAAATCGCCAGCATCTGCATAGAAAACCCACACATGGATGAAATCTCTAACGCCACCGGCAAAACTCCAGATGCAGAGAAGGACAACAATAAACTATCTACCACCAAAGGTACTTGAGAGGGCCTTGGCGACTGAGGACAGTTGCTCTTCGAACAACTTTTCCCTAGCCGCAAAGGAGGCACGCAGATCCTCTTCGCGCTTCTGTGCATCATCACGGGCCGCGATTGCCTCGTCGCGCCCCTTCACAGCCGCGGCTAATGTCTTTTCCAAGGTGGCGACGTTGCGCAGTAAAGCATTATGCTCAGCTACATGGCAACCAAAAGTTGACTATCAGTCGACTATACGAAAAAAAAGGAGACGGAAAAGAATAAGTGTAGAACACTCACTTTCGACCACGCGGTGACGCGTTTCCAGCATTGCATGCTGGCGACCCATCGCCATCACCTGCTCCGCCACTTGCGCGGCTTCCTTTACAAGGAGCTGTCGCACAAACAAGGAATCAGAGAGGGCAACAGAGAATGTCGACTGCCATACTAAAAAGAAGGAATGATATATTTACATGGTCCTCCAGCGACTCCGAAGAAGTTTGCTGAACGGTCATCCGAGCAACCATTCGATGTTCCCCAACGTGAGGAGAGCTCGAAGAATTGTGCCCGGAGTGGGCCGCCGCCGGAGGGGAAGGAGCGCGCTCGACCTCTACCTTGGCCCTTGAAGTCGCGACTCCCGATTCCTACAAAAACTCAACGTCGCCAGAAGATGATGACGCCTCTTGACTACAAGACCAAATCCACATTGAGAAATGGCAAACTCCAGGGCAAAGTCAACAAGAAGAAAACAGAAAAGAATGAATGACCTAGCAAACTTACCAGTCAAACTTTTCAAGATCGAACGTGGCCGCCGCTGACTCCGACGAAGACTCCTTGGGCAATCGCATCTTCTTGCGAGAAGACGGTGCCACAGCCCTCACAGGAACGGCTGGAATTGGCGACTCCGCGCCAACAGTCGTGCCTCCTGGAGTCGAAGGAGTCGACGCGTCGGAGTCCTTGCTATGCGAACGCTTGCGAGTATCCGGGCTCTCGGACTCAGGGGCTTCCTCTTCCACATCAGAAGGGACAGTCGACTCAGACTCTTCTTCTTCCAAAGCTTCGCGAGGAATAATCCCCTCAGGAAGAGGAGGCATACAAGGCGACACCACCCAATCCTGCATACAGACAGTGAAGATCAGCAAACAGAACAAGTAAGCAAACAGAAAAGCAATCGTGAAAATAAGATACTGCATAGCACAACTATACCTCAGGAGGAGGATTCGAAGCATCAAAAGGAGGAACAACTGGTTCACTTGGAAGCACATCTCGACAGCGGTTACGCCGTGACGGTCGAATCCTCTTATCCACCTCACTCACGGACATGCCATCGGCGAACACGCGAGTGGCATCATCGATGCCACTCCATTGAAACATGGGATGGACTCTAGCTTGAGAGGCGGACGCGCGACAATGACCAAGTTCCCGATAAGAGCGCAGCCTCCCTCTTCTGCGCCTATGCGACTTTCGAGGTCGCAGACGCGTCTGATACAAGACGTCTGTCTCCAGAGTTTGCGTGCATAACTACGTTCTTCCAAGAACGCATCTTCTTGCAGGGAGTCGCCGGATCGAAGGGCGCGAGTCCAAAGTGCTCATCCTTGGCCTTCTGATCGCGGACATAGAACCATTTGTCTCTCCATCTCTGGACGGACTTGGTAAGCTTGATGTCAAAGTAGGTGGCAGATGGGTCGACGTGGATTCCGCAACCACCTACGTCATAAACTAAAGAGCCAGATGCGGTCTGACGCTTCAATTTTAAACAAGCGCTTGAAAAGACCAAAGTGTGGCTCGATTCCGAGCCAGCACTCTCAAAGGGTGATGAAGCAGGTGATGTGGAGAATCGAATTTGGGGACAACTGATGGAGCTGGAGCCCGTAGAAGCAAAGAAGACCCCTAAGAAAGGGGTGGAGAGGCAAGGAGAGACCGCGAATGACGAATGCGAGAAACATCACTCGAAAACCAGCGGGAGGAGCAGGAATGGTCTCACCGCCATTGGGACGCGATCGGGCGATCGGCTGCAGAAATAACTCCATCCTGGCGAAGAAGACGGAGATCCGATGCCTTGATGATGGAGGGGTGCCATGCACCATTTGTCACGCGGGTGCCCGCGACCTTCTTCTTCCCGTCAGCAGCGATGCTGGTGCCCGCAGCAACGGAGCCACCCTTCTTCTTCGTCGCGGCAACGGTGGCCACGGAATCAGCGGCAGCGCCTCCTTTCTTCTTTCCCATTGCGCGGCGGTGATGAGAGCGCATAAAGTAGCTTGGAAACGAACGGAGGTGGTCCAGCGCTGTGGAGGAGACGAGCGCAGGAAAGCAGAAGAACAACAACAATGGCAATGGCAGCAAGGATGAAAGAGCGTAGATGGAAAATTACCGCCACAATGCCGCTACTTAACCCTTGGGAGATGCAATCCAATGGCTGACAAAAACCCTATTGGACGCGTGGCACGCATCGCATTGGACACGTGGATAAGAGGAAGCGCGAACCGTCCCCCCACTTCTACCATTACGCGCGGAAGTCGAGGAGGCACAGTTAAAAATAAGATTACGCACGCCTAGTCAAATCAAAGTCAGAAAGTGGGACCCACCGCTCATCACGTCCCGTCAAACTCGCTCATGCGGGCAACTGAGGTCATACAAGTGTCAGCACTGACGTCATCAAAGCTACGCAGTGGAAAACTTCGACTACTTTAGTCCTTGCTGGAGTCTTCGACTCCACCAAGCACTCGGGGGCTACTCCCATAGGGAGCGCTGGCCGCACACCCTACGCCTTTTTCTTTCCTTGTTGCAGGAACGTGGACAATCACAAAGCAAACCCAACCACTCGAAACACAGTTCGACTATGGACATGGGTTACTCCCATAGGGAGCGCCAGAAACAAATTCGACTGAAAACAAGCAAGCAAAAGACGACAGCAGTCGCAAAAGTTCTTTAGTCCCTGCCTGAGTCTTCGACTGAAACAAGCAAGCAAAAGACGACAGGAGCCACAAAAGTTATTTAGTCCCTGCCTGAGTCTTCGACTGAAACAAGTAAGCAAAAAGACGACAGCAGTCGCAAAAGTTCTTTAGTCCCTGCCTGAGTCTTCGACTCAACCAGGCACTCGGGGGCTACTCCCATAGGGAGCGCTGGTCGCGCACCCTATGATTATTTGCACAAAAACTGTGTGTTGATAACATCCGTACTCGCAGCCCTTGGTGACACCGCCTCACAATTTTTCCCTACAAAGAGACTACGTCTCCTGGGACGCCCGAATCATCTCCGCAATGATAAAATTCGGATGTCGCGTTTACGGCGTGAAGGTAAGACCTGAATAAGGCCTGGCAACACATTTAACTACGCACTATCAGAAATATATCCGTGCCTACAGGCACGATGAACATGCCTTGACGGACGCGTCGAGTGCTCATACCCATATAACTGGAATTCGACTCCTGTAAGACCTCCGCGGCCTGAGTCGAATTACACCAGCACTTTTCCGGATTCGAGTCCGGGGACTCGAATTTGAGTAGATTGCGTTGTTTTACCCTAAGGTGGTTAACTGATACCGATACCTCGGTTATATCAGGCACGTATATCAACAATCCCTATGATACAAATAAAAGCAATCGAAATGTACTCATTTAGGCACTCGAAGGCTTCAAAAAGTCCCCAGTCGAATCTGCCATTCCACTGGACACTCGGGGGCTACTAACATGGGTATATCCTACAGGTACTCGAGCTTGGTATATACGGTCCAAATACATACAGGCCCACGGTGTCACCAAGGCCCGGATGGAGGGACTCGAGTAACCTACGGACTCTCGATTGCTTGAAGAACAAGAAGAAGCTAAAGATAGAAAGATTAAAGGGAAAAACCCTAACTTGTAACCGACTCGACCTGCTACCCGAGACCTAGCCTATCTATATAAAGGCTAGGAGGGGGCAGCGAGAAGGACACACGCAACCCTAGTTTCCACAACCTTCGCCAGATTACATCTGCGCACCATTGTAACTTTCGACTCCCTCAATAATTCCACGAGCAAACAAGCAGGAGTAGGGACCTCTACGAGGCCTGAACCTGGGTAAATCCTTTGTCCCCTGTGTGCTTGTTTGCTAGCCGATAGATGTCTCCAGCGCTCCCTCCTTCTCCAAAACCCAAGTCCATAACAATGGACATTGACGAGTTAAACCCTCGTCAGCGCCGTTTCCGTATGCACAAGAGCCTCTTTCTCACCATTGCCAAAGCGGTGGAGAAGCATGATGATTGGTTCAAGCTTCGGAGGAGTGCATCCGGTGAGATAAGCGCAAGCCCGTTGATGAAGTGTCTTGCATCTGTTCGGGTGCTTGCATATTGGTGTTCTGCCGATGCCATTGACGGCTATGTTCGTATTGGCGAAGATACCATCTTGGAGGCTGTCCAGAGGTTCACCATGGCTGTGATTGAGATCTTCGGGGATGAGTATTTGAGGGCACCCAATGAGGATGACACCGAGAGGCTCTTGGGTGAGAGCCAAGAAAGAGGATGGTCGGGGATGCTTGGCTCAATCGATTGCATGCATTGGACATGAAATAATTGTCCGGCAGGATGGAAAGGGCAGTACAAGGGCCATTGCAACGATCCAACAATCGTCCTAGAGGCGGTGGCATCGAAGGATCTATGGTTTTGGCATGCCTTCTTTGGAATGCCTGGGTCTCACAATGACCTCAATGTGCTCTCTAGATCACCACTTTTCTCTAGGCTTGTTGCAGGTGATGCTCCTCCTGTTAGCTATGAAGTCAACGGCCAGGAGTACACCATGGGTTACTATCTTGCAGATGGCATCTATCCTCCATGGGCCACCTTCGTGAAGACAATTCCAAGAACTCTCATTGACAATCCTAAGAAGGCTCACTTTGCCAAGGTTCAAGAGTCTGCGAGAAAGGATGTGGAGTGTGCTTTTGGTGTGCTTTAGAAGAGGTTTGGCATCATCAAAGGCCCTGCTGAGTATTGGAAGCCGAAGGTGCTCTAGCAAATAATGAAGTGTCGCATCATCTTGCATAACATGATCATTGAAGATGAGCGCGGCATGCCTGAGAACTTCCGGTACATCTCTAATGATGACCTGGTAGAACCAGCACGTGATCCCAACAGGATCCAAGCATTCCTTCAAGCCCATGTGCGCATTGAGAACAAGGAGGTACATGAACGGCTGCAGCAGGACCTTGTTGAGCATCACTGGGCTCTGCATGGTGCTACCTAGTTGAGTTTGAACTATTCTGATGATTTGTTGAATTTGAACCCTGCATTGTGTTTGGCTTTGAATTTATTTGGTCTGTAAACTTAATATTTATTCATTTCTAAACATTTATTTGATTGTATGTGAACTATGCCGAATGTTTAGCTATGTTCTAGTTTGATTTTTAGAAAAAAAAAGTTTACTCCTCTAAGTTTAGGGGATCGGTAGTAAATTTACTCGTCTAAGTTTTACTCATCGGTTTAGTCCTCTAACCGATTGGGGATCGGTTAAAGATGCCACCAAGGTCAGTATCAGGACTGCTAACATTATGCTAACTATTTGACTCTTTCTTTCCTGCAGTAGTGAAGATCAATTGTAGGGCACTTAAGTACAGAGAACTTTCACCAGGTGAATGCACTGACAGAAGGTAAACCAAGAAAACTAATATTACCTCTTTCTTTGATGACTTCATCCAGAGCAGAAAGGATATGAACCAGCATATTGAACACGACCATAATTGTTATACTGTTGGATCATTCACGAAAAGGAAAATACAACAGAAAAAAATGACATGTATACAAAGGGCTAGCCTATTTGAAGTGCTCAATATAGCATGATATTATAATACATTGCTGAATTTGCACCTAGACTCTAAAAGGAAAAAAAACTTAAGATTCTGATTGAAATGTAGACACCTACTATTTACATCATGCAGTAACTTCTGTATTACATGATTGCTAACAAAAGGAACTTTTATGTAGTACTAGTAAAAGCTAAGCCTACTCTCCGCAAGTAGAATGGTTAGAGAGATAATAAAAAACGAAGAAGAATGAATCCAGTGCTTCGCAATAATAATCTATACACACAGACAATCGCCCACACGCACACACGTGCAGGTACAGATCTGACATATGGCACCAGAGACGTGTTCAAAATATGATCAATTTCTACACAAGCTTTATATGAGTAACAAAAGTTTTTTTTCTCTTTTCTGCCATACACCCACTATTTATATACAGTATACAACAAAACGTAATGGCAACTCGGTAACATTTAGGGAAACAACACTGACTAAATGGTCTCCCTTAGATTACAGAACGATCATGAAACAAGCAGTTCCGACTTTCAAATAGGACTACCACTTTACGTGCGGAGAGGAACTAGTAGTGCATTACTAATTAGCAGCTTGTTAGGTACACTCTTCAGTAGGTATGAACAGAGCAAGATAAAGGGAATGTATGAGGCCATCGACTAAAGAGATGCAGATGAGGAATAATTTCTTCCAGTGTATATGAGAGTCTAAGGGGAGGGATATCATTATTTTCATTAGAATTAACCTTCTCCAAAGAAGGAGCATCCTCACCATTGCTACTGCTGCCTTTGAGTTTTCATTATGGTATTTGCTCTGCACTGATTCTTCATTTTCTGTTTCCTTGTGACCATTACCAATACGATCTGTAAACCCCCGAGCTTTGTATAGCAGTGCACACCTATACTTGTAGTAAGTGGTAGCGCACTCTGTAGCAAGTTTTCCATAATGCCCAACCCTAGGTGAAAACAGAAGCATAAATTGGTCAAGGTATCATTGTTAACTTAATAAAACAAAGCCACGAAATTGGAAGGTATACAAGTTAAATAGAACAGCTTTAATCGTTCTAGCAGCCAATTTGATGAAAAAAAGGTGGTAACTACCTTCTATAAGAGCTGACAAGTGCTCCAACAGATCGTAACAATGTTCTGTTGTCTGCCTTTTGTAACAATCGACAAATGATTCAACATATTATGAAAATTTGCAACAGTTTATAGTAGCCAATACCAGAGTGGTGTATAACATTTAACATTTCACAATTCTGCTAATACCTACTCCCTCCGTACCACAGCTCAAGGCGTATATTTTCTGGCACATTTATTAAGGAACGGTCTGCTAGGAAAAAACTACCTAAAGTTTCCTAATTTATCCCTGCATGCACGGAAGGAAATCTCTTTAATTCTCTCTCGAACGATTCCCTGGCTCCTCGTTTCTCTCGCGCACGGCCACCATGTTCTCTCTACTCCTGTATGCACGCGCGCCGTCGCTCTTTAATAACCGCGCATGCTAGCGAGGGAAGCGGATCGGAGGGGTAAAACTGGAATGCTAGCGAGTCTCCCATATGTACGCCTTAAGCTCTGACGAAAATTTGAATTTTTTTTTACGCCCTAAGCTGTGAGATGGAGGGAGTATACCTAAAGTAACTGCACTCCAATTTCACAGTGGTTAGTAACCAACTCGCCCTACAACATCTGAAATCCCAATAAACTCATTTCCAACACTAAGGATACAGGCTAGTCCAAAAGAAGACTGAACGAATAACAAAGTTGTCGTCCAACAAAGAGCTCTAACCTGATGTCAAAGGGATTGTCTGAGACAATGGACTGTGTTGACGAAGTCCATCTGCTCAATGGAATTGGACCCTGTGTTAAACTGCTGCTGAGCTAGCTCAAGAGCTTTCTCCTCACCCACAATCCCCTCATCACCATCCTCGACGTTAGCATTTGGCAGGTTATGCTGCACACCACCAGGCCCTTGGAGCACATTATGTGTGGCATAGAAGCTGACGATAGGAAACACACAGTAAATCACGTACGGAAAGAAGGCAGGACCTCTAGATTACCAAACACAATGACTAGATTACTCGCTTTTTTGCTTCATAGCAGCTCTAACGGATCCGTAAATCCGCCGGAACTGTAAAATTCCGATGGATTTACAGGCCCACGCGAAACTGGCCGCTCTAATGGATCTCGTAAATCAGCCCCGTCTGTAAAAACATTTTCAATGGTCCGTTAATCGTTCACGTCGAACTGTACAAATAAAGGCCGCGTCGGTGAGTAGGGATCGAAAACCGTTCTTTCTGCCCCTCCCAACCCTATCGTCGCCGCCGTCAGCTCGAACTCCGGCGAGCAATCGTGGCCACACCCGAGCGAGACGAGGCCATGAATTTGCGTAGAGGTAGCTGCGGGGTAGGCGGAGGGAGATGCGGAGGAGGGGGCGGCAGCGACCGTCCTCCGCGCCGTGTCGTTGACGCCGCGCACGCCAAGTTTGTGTGGTCGAAGGGCGTGAAGAAGTGCGCCGCCCTCAAGTGGGTGAACCGCGACGTGTCCCCGCTGCCGTCTCTCTGCGCCTACTTGCCGGCGTGGCGGCTGGCGGCGAGGGACGACCGGCGCCGCGAGCAGCTCGCCGCTAGGTACGCGCACGCGGGGGAGGGATCCTCGCGCGACCCACCTCCTCCCTCCCATCCCTCCTCCGATGGCTTTAGCTCGCCGTCCTCTCCTCCGGCTACCGTCGTAGGTGCGGCGGACTACGCCAACGACAACGATGAGGAGCGCATCGCCATGGAGCTCATGGTGCGCTAGTATGAGCTCGCTGTGGCCATGGAGCTTGACATGGAGCGGGCCGAGCAGCGCCGGGCCATCGCCCTCGTCTAAGCGTGCGAGGCCAGGGAGAGGGAGACGGCGCGTACCACCGTCTTCAAGTTCGAGATAGCCAACCTCATGGACCTCTCCGAGGATTGAAGGTCCCGCCGCTGCGCCGGAGCTCCAATTGTGTAACGTGCAGCTGTAGAATAGCTGCTTTTAATACTAATTTTTTTGAATATGTATAATCTGAACCATGTTCGCCATCAAATTTTGCCTCGGGTGCAAAATTTTAAATTTTCAGTTAACCGTTCTCCGCGACCAATTTCAAACCTGTAAACTGCAAGTACAGCCGCCTATATCATGTGTTTACTGTTCGCGTATTTTCAGTCACCGTTAGAGCTGATCTTAGCTCTTCTAGACTCTATGAACTTACAAACAGAAAAACTTTGGTCGTACACACCATGTGCAACCCGAACGAGCAGCATGTCTTACGAACATTGACTCTTGATACTAGTAGAAAACCAGCCTTTCGTTCGGTACTTTAGTCCCGGCCGTGGTTGGGGCCAGGACTAATGGTCCGGACCCTAACAGCCCAAAGCTGCGACAACATTTGTCCCGACCCGTTAGAGACCATTAGTCCTGGTTTGAGATACAAATCCGGACTAATGGTCTAGTCCCTGCTGCACGCTGCGGCCACCCCCATTAGTCCCGTTTTGTATCTCAAACCGGGACAAATGGGTTGACCCTATATATATGACACAACTCTCTTTCAATTTTTAATGGAGGAAATGTGGCATAGTTTGTATTAGGTTTTTCTCTTCATATGGACTAGAGGTGCTCGATGAAATGCTTGTGAGAGCGATGCCACTTGAGTTCACACAAGACAAACATTTTCTCGTTTTCCCGAGCCACCCTTAAGGTTTCTCCTCTTTGTTTCGAAGTGTCTTCAAAGCTTAGCAACTATTTTCTCATTTAGATCGCACGATAATAATTTTAGCATTGTGATTGCGTCTGATATATATGGTTGTATGATGCAGATGAGCCATCCATGGATGTACGGTAACCGATGCTCTGACACTTATAGAGAAGGCGTGCGTTCTTTTCTCCTTGTGGCCGAGGTGAACAAGCGATGGGATGGTTTTATGTGTTGTCCATGTATTGACTGTCAGAATGAATAGGCTCACACTTCCTCAAGAGTCATCAAAGCCACCTGCTTCGGTCCAGTTTTATGTCCGGCTATAATGTTTGGCCAAGCACAGAGAAAGTGGGGTTATGATGGAAGACGGCGATGAAGAAGAGAACGATGATAACAACTATCGATCTATGTTTTCTGAATACGCTGATACCGCAATGAAAGACAATGAAGAAGGAGGTGAAGAACGGGACCCAAATGAGCCCGTTGATAATTTTTGTCGGGTCATTTCTGATGCAAAGCGAGATTGCGACATAGAAAAAGAGAGGTTGCAGTTCGAGTAGATGTTACAGAACCACAACAAATTGTTGTACCCAACTTGTGAAGATGGCCAAAAGAAGCTGGGTAACACACTGGAATTGCTGAAGTGGAAGGAAGAGACTGGTGTGACTGATTTGGTATTCGAAAAGTTATTGGTAATAATGAAGAAGCTACTTTCAAGAAATAATGAATTGCCCTTCAGTACGTACGAAGCAAACAAGCTTGTCTGTACTCTAGAATTAGACGGGCAGAAGATACATACATGCCCTAATGATTGTATCCTCTACCACGGTGAGAAGTACGAGAATATGGATAAATACCCGGTATGTACTACATTGCGGTATAAGATCGGAAAATATGATCCTGGTGATGTTGAGGGCGAGCCACCCAGGAAGAGGGTTCCTGCCAAGGTGATGTGGTATGCTCCTATAATACCACGGTTGAAACGTTTGTTTAGAAACAAAGAATATGCAAAGTTGTTGTGATGGCACATGGAAGACCGTAAGAAAGACGAGATGTTGAGGCACCCTTCTAATGGTCGGCGGTGGAGAAAAATCGAGCGAGACTTCCTGGAGTTTGCTGGTGATGCAAGGAACTTATGGTTTGGTCTAAGTACTGATGGCATGAATCCTTTTGGAGAGAAGAGCTGCAGTCACAATACATGGCCCATGACTCTATGTATACATAACCTTCCTCCTTGGTTGTGCATAAAGCGGAAGTTTATTATGATGCCAGTGCTCATCCAAGGCCCGAAGCAACCCGACAACAACATTGATGTGTACCTAAGGCCATTAGTTGATGAACTTTTACAGTTGTAGGCCAAACCAGGTGTACGTGTGTGGGATGAGCACAAATAGAAGGAATTTGACCTACAAGCGTTGTTGTTCATAACCATCAATGATTGGCCTGCTCTTAGTAACATTTCAGGTCAGACGAACAAAGGATACAATGCATGCACACACTGTTTAGATGAGACTAAAAGTATATATCTGGATAAATGTAGGAAGAATGTGTAACCGTACAATTTTCGTTTTCTTCTGCCCAGTCATCCCTTAAGGAAGAAAGGCAAGCATTTCAATGGCAAGGCGGAAACCTGGACGAAGCCTGTCCCCCGTACTGGTGCTGATGTATTTCGTATGGTCAAGGATTTAAATATAATCTTTGGAAAGGGTCCTGGAGGACAACCTGTTTTGAAAGACACCGACGGACATGCACCCATGTAAAGAAATCTATAGTTTGGGAGCTACCCTATTGGGAAGTGCATGAGGTCCGCTCTGAATATTCTAGGCTTCCTGGGCTTGTATGGGAAGTCAAAAGATATCCGGCAATACGGGAGGACCAGCAACATCATAAAGGATGAGACGGCAGCATCCAGGAAAGTTTCAAGGGCTCGCCAGCTACGCTCTTACCAAAGAAGAGAAGGAAATCTTTTTTGAAGTCTTTTTCAGTATCAAGGTCCCGTCTGACTTCTCGTCGAATATAAAGGGAATAGTAAATATGAAATATAAAAAATTCCAAAACCTAAAGTCTCATGACTGCGATGTGCTTATGACGCAATTCCTTCCGGTTGCATTGAGGGGAATTCTACCAGAAAATGTTCGACTAGCCACTGTGAAGGTATGTGCATTCCTCAATGCAATTTCTCAGAAGGTAATCAATCAAGAAAGTCTATCTTGGTTACAAATTGATGTGGTCCAGTGTCTGGTCAGCTTCGAGTTGTTGTTCCCGCCATCCTTCTTCAATATTATGATGCATATCCTAGTTCACCTACTCGAAGAGACTAGAATTCTCGGTCCTGTGTTTCTACATAATATGTTCCCCTTCGGGAGGTTCATGGGAGTCTTAAAGAAATATGTTCATAACCGTGCTAGGCCAGAAGGAAGCATCTCCAAGGGCTATGGAACAGAGGAGGTCATTGAGTTTTGTGTTGACTTTCTTGCTGACCTTAAGCCGATTGGTGTTCCTGAATCTCGGTATGAGGGGAGGCTGACTGGAACAATGGTATGTAGGGATGGGCATTCTTTCACTCAAGAACACTACACAGTTCTACACAATTCCACCGTGGTGGCTCCGTATATCGAGAAACACAAGAATATTCTATGCTCCGAAAACCTGGGGAAGCCTGACTTCTTGATTAAAGGGGAACACGAGAAGAATTTCAGCAGTTGGTTGCAGACACATCTCATGAATAACACCACTGTTGGATATTAGTTGTACTCATTGGCCAGGTTACCATCTTAGACTATATGTACTTTCCAAGGGTACGAGATAAATGGGAATACATTTTACACGATTGCCCAAGATAAAAAGAGACCAACCAAAATAGTGGTGTCCGCTTTGATGCAACAGATGATAATGGGCAGAAGGACACATATTATGGGTACATAGAGGAGATATGGGAACTTGACTATGGACCTACTTTTAAGATCCCTTTGTTTCGGTGCAAATGGGTCAAACTGACAGGAGGCGGGGTACATGTAGACCAAAAGTACAACATGACAATAGTGGATCTCAACAATATTGTGTACATGGACGAACCATTAGTCCTAGCCAATGATGTGGCTTAGGTTTTCTATGTGAAGGACATGTCTACAAAACCGAGAAAAAGGAAATATAAGCAAAAGAATACATCATCCGATGAACCAAAGCGCCACATAGTTCTTTAGGGAAAAGAAACATCGTGGGAGTGGATAATAAGACAGACATGTCAGAAGATTATAATAAGTTTCATGAAATTCTGCCCTTCAAAGTGAAAACTAACCCAAGTATCCTGTTAGATGATGAAGATTCTCCATGGCTATGGCACAGAAGAAAACCACAACACTAGATAAGGATGTTGGTGATGTATAATAATGTATTAAACCTTTTATGTAATAAATCTATGAAACATTGTTCTGAAGATAGAGGATGAGCCAAGTTTGATATTTTTCCTTGCAACTATGTCACATAATATCTTTAGTCCCGGTTGAAGAAAACAACCGGGACATAAGGGGTTGTGGCAGGCTGGAGCCAGCACGAGCATGTTTAGTCCCAGTTGAAGAAACCAACCGGGACTTAAGGGGTGAGTGTCGACACTATGACAGGGGTGAGTGTCGACATTATGTCATGAGTGTCGACACTATGTTGTGTTGCTTAATCTATAAATAGGCATCCTTGTGAAGTTATCAACTGCAAACAAGATGATGTGCGAGAGCAGGGACAACACTACAACCAGTTTGAGGGAGATGCCGACAGAGCCCAGCCCTCCGACATCTCCAACAAACTGGCCATATATGCACTCCCTAATATGTGAAATTAGTTAGCTCCCTGGTGTATTGATCTAGTTAGAGAAATTATAAACTGCAAGATGGTGTGCGAGAGCAGGGACAACACTACGACCAACTTGAGGGAGATGCTGGCGGAGCCTAGTGCTCCGGCATCTCCAACAAGTTGCCCATAGATTTACTCCCTAATATGTGAAATTAGTTACCTGGCACAAGAATAGAACAACATCTTTATAGTTCAGGAAAGTTGTAGAGAGACCAACACTAGCTAGTAGGAAACGATCCATTAGTCCCGGTTTTCTAACTGGGACTACGGAATTGGGACTAAAGGCCCCCTTTAGTCCCACCGGTCCAGCCACAAACCGGGACTAGCACTCAAGACATTTATTATTATTAAAAAACTAGGACTAAGGAATCAGGACTAAAGGCCCCCCTTTAGTCATACTCATGTCTAGCCCTATAGTACACAACTTCAGGGTCGTCTTCGTCTTTGTCATCATCGTCGTCGTCTCTAGGCGCACGCGGCTGGATCCTAAGCCTAGCCAGGGCATATTCCGGGGGTACCTGCCACTCCGGCCTTGGATTCACAACACGTGAGGGAGGGGGCTCCTGGATGACGATGCCGCATAGCCTACAACCTTCACCATCACCACCCTTCTTGTGGCTCTATGGAGGGTCAAAGTGCGGGAACCGTAGGCGAGGATGATCTCCCTGGCGATGTAGCACATCACACTAACAATAGTCCAGTTTGCCCACCACAAGCGATGACTGGCCTCATTGTGGTTCAATTGGGGCGGGTCATCACCCTTGTACCTGGCGATCTCCCTTTTCCACCGGTTAGTGAACAAGGCATTCCAGGTATCGTAGTTGTCGGGATCCTAATGGGGATCCATCCGCTACTCCAGCGTGAGATCGAGGTAGAAGTGGTTCGTGATGGCCGCCTAGCGGGTGGAACCTTGAGGCACATGAGGGATAGGAACTCCTCCAGCGCTCAGCATCTAGTTGACGAGCAGCCGGTAGCCTGGCGGGCATGGGTAGCTAGAGGCCCATAGCGCCTCGGTCTCCTCTAGGGTCATAATGGCCCAGTATGCGGTGTCCATTATTGTGAGAGGGGAAGTTGTGGATGTGTTGATGGCCATGGTGGTTGGCCTAGATATAGAGGGATATTACAGGAAAATATGGCGGGAAGTGGAGGGAAATGGCGGGAAAGCATGACGTGTGGCTTGACGACTTTGAGAAGGGCGGGAAATATCTTAAGTCCCGGTTATTGGCTCACCCCAGGACTAAAGGCCCCCGAAATATCTTAAGTCCATGTTACTAGTTTTAATGGTTAGACCATAGAACCCTAAACCATAGAACCCAAAACCCTAAACCCTAGAACCATAAACACTAAACCATAGAACCCTAAACTCTAAACCCGAAACCCTAACCCTAAACCCTAAACCCAAAATCCTAACCCGAAACCCTAACCCTAACACCAGAAACTCTAAACCCTAGAACCCTTAAATCCTAGAACCCTAAACCGTAGAACCCTAAACTTTAAACCCGAAACCCGAAACCCTAACCCTAACCCTAAACCCTAAACCTAAACCTAAAATATTGTAAGTTTTATCAGATTTAATAATATTGATATACTAGTTTATTTGATAACATTGTATGTAATAAGGCGGGAAACAGAGTTTGTAGTCAATTGTTTTAAAGAAAGGGACCTCTAGTCCTGGGACGTGGCACGACCCGGGACTAAAGGGGTGCGGTTGGCGTCCTCCTATGGGATGGTGCTGAAAACCCTTTAGTCCTGAGCTATGGCATGTGCCGGGACTAAAGTTCATACCTTTAGTCCCGGTCCATGGCACGAGCTGGGACTAAAGACCCTTTAGTCTCGGTCCGTGGCACGGGCCGGGACTAAAAGTCCTTCCCCTTTTATAAGCACCCCTTTACTCCCCCCAAATCCATCTCCACACTCTACAGCAGGGGAAGCGCGCGAGGATGATGAACAATGCTGGCAGGCTGCCCGAATTTATCTCCGGCCGCGCCGCCTCTCCGGCCATCCGCGCTGCCGCCATCACCGGCGAACGCCATCGCGTCGCCGCTTCTCCATCCACCGCGCGTGTGCGTCCCCGCCGGCCAGGTAAACCCCCCAGCCCTTTCCCCCACCGTCCATCATCCAACAAACGCCGCCGCGCCGCCACCTCTCTAGCCGCCACGCGCGTCCGTCCCAGCCAGCCACTGCGCACGGGCGAGCCCGGGCGGCGCCCCCCACTTCAATATTTTTATCTCTTGTATATCTTTTTTATATGTTATTAATATTAATTATTACTATATAATGTGTATAGTATATAGATGTGTATATATATGTTTGTGGATTATTAATTATTACTGGATTATTACATGGGGTATATATATGTTTATGGAGAGTATATATATTACATGGAGTATATATATATGTTTGTGGATTATTAATTATTACTATTAATTATTACTATGGATTATTATATTGTGTGTATAGTATATACATATATTATATAGCATTAATATATAGTGTATAGTGTAATATATAGGGTTAGGACCACGGGAGTTAGGGTTAGGGTGGTGCTGCTCGCGAGCGACCGGAGTTAGGGTTATGGGTAGTGGTGCTCGTGGCCTCCCGGACTTAGTGTTAGGGTGGTGTGCTTGTGGGCCCCCGGAGATAGGGTTAGGGTGGTGGTGCTCGCGGGCGACTGGAGTTAGGGTTAGGGTGGTATGGTGCTCGTGGGCGACCGTAGTTAGGGTTAGGGTGGTGGTGCTCGCGGGCCCCCGGACTTAGGGTTAGGGTGGTGGTTCTCGCGGGCGACCGGAGTTAGGGTTAGGGTGGTGGTGCTCGCAGGCGACCGGACTTAGGGTTAGGGTGGTGGTGCTCGCGAGCCGCCGAAGTTAGGGTTATGGGTGCAGGTCAGGGGGTTTATAGAGGTATGGTGGGTGACCGGACACGGGGCACACGCGAGGCATCACAAGAATTTGGTTATTGTTTAGTATTATTGTAGCAAATTAGGTGTACATATTATTGTTTAGTATTATTTTATGTAGCAATATTGTATGCATAAATGATATTGTGTGCATTTTGCAGAAAACTATGGATCCAATCGAAAGAGACCTAGTACATGAAGAAATTCTCGAGAATATGATCAACGACCCCCCCATGTTCATCCACCTGAATCTCCATCGATGTATTTGAACCCCTCCGGTGAGGTTGAGGAGGTTGACTGAATTGATCAGGGAGAAGCCGACGGCTCTGATGATGGAGAAGCTGACGGCTCCGGTGGACCCTTAACAGAGTCCGACGAGGTATATATATGAAGTCTAGTGACTAGTAGATGCATTAATTGAGTTGTATATATATAAATTGACGAATGTTTCTTCTCTTAGGCCTCCACATCGAGCAAAAAAATTCCAAACGAGGCCCGACCAAAAAGTTGGACGCATCTACATGTTATACAATTACGGTGGTATCACCACGGGGTGAACCGTCAGAATCCGAAAAGGCTAAAAGTGTATTTGTACAACAATGCGGAGTTATGGTTAGGGATCGCATCCCGATCACCGTTCAAGAGTGGAATAAGACCAAAGGGGCGGAAGAGCGTGAGTACGTCGCCGATAGGTACAAAGAGGGTCTTTGGAAGGACCTCATGGCACATTTCACCCTGCCATAATATGAGGATGATGCCGACACAACTGCATTGAGGAATAAAGTCAAGTAGTGGACTCTTACGAAGATGGCCAAACTATTCAAGAACTGGAAGAAAGCATTATGGAAAAAGTATCAAAAGAAGAAGACTAATCCAAAATTCGAAGGCTATCTAACGAAGCAGTGGGTTAATTGGGATGCATTTGTGAAGTACAAGGAGTCAGAACGTGCTAAGGAAAAGTCGGAAAAAAACAAGAAAAATGCCGCGAAGAAGAAATATCACCATCACCTGGGACCAGGGGCTACGCGACTTCCATGCCAACGTGGGATTCTAAAGAGAGTGAGCTGCTTGCTAAAGGGATCACTCCAGAACCAATATGCGAAGAATGGGATTTGAGGGCAACAAATTGGTCCTTGGGCATGGGAGTGAGTATGCCGATAATATAGGGGATCTTATTTGCAGTGACGAGATTAGGATACCCCGGGAGACATGGCAGAGAGTGGTAAAGGAAATTAAAAAGGGGACAACAAAGTTCTGTCCCGATAGAGAGAAAGACTTGCTGGCAAAGGTCCTCAGGAATAAAGAACACGGAGGACGAGTACGAGGCCTTGTCCCTAGTTATACGTGGGAGATGGGGTTTCCCCAAGACAGAAATACTTATAGAAGACGAGAGAGAGCAAAGAGGTGACAGGAGGAGGAGGGAGACATGTTCAACGAGTTGCTAGGAAGACTTGAAAAGCATCAGCAACATATTGACGAACTTTGAGGAGTAGAGCGCCTACAAGATCCTGCACTCGATATTATCGTCATCCCATCTCAGGGAGAAGCAGCGTGGCTGAATCGGAGGTCCTGTATGACGATGCACGGATGGTAGATGGTGGTCTCGGCTACTCCGCGGATGGAATCAAGGAGCATATATCTTGTGAGCTCCATCAGAAGGTGAAGAACCTATTGATGTCTATGCACTTCTATTCTTGTTGGGCCTCCAAGTGCAGAGGTTTGTAGAACAGCAGCAAGTTTCCCTTAACTGGATTACCCAAGGTGTATCAAACTCAGGGAGGAAGTGGTAAAAGGTATCCCTCTCAAGCAAACCTGCAATCAAGATACAAGAAGTCTCTTGTGTCCCCAACACACCCAATACACTTGTTAGGTGTATAGGTGCACTAGTTCAGCGAAGAGATAGTGAAATACAAGTGGTATGGATATAAGACAACGGTGCCAGAAAATAGCTTGATGGCGTGGAAGAGACTAAAGACAAACTGAAATAAAGATAGAAGCAAGAAAACATGTAACATATCTAATTGCAAATGGTGTTTCAATGCTAAGAAACAAGGCCTAGGGATCATACTTTCACTAGTGAACACTCTCATATAAATATATTCTCTTCCTGATACTACTCTGAACTACTCTCCGGTTGGACACTCTAATCCATGGTAGGGCTATAACAGCACACCTCAAAGTTAGCTTTCCCCATCTAGATAACCCCACACTGTCACCTTGAGCACTAGATGGTTCAAACAAACACCACAATTTCATAGAGACATCCAACTCCAAATATAACTCATAACAAGTATTTGTAGTCTCTAGCCTAAGTGCCACCATGGTTTGCATGCTGTCACTTTCACACACATGGGGAGAGCAGAGATCTATTAAAGCACTTGAGTAGCAAAGTAGATCTACTTGATTACAAAGCTCATGGTCACAATATGGTCACGCATAGAGAGAGATGAACACATAGCTACCAGTAGAACCCTTAGCCTCGAGGAAGAACTACTCCCTCATCATCATGGGAATCAGCAACAGCGATGGAGATGGTGGTGGAGATCGATGGAGATGGCTCCGAGAGCACTTCCCCGTCCCGAAAGGGTGCCGAGACAGAGACTTCTGTCCCCCGAATCTCCCCTTCAATGGCGGCGGCACTGTGGAACTTTTCGTGGCTGGAGGTTGTTCGATTTAGGGTTTTCTCATCGGAGGCTTCTTTTAGGCGAGAGGGCAAGGTCGGTGGAGGTCGGAGGGGCCCACACCACCTGGTGGCATGGCCAGTGGTGACTCGCACCACCCTATGGTGTGGTCGGCCCCTGGCCCCTCTCTGTCTCGTCTTCTGGCTCCGTGTTCCCCTCGGTGAAATATTTACTTTGGCTTTTGTCCCGTCCAATTCCGAGAATATTCATTTTCTGACTTTCTGGAACCAAAAAATAGCAGAAAACATGCAATTGGCAATGTGGCATCTTGTTAATAGGTTAGTTCCAGAAAATGCATAAAAATACTCCAAAGTTTGGACAAAACATAAGAAAGTAGATATAAAACAAGCATGGAACATCAAAAATTATAGATATAAAACAAGTATCTATAATTTTTGATGTTCCATGCTTGTTTTATATCTACTTTCTTATGTTTCGTCTACACTTTGGAGTATTTTTATACATTTTCTGGAACTAACCTATTAACAAGATGCCATAGTGTTAGTTGCCTGTTTTCTGCTGTATTTGGTTCCAGAAAAGCCAGGAAATGAATATTCTCGGAATTGGACGGGACAAAAGCCAAAGTAAATATTTTACCGAGGGGAACATGGAGCCAGAAGACGAGATAGAGAAGGGCCTCGAGGGGGCCACACCCCTTGGTCGCGCGGTCAGGCCTGGCTCATGCCTGGGGGGTGCAGCCGCCTCAGGCACCCCCGCGGCCTCCCCTTTCGCCTATAAGAATCCTCTGATACAGAAACCCTAAGCACCCGATCAAAATTCCACGAAAGAGTCTGTAGCCTCCTTCATCTCCATCCCTAGACCGGGAGAGATCTGAAGCTCTTCTCGGCACCCTACCAGAGGGGAGAGTTCACCCTGGAGGCCTTCTTCATCACCATGCCTACCTCCGGTGTGATGTGTGAGTAGTTCATCCATGGACTATGGGTCCATGTAGTAGCTAAATGGTTGGTTCTCCTCCTTTGTGCTACCATGTTTAGATCTTGTGAGTTCCGTTCATGATCAAGATCATCTATTTGTAATCCTACATTTTGTGTTTGCGGGGATCCAATGGATATTGAGATGCTATTTCAGATTGATTATTGATTCTATCATGTCTTTGTTATTTTTGATCTTGCATGCTCTCTGTTGTTAGTAGCTATCTTGGCCGAGTAGATGCTAGCAACTCCAAGAGGGAGTATTTATGCTCGATAGTGGGTTCATGCCTCTAGGAATCTGGGGAAGTGACAGAAATCTCTAAGGTACTAGATGTGTTGTTGCTACTAGGGAGAAAACATCAATCCTTTGTTCATAGAACAATCGTATTGTTTACTTTACACACTTTTCTTAATGCAATTATCTGTTGCTTGCAACTTAATACTGGAGGGGGTTCGGATGATAACCTGAAGGTGGATTATTAGTCATAGATGCAGTTGGATTGCAGTCTATGTACAATGTTGTAATGCCCAATCAAATCTCATAGGAGTCAAGATGATTAGTATATGCATGTATGCTTTCTCGATGTTTGCCAATTGCCCCGCTGTAATTTGTTCACCCAACATGTCATCTATCTTAAGGAGAATCACTGTCAACACCCGGATTTTTAATCCTAGATGCCTGTTATGCCATACATCACAATCCCAGGATTACAATTTTTTGTGAGACATAATAGATTGGATATCACAGTACATCATCCATTAGAAACCATATACGGTCTTACACAAATAAAGGATCTCATGATCCAGTCTTAGTACAATCAAGCAGCGGAATAAATAGCGTAGCTGTGGGGTCCATCTTTGGTGTCACAGGCAATGCTGAAAATGGGAGATGATCCTAGTTGTCGTAGCCGTCCTGCTGTCCTCCTTCACGGTAGTCCTCCTCATAGTCTGGCCATAGGAATAGCCAGGGACAAAGCCATGAGTACTCTTTAAGTACTCCCAAACTACCACTAACAAGTAAGATAGTTCTAGTAGGAATGCTAACTCTAAGTTTACTTGTAAAGTTAAGTTTGAAACCTAAGCTGAGTTCAGAAACAAAGAAAGATAAAATAAAGTTTGAAAACACCTAAGTGGGAACTTAGTTGTCATAGTCACAACTCTGTTGTGGTCAAGTCATGTCACAATTCATTTCATAAGTCATTTTGAAAACATCTAACAACGAAAGATGGCTTACCTAATCTGTCCATAACCGCGGATGCGGCTATGATAGTTTGACACTCTGCAGAGGTGGTACACTTTCACCACAAGATTCGATATGTCTGTCAGGGATAACCCTGAATCGTCATACTTAGTATGCAGATAATCAAACATAACCTTTCCTTTACACACTCTAGTATAAGCACCTCTCCTATGAGTATGGCCTCCCAGCCATGACCATCTGTCATCATGGGCACTACATAGGTGGACAACATTGAGAGGTAGCCTCAGCTCAAACCTCTCCCGCGAGGGAACTAATAATAATGCATATAAACTTCCGGCTAAGCCTTACCCAATTCAGGTATTGTGGTTGTACGGTAAAATTGGAATGGTATCACATCCGAACCCAACCATCAGTTTTTATAAAAGGGCTAAGGCTCATGCCTCAACATTTTCATCATCATCATAAACCCTTTGTGTTTCTCAACACATGTCAAAACATCTCAATAGAATGACTCATCATTCCAAGGTTTTCATAAGTCATTTTCACCAAGTATTCCCATCTAAAGTAAATCAAGTTTTGGTTTAACTCCACTACTAAGTTAAGAGTGTTCACTAATGTGGGATGCTAATGTGAATCTCATTCCATAGAATGACATCTAAGTCTAGCTAGATAGGTCAAGTTTTATACTCTTTATGCTACCTTTAAATAAGTAAAGGACTTTGGTAAAGTAAAGGAAGTAAAGCTTGTAAATAATACTTGGAGTAGGTATAAGTCAAAATGGTATAACCAAAGCATGCCTAATGCATTTTGCTTAGGTTATCTAGCTTGCAAGGGTTAGCTTGCAATGTTAATGATGGCTTGCCTTGGTTGGTTCAGTGGTTGAAATTCTCTTCCTCCTCTTCTTGGTAGAACTCCTCCTCCTCGAAGACTTGGTTGGTACTATCGTCTATGAATACATAAGGAATACATAATCACCAAACAATACTTAACTAGTCTACTTAACACACTAAGGCACACCTTTGATGATTGATACATTGCAAATGTATCTATAATTTTTGATGCTCCATGCTTGGTTTTATCCACTTTCTTGTGTTTTGTCTACACTTTGGAGTACTTTTAATATGATTTCTTGGACTAACCTATTAACAAGAGTCACAAAGGCGGTACTGTTTTTCTGCTGTTTTTGGTTCCAGGAAAGTCAGAAAATGAATATTCGGAATTGGACGGGACAAAAGCCAAAGTGCCTATTTTTCCATAAGACTCCAGGAGCTAGAATACGAGACGGAGGAGGGCCAGGGGCTGGCCACATCCCGTGTGGGCTGGCCTGGCCTTGAGGCATGGTGTGGTGGCCCCAGGCACCCCCTCGGTCCCCCTCTTCGCCTATAAGAAGCCTTCTGACCTAAAAACTTCGGGGGGGGGGGGGGGTGACGTTTTTCCAGAAGGAGTTCCGCTCTGCCGCCACCACCAGATTCCACGAAACAGCACCAGAAACTCCGTTCTGGCACCCTGCCGGGACGGGGAATTGGAGGAGATCATCGCCATCATCATCACCATCGCTTCTCCATCGACCATCCATGTTTCCCCCATCTATGAGTGAGTAATCCCCCTGTAGGCTATGGGGATGGTAGGGATTGGATGAGATCGTTCTTGTAATGGCATCAGATTGTTAGGGCATGGTGCCTAGTATCTTTTATTAGTGCTTTATGACTTCGTTGTGACTTGTTATGCTTAATGCTTGTCACTAGGGTCCGAGTGCCATGATTTCAGATCTGAACATGTTATTGATTCATTGTGATAGTATTGTTCTTGGTCTTATCTACAAGTTGTATACACACGTTGTTGTCCGGAACCTATGGCCCCGAAGTGACAGAAATCGGGATAACCAGAAGGGAATGGCTTTGATGTGAGGATCACATGTGTTCACGGAGTGTTAATGCTTTTCTCCGTGCTCTATTAAAAGGAGCACCTTAATTGCCAGTAGTTCCCTAGAGGCCTCGCTGCAAACGGGCTGGTAGGACAAAAGATGTTGTGCAAGTTCTCATTGCGAGCACGTATGACTATATATGGAACACATGCCTAGGATTATCTAGTACTTGGATGCTTTATCTTATTTATCTGCAATTGCCCTATGTTCTGATTGCTATGTGAATTGTCTTGTCCATGCAACACCCGTCCATCCATCCCTATGCCTACCACTTTCGAATCCTTTTGTTCTTTGCTTTTGTTTCTCATCTTTGCTTTACTACTGTTACTTTACTATTCCTACTACAAAACTGTTACTCTTGATAAGCTGCTGTGAGCAAGCAAGATTGTTTCCAGGTGCAGCTGAATTGACAACTCAGTTGTTAAGGCTGATAAATATTCTTTGGATCCCCTTGTGTCGAATTAATAAATTGGGTTTCACTTCCCTCAAAAATACTGCGATACACCTGTCGTCGGATTGATGACAAGTATGCCATGAGGGGGTCCTCGAGGCGTGCGGAAGAGAGGGGTGTGAGACGTATGGTGTTCCGGGACAGTGAGCACACAAGTTTACCCAAGTTCGAATCCGCCGGCTTTGGACGGACCCTACTCCTGCTAGCAATCCAGTAATACGGGAGAGCCGGAATATGGGTTACAAGGGTTTCACCTGTGCGAGTTGAGATTGTAGACTATTGAGGTGTTTAGAACATTGCCCTAAAGGCTCTCCCTAGGACATCTTATATAGATATCCGGCCTAGGGTTTACAGGAGAGATCTATCCGGCTACGACTAGGAGTCGGTTACAGAGTACATCTTGAACTACAAGTAACATTATGGGCCTAAGTCGGTAAGTCTTCTAGGCCTTCTCGTAGCCGGATTGGACTCCGTCTTTCTCCCTGACTGGGATGCCCGTGAAGCAAAGCTCTAACCCGAAGTGGGCCACCCTGGTCAGTGAGGAACTGTGAGGATACCTGGAAAGTATATCCCCAACAACAACCCCCAGAGGCCTCCAAGATCCAAAGTCAGATTTATCATCGTCTAGCTTGATCTTCGGCTTGCAGAATCTTGAAGGGTTCCTGAAACTTCACAACAAAAATATGATCCGGGTCTTAAAAAATAATTCGGACCTATCAGTAGGTTACTCGGATTTTCCAGCTCGATTTGAAACTAAGCCGGAACTTGGTTCCCAACTCCACCTAACACAAGTCATGGTCAAGTCATGTCATCTGACAGGCATTCCGTTAGCACGACCGTTGGTGGGTCCGCGGTTCGCGGAACCGAGGTGCCGTTTCAATGCGTGCGTGGAGATCTAGGCGACGCAATCATCGCGTGGGTCCTTCCCAGTTCCTTCCACGACGCGTGGCGTTTACACTGTAGCATTTGCACGAATCTTGGCGCAGTTAGGTGGATATAAGGGGTTAGGATTTCTTCCTTTTCCTTCCACCAGTCCTTTGCCTTTTCTTCTCCTCCCAATCCTCCTGCGTGCACAGAGCTCCCTCGTTCTTCCCCCACAGAACTCCCAGCGCTGCCCCTTTTAGGTAAACTTCTCGCCGGAGAAATGGCTTCATCTTCTTCCTCCGGCTTGGCGGCAGCGGTGGCGGCGGCGACAGCGGAAGCGGTGGCGGAGGAGGAGAGCTTTCGCGGTCTCTGGATTCCCTGCGCCCTCAACGAGGAGGGCCTCAAGAACGTGGAGAAGGAGGGGCTTCTTGCCACTGGCGACTAGCGGAGCGGCTTCGAAGAAACCGTCCCCAACCCGCGCGACGGCGAGCGGGTCTACTTCAGCACCCATCTCGACCGAGGTCTGTCCTTTCCTCCCTCGGAGTTCTTCTCCGAGGTGATAGATCATTACGGAGTTCAACTCCATCATCTTCCTCCCAACTCTCTGTTAGAAATGAGCGCATATGCTTCGTTGTGCGAGGGCTTTCTCGGCATTAGGCCGAGTCTGACTCTCTTCCGGTATTATTTCCATGTCTGGAGAAACTCCATTACTGCCGGTGTTCCTTATATCATCGTCACTATTAGTTTTTCGCTTAGACGCGATCGGGCGTATCCCAAAGTTCTAGCCAGTGACTCGGTCAAACAATGGCCAGCCACATTTTTCTATCATAGGGATATTCCGGCTCCCGGCAAAGCCACTGCTTTGCCGACTTTCATCGACGGAGCCGCCACGGCCCAACCTTCTTGGGACGAGGCTGCTCCGGCTCTCATCGATGATCTGATCCTCGCCAAGAGGTGGATCGAATATTTGATCAAACACAAGGATCTGAAGGGATCCGACTTGGTCCAGTGCTGGGTCTCACGTTGGATCCAGCCTCTCCAGTATCACGGAACCTGACTGATGCATTCCATCACGTCGTCTCTGAAAGACTCCCTCCGTATCAGCTCCAAAGCCTACACCACTTAAGGCTACATAAGCCAGATCAAGTGGCTGATCCGGGAGCGGATCGAGAGGAGAATCCCGGAGGTTTCTCTGGACATGCACACGGCGGATAACCCCGTAGTGCCGGTAAGCTTCTAGAAGTACACCTTTTTATGTGTTTCAATCTTAGAATTATATTGCAATACTGATATGCAAGTACCTCCCCGAGTCGGAACTTGCTCCGCTCGAAGGATATCCTCCGGAGTTCTCTCAGGAGGTGGAGGTAGTTCCATTGCCGGATCTTGCGCTCAAGAAGGGCAAAGCTCCAACAGTGGCTGTTGGCACAAAAGAGGCGCCTGTCGTGAAGAGGTAACATTCAATCACAACTTCCACCTTTGTACCTTATTCAAATTTATTTCTGAGATGTAAAGTTTTCTGACTTTTACATTCTCAGAGCAAAACCGCTTGTCAAGGCCAAGGGGAAAGGGATTCCTTCGAAGCCGCTGCGGCAGACGAAGCTTACCATAGCTTCCCCTGCCGTGGCTCCTCCGACTCCTGCCCGTCAACCTTCTACAACACCGGTGATCTCCCCGGACGCTACAGAAGATCCGGCTCCTTCAACGGGGCCTACAAACCTTGGGTCGCAAACTGACGTCACCATGGGTGCGTCAGATCTAGATAAGGGTGAACCCTCTTTGGGTAATGATCCCACGGCATAAACCTTCGCCGAAAACCTCATGAGCAATCCAGGTCTTGCCAAGTTTGGCTTGTCCGAGAAATCTGCTGAAGAAATCCAGCGGCTAGCCAAGTAATGCTTGGATAAAAGTACTTTATCTGCCGAAGAAGAAGCGCAAGAAGCAGAGGACGTCAAGTTCTCCGACCTTCTTGCCCAGGTGCGCCTCCGTGATGAGAGGATTAGGACTGGTGAGCTTCCAATATCCCTAGTGATTCCTCCGACTCTCGCCGAGAAGGTGGCTGCTGCAGTGAACGCGGGTTTGGATAAACTCACCCGCGAGCAATATGTAAGTCGGAATTCCAACTCCCATTTTCCTTTATTGTATCATATCCTCTAGCCCCCAAGCATGAAGTAGGATAAACAATCCGGGTTTATGCTTTATTAGGATGCCAAAGAACGAACTAGTGTAGCCCCCAAGGCTCGTGCTGATATTAGCAACAATATTAGCCCGAGTCTTTAGTAGCTTTCTGACTTTGGGTATTCTGACTTACAAAAAGTATGTTCCTATAACCAGGAATTACTGACCAATGTCTACAACAAGCAGAGAGAGATCAAAGCTCTCCGGCTTAAAAATGCTGAACTCAAAGTTGCCAAGGATGAGGCCGAAGGTAAACATTCCGAGACTCAAACCTTGTCCTTGTATTTTCAATGTCGAATTTGTTCGTGAACTGTTGTTCTTTTTTGACTTAGAGCGCTAGTGAAACAATCCGTCGCCATGATTGAAGAGGCCGAGAACCTCAAGGCCCTAGTGGTGGAGAACAAGGAGCTTCGCCAAGAGATGGACCAGCTCAAGGCCAATCATGAAAAGAGCATAGCTCAAGTCCTTGAATCCTCCTCCATGGCTACTGAAGAGCGTGATCGCAAGATCGCTTCTCAAGATAAAGTAATCTCGGACCTCAAGAATGATCTTAGCAGAGAGAAGGACATGTCCTAGGCGCTCCGGGCTGAACTCCAGAGTCTCTGGGAGGAGAAGACCAAAATTGACGACGTCATTTTTGGTACGTTCCATCTATCTGACTTGTCTCTTTCTTCGACTTTTATCAATGTCGGATTTTTCTTAACTTGTTTTGTGTATAGGTCCTCTGAACTTGACGGACTCTTCCTCTTCTGAGCCCCACACCCACCGGCTTACCCAAGTCGGTGACCTGCTTCATGACTTCCGCCAGTCCCTTGAAGACATCGGCAAAGCTCTCAAGATTCTGGACATGCAAAGCATGTCGAATTTTCAGGTGCGGGACAAGGCGAAGGAAATGCCGCAACTTGTTCGGAACTGGAACATGTCCTACGTGCGGACTGCTGCGCAGAACGCTCTCACCATGGTCATGAGCCACCATGGAAATATGGAAATATGGCAAGTGACCAGAGGGTAACTGCAAGGTAGATGAAGACGGCCAGGAGTAGGACCTTCAAGCCATCATGCACTCTTGCGCCGGATATGGGTGTCACGTGGCTGACCTGACCAGCTACGAGATCCCCTTCTTCACCCACGTGGCTACTCCGCCTCCTCCTCCGGAAGAACCAATAGAAGTTTCCGACGATGAACGCACCACCTCGGATGCGGACATCTCGGAATGATATCAATGCGGAATCTCCAGCGAGCCGGCAACTCCTTCATCTCCTCCTGCATCATAGACCAAATTTTTTTGTATTATTCTAGAAAAACATGATGCATCTGTAAATATGTAGTACTTTAATTTTGCTAGTGCTAAGCTTTTGATCTATTCAACACTTTTTGGCTTTGAGTTTTTTTTGTGTGCCTGAAATGTTTACATAAGCACTTGTATTTTTTCGTCTCTAATTATCGTTTATCTGGCTTTCCGCCTCGTCCCTTTCATGAGCTGGCTAAACCTTCTATCGGAAACTTTGCGAGCAACGGAGCTCAATTGCTAAACCAGTTTAAACTCGAAAACAAAGTCGGCTTCCAGTACCAACAATTCACTACTCGGAAAATGCCCGCATCCAGCAATCAGACAAATAACCAAAGTAAATACTAGAAACTTTAGAGTTATCCCCGAGGGTAGCAGTTTTAGAATCGGAAATCTAAACCAGAACGAACATGAGCATAAAGTACTTTCAAGCATTCTGGGATTTTCGACTATGACATGATCATTCGGAAATAAGATGGTAAAAACTTCTCAGAAATATTTGAGGCAACCAAAACTTTTATTTCTCATAGAATCATGTACATATATATGATTACAAAGAAGGATAAACTAAGAATAAAAGGGACGTAGCTGAGTAATATTTCATGGTCTGTCTAACTCATCTGGATTTGTACTGCCTCCAGCTCTCTTTCTCTTCTTAGTAGCAGGTCTTTCTTTGACTGGCCTCATGTCAGTTAAGTAGTACGATCCATTGTGCAATACTCGACTAACTAAAAATGGCCCTTCCCATACTGGGGAAAGTTTGTGCTTTCTTTGTTGCACAAGTCGGAGAACCAAATCGCCTTTATTGAAAGATCGGTTTCTGACTCTCTGGCTATGATACTTGCGTAACTTCTACTGATAGGTTGTAGATCTCATTTCAGCAACGACGCGAACTTCTTCGACTAAGTCGAGATCATTTTGTCGAGAAATATCGGCATCCTCTTCGATATACGCGGCCAGTCTAGGACAAGTATGAATCAAATCACTAGGAAGAACTGCTTCTGTACCATATACCAAGAAGAAAGGTGTGTATCCTATTGACCTATTTGGAGTTGTTCATAGACTCCAAATTACAGAGGGTAATTCCTCTGCCCAAGCCCTCGCAGCACGTCGTAGTGGTGCTTCGAGTCTCGGTTTTAGGCCTTGTAGAATTAAACCATTTGCTCTTTCGACTTGTCCGTTAGCCTGTGGATGTGCGACTAACGCAATGTCAAGCCGGATATTTTGCTTGTTGCAGAATTCAACCAATTCTCCCATAGAGAAGTTACTCCTGTTGTCTGTGATAATTCTACGTGGATAACCATACCGGATTATAACATCCTCGACAAATCTTTTGGCTGTTGCTCCATCACAACTAGTGACAGGTTTAGCCTCAATCCATTTGGTGAATTTATCCACCATCACTAAGAGGTGAGTAAATCCACTTGGATCTCGTTTAAATGGTCCTACCATATCAGGCCCCTAGAACGCAAAGGGCCATGTTATAGGTATTGTTCGCAGCTGATCAGCCGGAACATGAGCTTGCTTGGTGTACTTTTGGCAGCCTTTGCACGTCTTGACTAATCATTCGGCATCTGCCTGAGCTGTAAGCCAGAAAAATACGTGTCTAAAAGCCTTTTCCACTAAAGATTTGGCTGTAGCACGGTGACCACACTCGCCTTCGTGGATTTCTCTTAAGATTTCCACTCCTTCTTCCGGAGATACACAGCGCTGAAAACCCCCAGAAACACTCTGTTTATGGAGCTCACCTTTAACAATAGTATAGGCTTTTGCTCGTCGGATAATCTGCCAGCTCAGCACCTCATCTTCGGGTAATTTGCCATCTACCAAATAATCGAGGTAGGGTTGAGTCCAGCTAGGAATTACAACCAGAACTGCTATCAAGGGTGAGTCGGATTTGGTCGGATATTCCTCATCTACTCCCTTTATTGAGGGAACTTTGAGGTGCTCTAGAAAAGCGCCATCCGAGACGTCTTTCCACGCAGAACCTATCCGAGATAGTGCATCTGCTTCCTCATTTTCTGCTCGAGGGATGTGTTGAACTTTAAACCCTTCGAACGATTTAGATAGATCATCCACGACAGCTTTATATGCTGCCATGTGTTTATTTGCGTTACAAATATGCGACACTTGCTGAGCAACAAGATCCGAATCTCTGTAACACATCAAACGTCGGATGCCAATATCCTTAGCAATCCGGATTCCATGCAGCAGTGCTTCATACTCGGCAATATTGTTTGTCGCTGTGAAGTGTATCTGCAACACGTATAAAAGTTTATCTCCTTGGGGTGATTTGAGCACCACGCCAGCCCCCGAGCCCCCTCGAGCCTTAGACCCATCGAAAAAGAGGGTCCAATATTCTGACTCAGGGAGGATCATGTTCTCCTTCGTCTCTGTCCAATCAGCGACAAAGTCAGCAAGGATCTGGGATTTAATTGTTGTCCGAGGTTTGTACTCAATGTCGAAAGCTGAAAGCTCTATGCCCCATTTGGCGACGCGTCCTATGGCTTCACTGTTGTTGATTATATCTCTCATGGGAGCTGTGCTCACCACGGTAATTGGATGCTCCTGAAAGTAGTGTCGTAACTTACGAGATGCTAGAAAAACACCGTAAGCCAACTTTTGATAGTGCGGATACCGCTGTTTTGATTCTGTTAGAACCTCGCTGACAAAGTAAGTCGGACGCTGCACCAGGTGTTCCTGATTTTACTCTGGTCTCTCCACCACCATGACGATACTAACGACCTTATTTGTCGCAGCAAGATAGAGCAACATCGGTTCCTTAGGTTCCAGCGCTGCAAGGATAGGAGCAGATGAGAGTACTTTTTTCAGGTCTTGAAGTGCAGCTTCAGCTTCATCAGTCCAAACAAAATCTTTGGACTTTTTTAGGAGTTTGTATAATGGTGCGGATCTTTCTTCAAGCCGGCTTACAAATCGACTGACCGCGGCAATGCAACCAATTAGTCTTTGTACGTCCTTCAGGCGGGTTGGCCTGGAAATATTGAGTATAGCCTTGATTTTTTCTCGGTTCACCTCTATGCCTCTTTGAGACACGATGAAACCTAACAATTTTCCGGCTGGTATTCCAAAGAAGTATTTCTTCGGGTTAAGCATGATGTTGTATTTTTGTAGATTGGCAAATGCTTCCTCCAAGTCGGAAATCAGCGTTTCCTTCTTTTTGGACATTACCGCGATATCATCCACGTATGCATGTACATTGCGTCCGAGTTGGTCATGAAGGCAACGCTGCATCGTGTGCTGGTATGTAGCTCCTGCATTCTTCAGCCCAAAGGGCATCGTAACAAAACAGAAGGTTCCGAAAGGGGTTATGAATGAAGTTTTGACTTTGTCAGATTCCTTCATCCGGATTTGGTGAGCCGGAATATGCGTCGAGAAATAGAGGAGTTCCGAGCCTGCCGTAGAATCGATAACTTGATCTATTCTAGGCAGAGCGAACGGATCTTTTGGACAAGCCTTGTTCAAGGCAGTATAATCAACACACATCCTTAAATCAGTGGTGTCCTTTTTAGGGACCATTATAGGATTGGCCGACCACTCAGTGTGGATGACCTCTTCTATGAATCCGGCTAACTCGAGCCGCGCTAGTTCCTTAGCTATTGCCTTACGCTTTTTGTCGCCAAACCATCGTAAGGACTGTTTGACGGGTTTAGCGTTCGGGTTTACATTTAGAGAGTGCTCGACATGTTCCCTAGGTACTCCGGTCATGTCAGATGGCTGCCATGCGAAGATATCTTGATTTGCTTGGAGGAACTTGACGAGCACGCTTTCCTATGCGCTACCTAGGCCTACGCCTATCTGGGTCACCTTGGAGGGGTCATCATCCTTCAACGATGCTTTCTTCGTCTCTTCTAATGCCTTGAACTCCGGGTTTGGCTTTGTCACTTCCTTCTTCGTTGCGGGCATCTCGGACGGATCTATGCTCTTCTTGATCTCCTGGTACTCCTGGGCATGCAGCACAGCTTCGGCAAAGGCGGCATTTCCATCCTCGCACTCTCGCGCTTTCTTCGGGTCTCCCCTGATGGTGATCACGCCATTGGGACCTGGAATTTTCATCATATTGTAAATGTAACACGGACGAGCCATAAAATCCCAGTAAGCCGAACGTCCGAATATAGCGTGGTATGCGCTCTTGAACGGGACCACTTCAAAGGAAAGTGCTTCCGTCCGATAGTTCTTTGGAGTTCCAAAGGTAACATCCAAAGTAATCTCTCCCAGGGAATTAGCTTGTCTTCCTGGGACAACTCCGTGAAAGATCACAAAGCTATGGTTCCGCTGGGTCTCCGAGATCTTCATCCGGCGTAGCGTTTTGACATAGAGAATATTGATGCTGCTACCACCGTCCATGAGGGTCTTGGAGAAACCATAACCGTCAATAAGTGGGTTGACGATTAAGGCGTATTTTCCTCGCCTATGTAACTTAGGCGGATGATCGTCGCGGTCAAACGTGATTGCCACTTCCGACCAGTCCAGATACTGGGGGACAGCCGGAACTGTTGCATTGAGCTTGTGTAGAACTGCTTTCTTGACCTTTGCTGGTTGAAATCCGAGGAAAGTGACATAAGTGTCCTTCTTGGTGGGAAAAGTTTTCTTCCCTTCCGTCTTGGGATTTGAAGCATCAGCTTCCTCCATGTCGGAATATTCCTTGGTCTCCTTGTCCTTTTCGGGATTTTTCTTTCCCTTCTTCCGCTTAGCTTTGTAGCCCGCTGTGTCATCTCTTTTGATGTCGTCATTGAAACGATATTCAGCGTTGGTGTGGGACGAGCCCCCATTGGTGTCTAGGTGATGCACACATGGGTTATTGGCAATGTCAGCCCAAGAGTAGGTTTTGCCTGGTTGCTGTTCTCCTCTACCTTGGACCCTTGAAGTCCCACGACCACGCCCGCGGCCTCCGCCACGTCCTCCTCGTCCTCCAGACCCGGAAACAGTAGTAACCACCGCTGTTTCCGTGTTGGTTTTTTCTTCTGAGGTATTTTTGCGCTTTTGAGCTTGTTGCTTTGGTTATCTTGCCGACTGAGGCACAGCTAGGGCATTGAGCAATCCCTCTGCATCGTCGTCAGCATCTGCATACTTGCTCGCTGTTTCTATCATCTCTCCCAAATCAGTGACCTTGTCACACTTCAAGCGATGACATAGTAGACCAATTGGGAGACCTACAAAGAAAGCTTCAATCTTTGTTTGATCATTTACTCCCTCATAGGAGTTCTTGGTGTCGATCCACCGTCCGAGGTAGTCCCGCCACGTTTCTCCGGCTTTCTGGGTGCAACGCTGTAGGTCTCCGACCGTACAGGGCCTCCGATATGTGCCTTCGAAATTCCGAAAGAACACACTTTGCATGTCATACCAGCTATGAATGGTGTTCTCTGGAAGTTCATTGAGCCATGATCGTGCCGTCTTCCACAACATAAGTGGGAGATATCGGGTTGCGACCAGGCTGTTTTCGCCTTTGGCGATGCAGTAAGCTTGGAAGAAATCCTGTAGCCAGGTATCTGGCCGAGCAATGCCATCGTAGGCTTGGATATGTCTTGAGATAGCAAATCCTTCCGGGAATTTTGTAGCTCTGATGTGTGGTCCAAAGCACTTTGTTTCCACGTAGATATCATTGTTTTCGTAGCGCCAAGCCTCTATGTTGGAGTTGATCCTGTGCCTTGTGTCGTTCGAGGATAAAGATCGTCCCAAATGTCAGCTGTGGCTGCGGTGCCTTGGAGCCGGACTTCGGCTTCTGCCACCACCTCCTCCGCCATGTCGTCCTCCTTGCCCTCCTTGGGAGCCGTTGTGATGACTGTGTGGTGGAGAGGGTGGGGCAGCTGGATAGTTTCCGGCTGATCGCCGACCTCCGTCCGGAATGTCATTATTCCGATTCCAGGGAGGGTCTTGACTGCGACGAGCCCCCTGCCTGCTTGTTCCGGCATGGTTTCCGTCGGTTCTTCGTCCGTTGTTCCCACCATGGTGGGCCTCAGCCGGACGGCTTGCATGTCTAGGAGGTGGCATTTTTTAACGATCCTCCTCCCGGCGTTTCTCTTTATCTTCTCCCCTTCGATCATTAGATTCTCGTCGGGGAGGATTCCTCGGATTCAGAGCAGCGATGGCCTCTTTCTCGGCCGCTGGTGCAATGTTGCTCCAGTCGCGTGCAGTCCTGCAATGCTGTCCTGACGATCCGGTTCTCGAATAATTGTCCTCCCGTCGTTCGGGGCGATAATGCTGCTCCGGAACACGGTGGGATCTTACGTCAGCCCATGCCTGATCTGTTCGACATTGGTCGGAATCCGATACCAGTTTTTGACTTCCGGACAGGGCGACCTTTTGCTGCTCTAGTCCCTTGTTGAGTAGCTTGATACCCAAACGAATCTCCTCTGGTCCTGGATTAGCCAATAGAATTTCTCGGGCCACCACGGTATTCTGTACTGGGGTTGGATATACCCAATCTCCTTTGCTATCTTTCCGTGGCTTCCCCATCTCATCTCCGAAAAGGATGGCATGGATATGTGGGAATTGGTTGTCATCTGTGTGATGCTTCCGTGTCTTCTGATGCAACCGAGACATGTAGTCCTTGGTTGCCATGCGTTTCTTCTCCACCTCGATGTTTTTGGCTTCATCGAGGAGTTGTTGACGATGCGCTTCTAGGGCTTGGGCCCTTTCGTCCAGCTCTTCAGCAGTAAGTTGTTGACGAGTCTTCTTCGTATTCCTCGGCAATCACCTCCTCAGCCAAAGGGTCTTTTGCCGGGGTTTTGTTCTTCTTGTTTTCTTCTTTGCCTTCTTGGCAGCGCCGGTAGCAAAGACGGTTTTGGGTCCGTTTCCCGGAGTCAAGCTCTGATCGGTACTTTCGGACATCTGGACTTCGGGATTATCTCCGACGTCCATGTCATCCTGCGCTTTGGGAGAGTGTTCCCCGGATCCTTCATCCATGGCTTCTCCTTCTTCTGCAGCTTTGGAGTTATACTCCTCTTCATATTCCACGGAGAACTTTCAGAAATCCGCTAACTTCATTGATTCATCCGAGGATGCGGGTACGTCAGAGTTTGTTCCAATTGCCTCCAGCACCGAGTCGGTGTTTTCTCTAGCATCGACAAAGCCGGATCCAGATCCCACGTACCCGACGAAGTGCGACGCGTGCTTCCTGAGGTACCCGCGGCTTTCGCGATCAACCATGTCGAAACTTTTGATGGTCTCGAGAATTGCATCTGCGCTTTCGCCTTGCAGTATCATACGTCGTAATGTGTACCTTAGGAAAGGTCTGTCTGTCCCGGCATCATAAGAGCTGAAATCAGTGTCAGTGATATGTTCCTCCTGGATTTCGACTTCTGTGGGTGGGTCGATCTGGGATCCGGCTCCTCCAGGGAGACCCACTCCAGATTCAACTTGGACCGCTAGGTCTTCTTCAGGCTCGGATTTCTCCACTATCTCCGCAACTGGCGTGGGCTGGGTGGGATTAGGGTTTTCTGAGATCCAGAACTCTGCCGCCTCCGCGAACAAAGGGGACCCAGAAGATTCTTCTGCCTCTATCATCACCGCTGGGGTAGGTTGGGCAGGTTCAGCGAAACCTATGTAAACATCGATCTCGCCAAAGGACATGATTGTGTAGGAAGTCACAACCTCCTTAGCCGGAATCCAAGTCTCGTCGAGAACAATGAGAGGGACGTTGCTGGCGTAGAGGATGCGACCGACGACGATAGTCTCGCCGGTTCCGAGTCTTGCAGATTCCGCTCGGAACACAGATCCGAAGCTCATTTGCCCCACGGTGGGCGCCAACTGTCGTCGGATTGATTACAAGTACGCCATGAGGGGTCCTCGAGGTGTGCGGAAGAGAGGGGTGTGAGACATACGGTGTTCCAAGACGGTGAGCACACAAGTTTACCCAGGTTCGAATCATCCGGCTTTGGACGGACCCTACTCCTGCTAGCAATCCAGTAATACGGCAGATCCGGAATATGGGTTACAAGGGTTTGCCTGTGCGAGTTGAGATTGTAGACTATTGAGGTGTTTAGAGCGTTGCCCTAAAGGCTCTCCCTAGGACGGCTTATATAGATATCCGGCCTAGGGTTTACAGGAGAGATCTATCCGGCTACGACTAGGAGTCGGTTACAGAGTACATCTTGAACTACAAGTAACATTATGGGCCTAAGTCAGTAAGTCTTCTGGGCCTTCTCGTAGCCGGATTGGACTCCGTCTTTCTCCCTGACTGGGCCGCCCGTGAAGCAAAGCTCTAACCCGAAGTGGGTCACCCTAGTCAGTGAGGAACTGTGAGGATACCCGGAAAGTATATCCCCAACAACACCCCCTATACTTGTGGGTCATCAAGACTATTTTATGGCGCCGTTGCCGGGGAGCATAGCATTATTTATCAAGTTTACTTGGATTCACTATTGTTCAAGCTAAGTTTATTTTCTCCTTGTTTGCTTGTTTCTTTATAAAAAATACAAGAAAAGTAGTTCCTACTCTAGTTGTTATTTTCATTGGTCTGTTATTGTCTTGCTTTATCATGCTTGTTGGCAATGGTTGGTTTCTTTGAAACTGAAGCTTATTGGCAAGGTGGGTTCACGGAAGATCCAAAATATTATTATAAGGAACACCGCTTGTCACAAAAAGGGAAACACTTATGGGAACAAATTGATAGATTGTATACCATTGCTAGGAACGTGTGCTCTACTTATAATGTTACTTATTGCTGTGATGAGTCTTGTTGCAGAAAGAGGTATAAACACCTCCCTTTTCAATGTGAGTATAGTGATAATGATACCATATCTTCCTATGCTAAAGGAATTTATGAATTTTATGATGCGGAACAAATTGAAGAATTTATTGCTTGGAAGGGTGCTTTTGAACTTGCTAGTTTGCTTGAAAATACTGATGATTCACCTTACAAATATGAGGTGTATGGTATACTTAAATTTTGCTTTGATAATTACAAGGATGAAAATGGCTATATTCTTGAATATTTTAATAGATGCTTTCCACAAATGGAAGAGACTAATGCCTTGCAGGATCCTATGGAAGAAGAAATTGATGAACCTGAAATCTCATTAGATGGAAAAGAGGAGGAGAGTGATGAACAAAAGGAGGAAGAATGGATTAGCTACCCATGCCTACCTTCTAATGAGAGTAACTCTTTATCCCTTACATTATTTGATTGTCCCCCTTGCTTACTAAAGGAGAATGAATGTTATGTTCCTAAGGTTTCTCTTTAAAATGTTTATAATAAAGCTCTAGTGCTTGTAGATCATGAAGAGCATGCTTTATGTGATAGTTATATTGTTGAGTTTCTTCGTGAGGCTATTGAAAATTATTATGAGAGAGGAAAATATGGTTGTGGAAGTTTTCATTGTATTGAAACACCTCTCTATGTGCTGAAAGTTTTGAAATTACTCTTGTTTTATCTTCCTATGCTTGTCACTTTGTTCTTTATGAATTTATTTGCATACATGATTCCTATGCATAGGAAGTGGGTTAGACTTAAATGTGTTTTGAATTTGCTTCTTGATGCTCTCTTTTACTTCAACTCATATTTCTTATGAGAGCATTCTCTCAAACTTTTATGCCTGAAGATGATAATATGTCTATTATTCTTGGGAGACCTTTTCTTAAATACTGCAGGAGTTGTTATTAATTGTAATCAAGGGAAGGTGACCTTCAATGTTAATGACAAGGAACATAATGTCTATTTCCCCAAGAAGATTGAAAGGACTTATGGTTTGAATTCAATTGAACATGTTGAGGGCATTCAAGTTGGAGAAATGTATTGTCCCATACCAAGAGAAAATTTTGAAACTATTATGATTGGGACCATTGCTATCGAGGTTGAGGTAACATAATCATTAGTGGAATACAAAGTTTTGTCTAATATAAAATTTTTTAGGTAGCAAGACCTGATCAACCTTGTTAACAAAAGGATTTCATTGAACAAAACAATGTTTTCACCATGATTATCTCCGCTTACTTCTATTCTATCCATTTTAGTTTTTGCTTATGCCTAAGTTTTGAAATTACTCTTGTTTTATCTTCCTATGCTTGTCACTTTGTTCTTTATAAATTTATTTGCATACATGATTCCTATGCATAGGAAGTGGGTTAGACATAAATGTGCTTTCCATTTGCTTGTTGATGCTCTATTTTACTTCAATTCATATTTCTTATGTGAGCATCTTCTCAAACTATCATGCCTAACTTAAAGGCGTTAAAGAAAAGTACTTATTGGGAGATAACCCAAAAGTTTTAGATGAGTCTTGGAAGTTATTACTTCAGTAATAACCGCTCCTTATCCTTTTTATTTGCTTTTTGTGCCAAGAGTAACCTCTAATGAGAGAGAAGTAATGATTGGGAAAGTTGCTGTCCCGAAACAGATTTCTGTGCTTCACCGTAAAAATTCGTGTAAAATCTCTGAACATCTTTTTGAGGCATGAATTTTTGTGCTTCTGCGCCAGGTTGTTATATAAGTTTCGTTAGTTCAACACTTTTTGATTTGAGCAACAGAAGTTCTTCGAAAAAATTCGTCTTTACCTGCTGGTCTGTTTTGACAGATTTCTGCCATTTTCTGCATTTGCTTCTTGTTGGTTCCTTTTTAAGTTCTTTTGGGGAATTGAGATTTTTGAGGGAAGTGCTACAGTAGCTAGTGTTCTAATGGATGTTTATTTGGTGTTATAACTGAACCTTAAAACCTATTATCTTGAGTGCACTAATGTTGCTAATAAAGATTGTGTGAAGTTTTGTATGAAGGAAAATTTTCAGGTGTATGGAAGGAATGAGTAATGAGATGAAGGATGGACTAAAGCTAAAGCTTGGGGATGCCCCCACGTGTCACCCCAAGAAATATCCAAGAAGTACAAGCGTCAAATCTTGGGGATGCCCAAGGCATTCCCTTCTTCATCAATAAAAATCTCAGGTTTCTTCCAAACGTTTTATTTTTATTGTTTCATGCACAGTTGTGTTGTTCTTGGAGCGTCTTATTTTTCGTTTTTGTTTTTAGTTTGCTTGGTTTTCTAAGTTTTCTTAATAAATTGGTTGGACCTCCTCTTTCATTCATTGGTTTTCAAATAGTTTGTTTTGGTTTGGAAACGAGTAGGAAAGCTCATGCTTAAGTGGTAAAGAGAGCTTGTTTTTGACTATGGCCTATGCTTTGTCATGCCATGCTTGATATTGTTTTGGTTTTATGCTTAGTATTATTTGCTGTAGCATGACTTGTTATAAAGAATTGAGATTACTTAATGTGCCTTGGATGAATCATGAGTTGTTTTAGCATATTAAAACATAGTATAGTGGTATTCTCCTTTGATGCTTTATTTGGGTGACTTGGCGCATGCTCACACCATGTTATGACTATCTCAAGTCACCATAATCCTTTATGATCCTTTAGTTTTCAACTTGTAGTATCACTTTATGCTTTCATCAATGATGTTTTGTCGCTCTGCATGATTGTGGCCATTATTGCTCTCTCGTCTGTCGCTCCCTTACTATTGCTAGCCTTCACTTACACTGAGTATGTTTTACTCGAGTTTCCAACTCCCTAAACCAAATATTGCCAAAGTGTCCACCATACCTACCTATTAGCATCATTTGCTACTTCCGTGCATATTCAATATGCCTTGTTTTCTTCAAAATAAAATGTTTGTTTGTTATGAGAAAGTTAGTTAGTAAAGCTCTCACGAACTTGATGGTACACTTTATTTTCTTGCATTTAATAAACTTGAACCATTGCGTCCTTCTTTGTAGCGTATATGCTTGCCCTTTATAAGTTGAAGTTAGCAGAACCATGTTTCGTGGGGAACGTTTTCAACATTTCATTGGTACTTAGTACCTCATTGATATCATGTTCTTTTACTTATGGATCCCGGCTGTGTGAAATAAAAGTGGAACTTGTAAGATCATGGAGTTTGTATGTATGTTAGAGAAACGCCTGGGCCGCTAGCCTAAGCCATGCCTAATCATGGTGGAAACTTGCAGCATAACCATAATGAGCATTCTATGAAGCATCCTCAATAAAAATCTATGCACATAGTAAATAAAAAGATCGCCGAGATGCTCATTGTCTGCTTGCCTTGTTATTTTGATTATGGGATAGCTCCCGTGTCATGTTCAAGGGGTACCCTGTTGGCGGTTCTCTATGATACGTATATACTTACAATGACAAGAGTTTGCTTGTGACTGAAGTTGAGTAGCATGAGGATCGGTATTCGTAAGTAAGGGGCATGCGACTTTGATTTATAACTTGTCAAGCATATCCTCTTAGTTGTGTCACTTTCACCTTAACGACATTAAAGATGCTTATGATAGGGGCAATGAGAGCTCAAAGCTAATGAGTACCATACTTTTAGCATTTGGAAGCCTTTCAAACTTTTCAAAACCTACTCATTTCCTTGTTGAGTCTCCACACATTCTATGAGCACTTTCTTGAGAGCATAGTGGCCATTCTTAGTTCTATGTGCATTGTCCCAAGACTTGTTGATTGATGCATACCTTGATATTGCTTGTTTTAAACTATTTGTATCTAGTCACTCTTGTAAACTTTGAAGGTGTCCTATGAATTTATGTTTGCTACTCTATGAGGGACAAGCTGAATGCCACTATGCTATGTTTTCTTTATGTGAAAAAAACAAATGTCTTGCAAAGCATTGTTATTCATGAATCTTTTGTTTGTGCCTTTTCATGTTGCATCATAGTTTCTATCTTATTGCTAGAACTTTGTCTTTCATGTTATGATTGAAGTGTTATGATCCCAGCTTTGAATGTTTACAAATACTTTGGTCAAATCTTTGATGGTGCATGTCACCTCAAAAATTATTCTTTCTTTTTATCACTTACCTACTCGAGGACGAGTAGGAGTTAAGCTTGGGGATGTTGATACATTGCAAATGTATCTATAATTTTTGATGCTCCATGCTTGGTTTTATCCACTTTCTTGTGTTTTGTCCACATTTTGGAGTACTTTTCATATGATTTCTTGGACTAACCTATTAACAAGAGCCACAGTGCCAGCTGCCAGTTTTTTGTTGTTTTTGGTTCTAGGAAAGTCAGAAAATGAATATTCTCGGAATTGGACAGGACAAAAACCAAAGTGCCTATTTTTCCATAAGACTATAGGAGCCAGAATACGAGACGGAGGAGGGCCAGGGGCTGGCCACACCCCCTGATGACCCACAAGTATAGGGCGTGTATCGTAGTATTTTCGAGGGAAGTGAAACCCAATTTATTGATTCGACACAAGGGGAGCCAAAGAATATTTATCAGCCTTAACAACTGAGTTGTCAATTCAGCTGCACCTGGAAACAATATTGCTCACAACAGTTTATCAGTAGCAACAGTTTTGTAGTAGGAATAGCAAAGTAACAGCAGTAGCAAAACAAAGACAGTAGTAACAAAAGCAGTAAACAGTGGGATTCGAGTGCGGTAGGCATAGGGATGGATGAACGGGCGTTGCATGGACAAGACAATTCACATAGCAAACAGAACATAGGGCAATTGCAGATAAATAAGATAAAGCATCCAAGTACTAGACAATCCTAGGCATGTGTTCCATATATAGTCATACGTGCTCGCAATGAGAACTTGCACAACATCTTTTGTCCCGCCAGCCCGTTTGCAGCGGGGCCTCTAGGGAACTACTGGCAATTAAGGTGCTCCTTTTAATAGAGCACCAGAGCAAATCATTAACACTCCATGAACACATGTGATCCTCACATCAAAGCCTTTCCCTCCGGTTGTCCCAATTTCTGTCACTTCGGGGCCATTGGTTCCGGACAACAACGTGTGTATACAACTTGCACATAAGACCAAGAACAATACTATCATAATGAATCAATAATAAGTTCAGATCTGAAATCATGGCACTCGGTCCCTAGTGACAAGCATTAAGCACAACAAGTCGCAACAAAGTCATAAAGCACTAATAAAAGATACTAGGCACCATGCCCTAACAATCTGATGCCATTACATGAACGATCTCATCCAATCCCTACCATCCTCATAGCCTATAGCGGGGGATTACTCACTCATAGATGGGGGAAACATGGATGGTCGATGGACAAGTGATGGTGATGATGATGATCTCCTCCAATTCCCCATCCCGGCAGGGTGCCAGAACAGAGTTGCTGGTGCTGTTTCGTGGAATCTGGTTGTGGCGGCGGAGCGGAACTCCTTCTGGAAAAACGTCGAACCCCCCCGAAGTTTTTAGGTCAGAAGGCTCCTTATAGGCGAAGAGAGAGACCGAGGGGGTGCCTGGGGGCCCACACCACCCCCTGGTGCGGCCTGGCCTGGCCCGCGCCACCAGGTGGTGTGGCCACCCCAGGGTCCTCTCCGTCTCGTATTCTGGCTCCTGGAGTCTTCGGGTGAAATAGGATTTTTGGCATATTTTCCGGGATTTTTCCTGATAGTTGATTTTCTGCACAAAAAGTAGACACCAAGGCAACTCTGCTAAAAACAGTGTTAGTCTGCATTAGTTGCATCCAAATCACACAAGTATAGAGGAGAAACAATAGCAAACATGTTCGGGAAAGTAGATACGTTTTGGACGTATCAACTCCCCCCAAGCTTAGCTTATTGCTTGTCCTCAAGCAATTCAGTTGAAAACTGAGTGCGATAAAAGAACTTTCACGAACACATTTGCTTCATATGATGTAAATATTCTCAGCAATGTGACCAACTACTTAGACAATTCAAAATAAAGAGTATGCAACTGAGTCTACTTAATAGTCATTGCAAGCTATGAAGAGATTCCAACTCAAGAATAATAAGTAGCATGAAGCACAAACATAAGCAACATTACAATGCTCATAGAAAGGTATGATAGAGTGGTATCTCACTTGCCTTTGATTATGAATGCCAAGGCACCTCTGAAGTTCAAGTGATAACTATAAGTAAAGATATCAAAGATACAAGCATCAAAGTCATAACACAAATAATCAAGTATTGGAACAAACACAAAGAATGACAACTATGCTCTCAAGAACGTGCTCAAAGAATATGTGGAGACTCAACAAGTGGAAGAAAAGGTTTTGAATAATTTGAAAGGCTTCCAAATGCTGAAAGTATGGTACTTGTTAGCTTTGAGCTCTCATTGCCCCTATCATAAGCATCTTAAATGTGGTTAAGGTGAAAGTGACACAACTAAGAGGATATGCTTGACAAGTTATAAACTGAAGTCTCATGCCCCTTACTTACGAAGCCCGATCCTCATGCTACTCAACTTCAGTCACAAGTAAGCTCTTGTCATTGTAAGTATATACGTATGATAGAGAACCGCCAATGGGGTACCCCTTGCGCATGACACAGGAGCTATCCCATGATCAAAACGACAAGGAAAGAAGACAATGAGCATCTCAGCGATCTTTTTATTTACTATGTGCATAGATTTTTATTGAGGATGCTTCATAGAATGCTCATTATGGTTATGCTGCAAGTTTCCACCATGATTAGGCATGGCTTAGGCTAGCAGCCCAGGCGTTTCTCTAACATACATACAAACTCCATGATCTTACAAGTTCCACTTTTATTTCACACCACCGGGATCCATAAGCAAAAGAACATGATATCAACTAGGTACAAAGTACCTATGAAGTGTTGAAAGCGGTCCCCATGATACATGGTTCTGCTAACTTCAACTCATAAAGCGCAAGAATATGCACAACAAAGAAGGACGCAGTGGTTCAGGTTTATTAAGTGCAAGAAAATAAAGTGTGCCATCAAGTTCGTGAGAGCTTTACTAACTAACTTTCTCATAACAAGCAAACATTTTATTCGGAAGAAAACAAGGCATATTGAATATGCACGGAAGTAGCAAATGATGCTAATAGGTAGGTATGGTGGACACTTTGGAAATATTTGGTTTAGGGAGTTGGAAACATGAGTAAAACACTCAGTGGAAGTGAAGGCTAGCAAAAGTAAGGGAGCGACAAACGAGAGAGCAATAGCTGTCATTATCATGCTTGCAACAAAACATGACTACTCATGGCATTAAAATGATTCAAGATCCTCAAGGCAAAATAATTCATCAAGGCTTAACTGATTATCATAGTCTTGTGCATGCGTGACCATGTGCCAAGTCAATTCAAATGAAACATTCAGAGGAGGATACCACGGTGTCATACCAATTTATGAATAGAGTAATGCAAGCAAACATTCATGAGACATGCTACAAACTATTAGCGGGCTGGAGCTAATCACAAGAAAGCAAGAACTACTAAGCATCCAAAGATAACATACACCCTACATGAACGGACTAAGCAAGCTCACAATTATGAGTATATGTACAAAAATGAAGACAAATAGAGTTCGTTACCAGCCTCTTACCACGCCTCAAGTTGTCATTAATCCTCATTATTGCTCTTCACTTGTATGGCTTGAATAATAATATGAAACCAATAATCCACTGAGAACTGCCGAACCACAAGCAAACTGTAAAACCAAAGAAGAACGACAAATATTTTTGGTGTTTTTGATTTTTAAACAAGAACCAAAAGAGAGAAACAAGCAAAGCAAAATATTTTTGGTTTTTTTTTGAATAGTTCAAACAAAGCAAAAAGTAAAAAGGAAACCAAGGCAAAAAAAGAAGAAGCAAGCCAAAGAGAAACAACAAAAATATTTTTGGTCTTTTTGTGTTTTTAGAAAGCAAAGAAGAACCAAAACTAAAAAGAGAACGAAAACAGGAATATACAAAGTACCGACGCAACATGATATGGAGATGAGTGCGGTGTCGGCGTACCTCCCCCCAAGATTAGGCTTTTGGCCTAAATGGGTATCAATCCCAGGCTGGCCAACAGGAAGTGTCACCGGGGTACGACGAGGAGGTACCCTCGTCCTGGTGCGAGCCTGAGTACGTCCCTCCGTAATGTGCGGAGTAATCATAGGAGGGCAGATCCTCCTGGTGCTGCTCGTGGAAACCCAACAAGCGAAGCTGCTCGTCCACCTCCTCCTTGGAGCGCGACCATGGTCTCCTGTCAACACTGAACAAAGAAGGTTGTGGCAAAAGGATCTCCCTTTCATCCCGGTCAGTGAAAAGCATCCTATATACTAGATTGTTCAAATCAGAGGTAGCAGTGACAAAGTGATGAGTTTTCATGGCAACAAGGTCGAGCCTTTGTGGTGCTAGCATAACATCATCAGGAGCCACCGAAAGATCTAATGCATCAACTACACGCAAGGCAATGATGCCCCCATAGATAGGCCCCCTAGCAGCTAGGCGGCGAGCAATAAGCGAGCCAAGATTGTACCGAGTATCATTGTTGAGTGCAGCAGCAAGGAAAGCTAAGTGATAGTTGGAGATATTACTAGTGTTCTCCCTACCCAATACACTAGTGGGAAGATAGTATGCAAAGTATCTAAGAGCAGGGAGTTGGATATTTCTTATCTTTCCGCGCTGCGCCACGCAGTCATCATCATTGGTCACCCCTCGGTAAAGCACCAACAAATCAGCGGGTCGCCCTTGAATTTTCTTCACGGTCCCTGTCATACGCACAGCTACAATACTGCAAAATCTCCCCAAAGGCATGGTGAAGGGCATATCATAGATTTTAAAGGAGACAATGGAATGATAGGATGTGTTAGTAAATGAGAAGCTCTCAACAAAAGTTTTAGTGAGCACAGCGTATTGTGCACTCTCATCTTGCATATAAGAGGTCAAGCCAACCCTCTCAATCAGTAGCAAGAAATCATCAAGAATACCTGCAGCTTGCAAGAAAGTAAAACAAGGAAAAGAGGATGGGTGAGCATCTCCATCATCTCTTTCACTGCCAATACGTGTTGCAATGAGGTCTTCATTGTATGATGGCCCAGCTTGAGAGGCTGTTCATGAGGGCCTTGACCTCCTAGGTGCATCACTCTCAAATATCTCTCCAAAAGTGTAGTTGTTCATGCTTGGTATTCTGAAATTTAAACACCTATTAAACAAGTGATTGCAAAGTAAATATAATGAAGGATTCTACTCATAGGGACTTGCAAGAGGCCTAAACATGCATCAAAACTATATCTCTAAGCATCAAACAAGCTTACAAGCTCTCAAAACCAGTCACCTACAACAACAAAATACGCAACATATAATCTACCAAACACAAATCTACTTGGATAAGGGGAGGAGTCACATACCAAGGAACAAATGCTCCAAATTTCAGCAAGAAAGATGGGCTGAGCAAAGAGATCGAAGAAATCGAGAGCAAGCACAGAAAGAACGCGATTTTGAGCTATGAACTAGAGCTTACTCGGGAGAGAGAAGAAAGTGGCAGGAGAGAGAGGTAGTGGGGGGCCAGGGGTGGCCCACGCCAGGGCATGGCGCCACCCAGGGCTGGCCGCGCCACCATGTGGTGTGCCTGCCTGGTGGGCCCCCCTGGTACCTACCAGGTACTCCTCTGCCCCTTTTTTCATGTAAAAATTTCATATGAATTTTCTGGAAATTTTTTTCGAGACACTTTATTTTTGGGCAATTTTCAGAAATAGAAGAATGATTTTTCTAACAGACATATTTTTTTCTTTTGGAAACACGATGCAAGGACAAAACAAGGCTAGAACTACAGAAGTTCTAACATGCAAGCAACTAACAACACAAAGAAAACTAAACAAAAACAAAAACTAAAATGCAAAGGATAGAAATAAACGGATATAACCATAATGAAAACATTGTTTTGTTCAATGGAATCCTTTTGTTAGCAAGGTTGATCAAGTCTTGCTACCAAAACAATTGCATATGAGACAAAATTTTGTATTCCACTAATGATTATGTTACCTCAACCTTGATAGCACTGGTCCCAATCATAATAGTTTCAAATTTTTCTCTTGGTACGGGACAATATATTTCTCCAACTTGAATGCCTTCAACATGTTCAATTGAATTCAAACCATAAGTCCTTTCAATCTTCTTGGGGAAATAGATAGTATGTTCTTTGTCATTAACATTGAAGGTCACCTTTCCTTGATTACAATTAATAACAGCTCCTGCAGTATTAAGAAAAGGTCTCCCAAGAATAATAGACATATTATCATCTTCAGGCATTTCAAGCACAACAAAATCAGTTAATATCAAGAAATTATGAGCCACCTGAACAGGTACATCCTCACATATACCCACAGGAATAGTGGTAGATTTATCAGCCATTTGCAAAGATATATCAGTTGGTATCAACTTTTCAAGCTGAAGCCTCTTATAGAGAGAAAAAAGCATAACACTAACTCCAGCTCCCAAATCACACAAAGCAGTTCTAACATAACTGTTCTTAATAGAGCAAGGGATAGTTGGAATTACTTGGTCTCCAAGTTTCTTAGGAACCTTACCATTGAAAGAATAATTAGCAAGCAAAGTAGAGATTTCTTCGTTAGGGATCTTCCTTTAATTCGAGACAATGTCCTTCATATACTTTGAGTAAGGAGGCAATTTGATAGCATCAGTCAAAGGAATTTGCAAGAATAAAGGCTTCATCCACTCACAAAACTTATTATAGTGTTCATCTTCCTTTGACTTGTGTTTCTTATCAGGGAAAGGCATAGGTTTTTGGACCCAAGGTTCTCTTTCACTACCATGTTTCTTAGCAATAAAATCCTCTTTAGTGTATTTAGTAGTCTTAGTGTGATTTTCAGGTTCTTCTTCAACTTTTTCTTCATTAGGCACTTCATTTTCTTCATTACCACTTTCAGTTTCAGCATCAGAGATAGATATACTATTAGGATCTATAGCAGGTTCAGAGGGTTCTACAAAAGTTTTATGTTTCTTTTTTCTTTTCTTACGAGTAGAACCACTATTTTCAGCTTGTTGAGAATCCTGCTCAATTCTTTTGGGATGCCCCTCAGGATATAGAGGATCATGGGTAGCAGCTCCACTTCTAGTTCTAATTTCATAGGCATGTTTTTCTTTAGCAGCGTTAACTAGCAAGTCATTTTGCACTTTAACGAGTTGATCTATTTGAGTTTGAACCATTTGAAAGTGTTTAACAATCATTTTAACATCATTGGAGGTTCTTTCCACAATATCTTTCAACTCAACAATAGCTCTAGTGTTTTCCATTAGATGATTTTACACCCTATTATTAAAGTTACCTTGCTTAACAATAAAGATATCGAATTCTTCTAAGCATTGATCAGGAGGTTTAGAGTAAGGGATATCACCTTCATCAAAGTGTTGGAGACAGTGTACCTCAATAGTGGATGAGTAGGGAATAGGCTTACATAATTCTTCTATAGGAGGTAAATTCTTGACATCTGTAGCTTTAATTCCCTTCTCCTTAAGACATTTCTTAGCTTCCTTCATCACTTCATCATTTAATTCAGTAACTCCCCTCTTCTTTGATGTTGGAATAGGCACAGGAATAAATGGTTCAGATACAATTACTTCATGTGTAACTTGTTTAGGAGGAGTCCAATCTTCATAATTCTTGCTTATTTTAGCCATTAATTCCTCAGCTTCCTTTAGAGTCCTATTCCTGATAACACAATCAGCACAACTATCCAGGTATGTCCTAGATTCTTCAGTTAGTCCATTATAAAATATATCAAGAAGCTCATTCTTAGGTAATGGACTTCCAGCCTGTGCATGAATCAAAGCACAAAACCTTGCCCAAGATTCGGGCAATACCTCTTTTTCTCCCTGTTTAAAATCAAAAAGTTCCTGCAAAATAGCATGTCTAGCACTAGGAGGAAAATATTTCTGCAGGAAAGTACTAATCAAGCACTCAGGGCTATCAATAGATCTAGGAGGTAAATTACTAAACCAAGTTTTAGCTTCTCCTTTTAGTGAAAAAGGAAAAATCTTAGCAACAAAGTAAGTACGCATCTTAATATCATCAGAAAAGAAGCCACTCATGGTAGAAAGTTCATTCATATGTGCTACAGCACTTTCATTCTTAGTCCCACTAAAAGGTTCTTTCTCGACAATAGCTATGTAAGATAGATCGAGAGAGAAATCATAATCTTCACCTGTAATGTTTATGGGAGAAGCAGCAAACTTAGCAGCAAGATATAATTTGGGTCTAATAGTACGCCTCTCAAGGAGACTCTTAGCAGCGCTCCTATCATGGGTGTTCCTACATTCTTCAATAAACTCATCAGTCATCTCAACATAATCTTCTTCAGCATCATAACTCTTACTAGACTCAGGTGAGCTAACAGGTGTGGTAGTGTCTTCATTAGGAGTTTCGGTATTTCCAGCTATAGTTCTAGCAATCATAGCATCTAGGAAAGGACCTAATGAACCACTCTTATCAAGCACAGTAGAAGCAGCATCATAAGTATCAGAAGTTTCAGATTCAACAGTAGTAGCAGTGTGTGTAGCATGTGTATGTGGTGGTGTAAGGAACTTTCTCAAAACAGACGGTGAATCAAGAGCGAGAGGTGTTGAGAACTGCACTCTTCTTATAGTGGATGGTAAAATAGGAACCTTGCCATCATGAGACTTACCCATGATGGATGGATAGCAGCGAACAATAAAGAATCCAAGTGAACTTGATAAATAAAGCTATGCTCCCGAACGGGCCTTAAAAATAGTCTTGATGACCCACAAGTATAGGGGGTGTATCGCAGTATTTTCAAGGGAAGTGAAACCCAATTTATTGATTCGACACAAGGGGAGCCAAAGAATATTTCTCATCCTTAACAACTGAGTTGTCAATTCAGCTGCACCTGGAAACAATCTTGCTCACAACAGTTTATCAGTAGCAACAGTTTTGTAGTAGGAATAGCAAAGTAAAGAGAAAACAAAGACAAGATGAGTAAACAGTTGGGATTCGAAAAGGTAGGCATATGGATGGATGAACGGGCGTTGCATGGACAAGACAATTCACATAGCAAATAGAACATAGGGCAATTGCAGATAAATAAGATAAAGCATCCAAGTACTAGACAATCCTAGGCATGTGTTCCATATATAGTCATACGTGCTCGCAATGAGAACTTGCACAACATCTTTTGTCCTGCCAGCCCGTTTGTAGCGGGGCCTCTAGGGAACTACTGGCAATTAAGGTGCTCCTTTTAATAGAGCACCAGAGCAAAGCATTAACACTCCGTGAACACATGTGATCCTCACATCAAAGCCTTTCCCTCCGGTTGTCCCAATTTCTGTCACTTCGGGGCCATTGGTTCTAGACAACAACGTGTGTATACAACTTGCAGATAAGACCAAGAACAATACTATCATAATGAATCAATAATAAGTTCAGATCTGAAATCATGGCACTCGGGCCCTAGTGACAAGCATTAAGCACAACAAGTCGCAACAAAGTCATAAAACACTAATAAAAGATACTAGGCACCATGCCCTAACAATCTGATGCCATTACATGAACGATCACATCCAAGCCCTACCATCCCCATAGCCTACAACAGGGGATTACTCACTCATAGATGGGGGAAACATGGATGGTCGATGGAGAAGCAATGGTGATGATGATGGCGATGATCTCCTCTAATTCCCGTCCAAGAAGGTGCCGTAACGGAATTTCTGTGCTGTTCGTGTGGAATCTGGTGGTGGCGAAAGCGGAACTGCTTTTGGAAAACGTCGAACCCCAAAGTTTTAGGTCAAGGCCCTTATAGGCAAAGAGAGAGACTGAGGGTGCCTGGGGGTCCCACACCACCCCCTGGCGTGGCCTGGCCTGGCCCGCGCCACCAGGTGGTGTGGCCACCCCTGGCTCTTCTCCGTCTCGTATTCTGGCTCCTGGAGTCTTCGGGTGAAATAGGATTTTTGGCATATTTTCCGGGATTTTTCCAGATAGTTGATTTTCTGCACAAAAAGTAGACACCAAGGCAATTCTGCTGAAAACAGCGTTAGTCCGCATTAGTTGCATCCAAATCACACAAGTATAGAGGAGAAACAATAGCAAAAGTGTTCAGGAAAGTAGATACGTTTTGGACGTATCACCCTCCTCTAGGCGTGGGCTCGGCCTGGCCGCACCAGGGCATGGTGTGGTGGCCCCAGGCACCCCCTCAGCCTCCCTCTTCTCCTATAAGAAGCCTTCTGACCTAAAAACTTCGGGGGGTTCAACGTTTTTCCAGAAGGAGTTCCCCTCCGCCGCCACCACCAGATTCCACGAAACAGCACCAGAAACTCCGTTCTAGCACCCTGCCGGGACGGGGAATTGGAGGAGATCATTGCCATCATCATCACCATCGCTTCTCCATCGACCATCCATGTTTCCCCCATCTATGAGTGAGTAATCCCCCACTGTAGGCTATGGGGATGGTAGGGATTGGATGAGATCATTCTTGTAATGGCATCAGATTGTTAGCGCATGGTGCCTAGTATCTTTTATTAGTGCTTTATGACTTTGTTGCGACTTGTTATGCTTAATGCTTGTCACTAGGGCCC